>OY998176.1:200464364-200809364 GCA_963921935.1 Galeruca laticollis | reverse complement strand
AGCTTTCTGGAGTGACAGCTCAAATCTTTATGAACCAAATAATGGCAAATTTTTGAAACTAGTTGAAATGATTGCAAATTCGATCCAGTTATGATGGAACATCTGAGCAATATTCGAAGGTCTAAAGACAAGGAGTTGAGTCAAAATATACCTCATTATCTGAGCAATTTGTTCAACTAACACGTTGAATTTAACTGTAACTGATGCTGTTATCTGTCAATGCATTACATGGGGTTCGCTTTGCTGTTTCGCCAATTCTGAACACAAAAAAAAAGTTTACATTAGTGCCCGTGGGCGCTAAAGAAGTCCACGAGCGTTAAAGTGACATTTTACGCCCGCGGAATGTATACATAAAGTGTAAGGGGTGACGGTTATGAATTACCGGCCCAAATGTCAGCCTTACCTGCACGTGGTGCACCCTGCTAGACAACTGACAAGGCTCTGGCGACCGAGTCGAGGCGGTATAACCTCCAACGTCATGATAATGGGCAGCAGCTTTATCATCACTGGATTGAAGCTACCGAAGAATTACTTCCTTAAAGGTTCAATACCAGAAACTCCTAGGCGGATATCAAGTAACGATTCAACCGGCTAGGAGACTGCGGTGCAGAAAGCAAGGAGAAACTACTGCACTATTTTCTCAAGAATAACCACTAATGATGAGCACTATTCAATTAATGGCCCCGAGTCCCCGGCGTTCCTTGAATGGAACAGGGGTGCGAAGAATCCCCGGGAGGAAAATTAATATACAGCGCTTAGCAACTTGGAATATGAGAACGCTTCACGAAGCAGAAAAGTTTTATATGGTCATGATGGAAATGCATAGGCTTAATATTCCAATTTTGGGCCTTGCCGAAGTTCGATGGTCAGGATCGGGATGTTGTACAAAAAATGATATGAGTCTATACTACTCAGGAACAGACAATAATAATCACAGTAAGGGTGTCGGCGTAATAATTAAAAAGGAATTTCAGCAGAGCGTTATCACCTTTATCCCATATAATGAGCGTATGATGCTACTACAGCTAAAAGCACATCCCATTAACATAAACCTTATTCAGGTGTATGCCCCTACATCAGACAGTAACGACCATGTTATAGAACAGTTTTATACAGACTTAGAACAATTAATGAATAATATCAAAAAGCAAGAAGTGCTTATAATTATGGGAGACTTTAACGCAAAGATTGGACGAGGAAAAGTCGAAAAATTCGTTGGCAAATTTGGACTGGGAGCGAGAAATGAGAGGGGAGACAGAATGCTACAATTCTGCCAAGAAAATGAGATGATAATTACAAACATCTTTTATGATCTGCCTCCAAGAAGTCTATATACCTGGACTTCGCCTCGACACAATGACAGCCGAATAATCAGAAATCAAATAGATTTTATAACCGTTAATAATCGATTTAAAAATGGGATTAAGAGCGTTAAGACCTATCCAAGTGCCGACGGAGGAACAGACCATAACTTATTAGTTGCAAATGTAAACATAAAACTAAGAACCCTAAAACGACATAACAAATATCCTGAAATGAATCTGAATGAAATTAAAAATCGCGAAGAACAACTAAATGAAGAGATAAGGGACAAGCTGAACATCGTATCTCAAAGCGAAGACGTGGACGAGAACTGGAGTACGTTAAAAAATGCCTTGCTGGAATCTGGTAGTAGGGTACTTGGCACGGAAACAAAAGCTAGTAAAAACGAATGGATGACACCTGAAATAATTCAGCTTGTTAACGAAAAAAGAAAATTTAAAAATAAAAACAGGCAAAAATATAAAGAACTGAAGAACAAAATAAAATACGAAATCGACAGAGCCAAAGAGAACTGGATGAAAGAAAACTGTAAAGAATTGGAACAGCTAAATAATAAACACGATACAGCAAACCTTCATAAAAAACTAAAAAATATAACGGGCAACACAAAACACAGAACACCCTGCGTCACTAGGAATAACCAGGGTCAATTAGAAACGGAGGATGGACAGATAAAGAAGGTATGGGAACAATACATTCAAGCTCTTTTCAGCGATGCAAGGGAATATGGACAAGAGACGCTAGACGAGGACCAGTACCTTGAAATTTTGGAGTCAGAGGTCGAGCAGGCCATACAAACGGCTAAGAGTAAGAGAACTCCTGGTCCAGACGAAATCCCTAAAGAACTACTAAAAGCATTAGATACCGTGAAAAAGTTTACAGTTATTCTAAATCAGATATACAGGCAAAGTGAAATACCTACGGAATGGCTCAAGTCCACGTTTATTCCCCTGCCAAAGAAGAACAACCCCAAATCATGCGATGACTATCGGTTAATGAGCCTTATGAGCCACTCACTAAAAATACTTTTAAAAATTATACAAAACAGAATACATAAGAAATGTGAAGAAAAATTAGATAAAACTCAGTTTGGATTTCGTAGGGGCATGGGAACAAGAGAGGCATTGTTTGCCTTAACAGTTCTTTTACAGAAGTGCAGAGAATACAACAAAACCGTATACGCATGCTTTATAGATTTACAAAAGGCCTTTGACCGAGTACAACACACAAAACTAATAGAAGAACTTAAAAACATCAATTTAGACAAAAAAGACATCGAAATAATAAAGAGCCTGTACTGGAATCAGTCAGCTACAGTGAGAATCAATAATACAGAAACTAATGATATTTCGATTGCACGAGGTGTTAGACAGGGATGTATTCTCTCACCAACATTGTTTAACCTGTACTCTCAGGTTATCTTTGAGAAAGCCTTATGGGAAAGAAGCGAAGGGGTTAAAATCGGCGGCGAAGTAATAAGCACGATAAGATACGCTGACGACACGGTGATCTTGGCAGAGAGTCTGGAGGACCTGCAGATACTTGTAAATGCTGTTATTATGGAATGTCAGCAAATGGGAATATATATTAACACAAAAAAAACAAAACTCATGATAATCTCCAAAACACCCGCACATAATGATCAATTAATAATAAACGATCAAGCAATAGAAAGGGTAGAAAAGTTTAAATACTTGGGTGCTTTCATTAACTCAGACCTGAATCAGGACCAGAAAATCCGTGTAAGGATTGAAATGGCAAGATCGGCATTTCCAAAAATTTAAATCCATGTTTTGCAATAAAAATTTGAATTTAATACTCCGGTTGAGATTTATGGAGTGCTATGTTTGGTCCCAGCTATTATATGGTGTAGAAACATGGACGTTAAAGGCACAAATAACTAAAAGAATCGAAGCCTTCGAAATGTGGATTCACAGACGTATGCTGAAAGTACCATGGACAGCCCGAATTACTAACGAGGAAATACTACATAGAAATGGTCGTGAACGAAAATTACTAAAAATAATAAAAATACGTAAGACAGCATATCTCGGTCACGTATTACGACATGATAAATACTCTCTGTTACAAGTGATTATGCAGGGCAGAGTTGAAGGAAAGAAGGGAATTGTGAGAAAGAAGAAATCATGGCTGAGGAATATCCGAGAATGGACAGACATGGGCGTTGAGGATCTTTTTCATATTGCTAAGGACAGAGATGCTTTTAAGAGAGTGGTCGCCAACCTCCGTTAAATGGGGACGGCATTCGAAGAAGAAGAAGTAGCTCGAACTTGCATAAAACTATTCACAAACAAAATTGACTTGTTTAGCTGTTCTATGCATAGAACCAAATGCGATGGACAATGTTAATTACGAAGAAATCATTGATAAATTTGCAGAATTGAAAGCCAGAAAAAGGATTTCATAATCGTTTTTTCAAAACTATGATTTTGAGATTAAACTGAAAAATATAATTTTCTTAATTTATCGCATAAAAAGATACAAACAGGAGTTCGGTACTGATACCTATACCATACTGGTGTGTTGATATCAGCTCCTATTATTTTAATAATTTAGTAGGGAACATTTATTAAAATTTGTATTTAGTTTGTGTAAGTGTACCAGCAACGTTATCAACTTTGAGGAAAACCAGTGAGTTATGTTTTTCTTCCCCATAATTTGATGATATATTCAAATCCATACATAAACACAATCAGATAGGATAGTTTTTAATTATCTTATCGCTTGGGCAGCCGGTTTTAATAGCCGGACTATTCAATAGCGAACAGTACCGCATTTAAACAAATGTCCATTAATATACTATCAACAACAATGAACGTAGAAACGATTGAGTCTTCTGACTACGGAAGTACTCAAACGATAACTGATCCCATCTCTCAACCTACCTACTCACAAACAGCGTCTAAGAAATTTTCCCATCAAAAGAACTGGCCCTCATATTTCCATCTTTAGACGGTGTGAAATTAGAAAAATATGTATATGCACTAGGCCCTAAAGTTCAACCAAAAAATATAACGTTTTCATCAAGAATTTCAAACAACCTAATTTGCATATATTTATCAAGTAAATCTACATTAGAAGAATATTTAACAAATGATGGTAAAATATCTATAAATAACGAAATTATATAAGCAAGGAGATTGATTACCCCATCAAGTCGTATTTTACTATCAAATGTTTATCCCTCTATTCCCGATGAAACTCTAGAGGCAGAATTAAAAAATATGGGCTTCAATTTGCTATCACCTGTAAGTTCCTTAAGAGCGGGTTTTTCTAAAACAGAATATGGCCATATCGTTAGTTTCCCACGTCAAGTATTCTCGACTCCTCTACAAGACGATACAAATATCCCAGATTCATTCCTAGTCACCTATGAGAACACTTCCCACCGTATCTTCTTGTCCATCGACGAAATGTCCTGTTTGAAATGTAAACAGCCTGGTCATATAGCATCTCCATGCACAATAATCTCCACTACTCCAATATAATCACATGCCCCAACTACTGATATTCATGACTCAAATTTATCAACATTGCCATCAGAATATGAAACATTACCAAATTCTCAGGAAAATAGTACTGTATCACATCCAACATCCTCCTCTAATCCAATTCAACAAATATCTGTACCCCTTACTTCGAGTCAAGTTAAAAGAAAATCATCAGATCGACAATCTCCAGAAATTGATAATAACACAAAACCTCAATTTGCAAAACCTGTTACCCAGCCTCCAAAAAAAACAGATAAAAAAACCAATTCAAGAACTACTCAAGCCCACTAAGTCTCTTAACGATGATCCCGACTCTCGTATTCCTCTTAACTTCGACCAACTCATTGATCTATTTGATAACTGCTATGGTACACCCAACCCCGAATTGATTGCTCAAAATTACACCAATGACTTGCCAGCACTGTGTAAAATGCTTGAAGAAATATATCCACATATTTCTGATCGCAGTATTAAAACCAGATGCACTAAAATTCGGAAAAAATGTAAGCATGCTTGTAATCCTCAAACTACTGACACTGAAAGCGATTCATCGCAGGAAACTTATTGAAAATCAAATATTTCAATTCTATTTTTTTTTTCATTGCGTTCAATAATATAGTGCAGTGGAACATCAACGGCGTATACTCACATCTAGAAATGCTACAAATATTAATATCAGAGCAAAACCCATCAATAATATGTTTACAAGAAACAAATTTCACAAATAATACACCTAAAAACTTCAACGGCTTTTTTCTGAATAGACAAAACAGGTGACGAGCCAGCGGCGGCGTATCAATTTATGTTAAAAAAGAGATAGAATCATGTTTAATTCCATTAGTAACTAATTTAGAAGCAATTGCAGTTCGCATACAAGGCATAACCAAATTAAATATATGTAACATATATCTTCCTTCCAGTAAGGATATTAACATTGAGAGCTTAACCAATCTTACTGATCATATTCCTCTTCCTAGACTAATTGTCGGAGATTTCAATGGTTAAAATGTATATTGGGGTTTCCCACGTGGTAAAATAATATACGACGCAATTGAAGAAAATAACTTATCACTCCTAAACGATGGCCGTCCCACACGCTTCAACAGTTATAATGGTAATTTGTCACACATAGATTTACGCTTTTCCGATTCCAACACAGCACTTCACCTTACTTGGAACGTACTTTCAGATCTTCACGGAAGCGAACATTTACCAATAATTTTAACAAATAACCGATATAACCAGACATCACATCACCCTACTAGTGAATGGAAGTTAAAATCTGCAAACTGAGCATTGTATAAAAACCTTGTAGATAACCTTTAAAATCAAACTAACTTTAACGAAATCGACAATAGTGAATTATTGAATAAATGTATGTCCATCACACAAAAGCCGCGGCTATAACGATAGGTAAATCTCTATCTCACAATGGTCCTACCGTACCATGGTGGAATAATGCATGTAAAGAAGCGATAAAATTGAGTAAACAAGCATTTAATAATTATAAAAAACATAATACCATACAACATCAACAACAAATCAAAAATCTCAGAGCTAGAGCGCGGTACATACTAAAAAGATCTAAGAAGAAGTCTTTGATAAACTTTGTATCTCACATAAACATCTATACGCCCCCCACAGAAATTTGGAATAGAATCAGACGAATATCTGGTACCTACTCCAATTTTAATATCAACATACTGACAGAAGGAGGACAAGATCTAACGAGTACTCAGGAAATTTCCGATATATTAGCGAACACTTTTGAACAATTTTCCAGTAATACCAATTATGACAGTAAATTCCTTGAGTATAAACATCTCACTGAAAAACTCAATCCCATTCGTACCGATTCCAACAATAATTCTCCCCTTAACACTTCCATTTCGTTGGATGAGTTCTACGAAGTCCTGAAAGAGGTCAAAGATGGTAGCCCCGGTCCAGATAATATTCCAACAGCATTCATAAGGAACCATTCCATCCAAGCTTCAATATTCTTATTAATTATTTTCAATTATTACTGGCTTCAAAAAAATTCCCTGATACTTGGAAGGAAGCGGCAATAGTACCGATCTTAAAACCAAACTGCCCCAAAAATACTGCTAATTCCTATAGACCTATCTCCCTTACCTCTTGTGCCTGCAAATTAATAGAAAAAATAATTAATAACCGACTCGTTTGGTTCCTGGAATCCAACTCCTTACTAATCAGGGAACAAAACGGTTTTAGAAAAGGACGCTCAACAATTGATAATATATTTGACTTAGAATCCGACATTCACGAAGCATTCCTTAACAAGCAAAAAGCTCTAGCCGTATTTTTTGACATGAAACGTGCATATGATACAGCTTGGAAGCATAAAATTTTATTTAAATTAGACGATTGGGGAATAAATGGAAATATGCTTGCATTCATCAAGAACTATCTACATAAACGATCATTTCGTGTGAAATTGAACGGGCATTTCTTGAATAACAAAGAACCAGAAAATGGCACCCCTCAAGGCTCGATAATAAGCGTAACACTATTTGTAATCGCAATGAACGATATTTTAAATAATCTTGAAAAGCCATTGAAGGGGAAATTATACGCAGATAATTTAGTTTTATATATTAAGGGTAAAAACATAAACTACATGACGTCTGTCATGCAGCAACATATTCGACATCTTGAAACCTGGTCTGAGTCTACAGGATTCCAATACTACACAGAGAAAACCAGATACATCATTTTTTCCAAAAATCCATTTTTCTTCAACCCTACACTCAAGTTAAACAACAGTAATTTGAATCTTTGTGATCATATAAAATATCTCGGTATGATTTAGGATTACAAGCTGACTTGGACAACTCACATTAACGACGTGATTTTTAAAACTCACAAAAGTTCTAATCTGCTAAAAATACTATCTAATAGGAATTGGGGCGCTGATTCAACGTCTTTAATACGTATATATCGTTCACTAATTAGATCACGTCTTAATTACAGATGCGTAGCCAACTCGTCAGCGAAAAAAACAGTACTGAATCTTTTAAATCCAGTCCAGAACACTGCGATCAGAATTTGCCTGGGTGCATTTCGTTCAAGCCCCTCCGAGAGCCTTCTCATTGAAGCATCCGAAACCCTCCTCTACCTCCGACGGATTTACCTTAGCCTCTCTTATGCGATCAGTATATCTGCAAATCCCAATCACCCAGTTTATGACAATACCTTCTCCAATCGTTATTCGACTGACTATGAAAAGAGGAAAAGAACAGATCCACCACTTTATGAAAGAATTAACAGATCCCTCAACCTTCTAAATATATCTATTCCTCCAACGATTCCTCAATTCATTTCCTCCCCTCCTCCATGGATAATAAAACCACCACTATGTGATACATCGTTGACAAGTTTTGATAAGAACGAAACAAACCATACTCTAATTAGAGGAAAATATCATGAGAAAATATCTTATTTCCAACAATATACCCACATCTACACTGATGCCTCTAAAATGGATACTGGAGTTGGAGCCGCACTTGTAACACCAAATGCAATAATCAAATTTAGACTACCTCATATTACAACCGTTTTAGTTGGAGAACTGTATGCGATATTTCAAGCTATAGTCCATGCCAATAGAGAAAATTTAAAACACTTGCTCATAGTAACGGATTCATTGAACTCAATTGAAAGTTTGCGCCAGACATATCCATCAAATCCAATACTGATACTAATTAAGCAAAAACTATCCCAGCTATACAATTCAGGAGCAGTTATATAATTTTTATGGGTGCCTTCACACTCAGGAATAGAGGGAAATGAGCGAGCCGATGCAGCAGCCAAAACTGCAATTCAGGATCCTAATGCCACCGAAGTCACGAGAGATACGATGTCAGACATCAAAATACATATTAAGGCATCGGTTAACAACGCTTGGCAACATCAGTGGTCTGAATCTCACGATAAACTTAGAGAAGTGGAAAGAACAGTAAAACCGTGGAGGAGCGGTCCAGAAAATAGGAAGGAACAAGTTATCTTGACCCGTCTTCGAATAGGTCACACCCGATTTTCCCATGAACACTTAATGTCAAAATCCATACAATCCCGATGTACAGTGTGTCAATGCCCTTTAACAGTCAAACATGTATTAATAGACTGTCCAAAGTTTTCACAGCAAAGAATGTCATTTAACATCCCACCTACTATGTACCATTTGCTCGGAGAAGAATTCAATATGGAAAACTTGGTAGCTTATCTACAATCTATTCAGTTTTTGCACAAAATGTGAACGTTTAATATTATATTCGTTTGGGTTTTTATACCTGTAATACCTGTAGTACTATTTAATATTTATTATTGTAACATTTGGTAGCGCTAATAACCTAAAGGGTTGATGCGCTTTATTTTTCTTAAATAAAAAAAACTTCCAATTCTATTGATTGTATTGATACATAAACACATGTTTATAATTATACTAACAATGGAAACTTTGAAGATTTTTGAAAAACTGATTATTTATATATTTATTATATTGTTAGAAAGTTCTAGTAAAAAACATAACACACCGGGTGTACGAGCCCGGCAGGACAAAATGTGTATGGCCTTCTAATAAGGTAAATATAATCGGAACATGTCTACTTTACAATGCAATAAAAATATCAACACTCGCTCAAAAAAGCGTTGTATTTTTAAATTAAATTAATAAACAAAATAATTTCAATAATAAATCATGATTAATCAGCTTTTCGCTTATAAACTTATTAGTTCTAATTGACTACATGAAATCGAATGAACTATTTTCGAATCACTCTTTTTAAATGCAGAATTATGAATCACAAATAATAACTAACAATCTATTGTTTAAAAAAAATTACAACGGAAAATGTGTCTTTTTGCAATAAAAAGTGAAAAATTGTTAAAATAGAGTGTTGTCACGAGTACATTGAATAGTATCTTTTATGTAGGAAATTTAGAAAGTTATTACCATGAAATACGAGGATAATACTAAAAAAATTCAGAGATCCATTCTATCACGCCACTGGCTTATTAGAATTTAACTAAAGAAACTTTATTAGTTCTACAGTTAAAGTTGGGCCATTGCCAATGAAGCACCCTGTATCAATATATTTTTTTAAATATTGATGTTTTTCTATTGTCTCTGTATATATTTAGTAAGTTATTTCTAATGATAATTATTAATCGAATATACAATATAGTTCGATTATAAAAATATCAACAATCTCCGCAAAATTATTCGACTTTGATTGGAATTTCTTTATGAAAATTGCTTACTAACTTTTAAGTTCACTGAACTTCTAGTTAACATTATAATGTTCGAGCATCTGTCGTAGTCAGGTGTTAAAACATTATAATTGCAAAAGTTTTACCATGCATCCAAGAAAGAAGAGCATTCTAAGAAATTCGACCAAAGATTGAATACTGCAGAATCTATAAAAAATTGCAGCTAACGTACGTTGTACAATGACCCATCATCTCAGAAAATATCGCTGAAGTTGTAAATGCAAAGTATATTAATTTTTGCAAACTAGGGAACATTGTGGAAGTTAATAGAAACACATTTTTTTCAGAAAATTTTTTCATACTCCAATTGTTTGTTATTAGACATAGACATGTAAATTATAAGCAATCCACTTATCGATTCATTGATAACAAAGTAATAAATGTCACACAAAAATAAGGTTGCAAATTGAAGGAATTGCTTACGAAACGAATTCATTTGTTTTTTAGGGAGCAATCAAATTAGATAGTTTTGGAATATCCATAGCCTGCTTAAGAAATATTATACTCTTAAATTAATCCTTACAAAATATAGAGCAAAAAATAGTAGGCATAGACCTTCCTTAAATACACTATTAGAAATAATATATCAAAAATCCCATGAGTCGCATTTGTGTTGTAAAATTTATTCAAGATCGAAGGTCAAAAAAATCATTTTTTGTATTTCTTTTTGAGAAACAGTAAATGATATTGCAAAAATACACAAAATAAAAGTTGTCGATCATAAAATTGCCTACAAAAATATTTAATTTAATGTAGGTAGTTCCTTAATTTAGTAACACAAAAAATTGTTAATTAGCAAATACGTTTTTTGACAATGAAAAAAGTTTTTTTAGACACGATTTTTTTCTTAAAAATAGTTTTTTTATCAGGGATTAAAATCCCAAAACAATTTTTTCTAAAATCACGATGCATTTTTTATAACAATTATTTAAATAATGAATGTTAAATTTTTTTAATAATACTCATTATATAGCAATATGAAAACCAAATAATAACAATAATAAACAAAATCTGATTGCTTTATTTATATTATACAATACGTTTGATTATTAATAAAAAAGTGAAAAATCAAAATTTCAGAATTTTTCCAACTGGGATATTTTCTATACCCTTTAAATCCGACTCTTTTACACCCCAAACTGGCGTTCCGCAGGGCTCGATACTCGCTCCTCTACTATATATCATTTATACGTATGATACACCAATTCCAAGACATCCCCAGGATAACATCCAACTATACGTGGAGCACACCGCACTAATCATTTCTGCCACTGACATTCGCTCTCTCAACATTCGATCCCAAAATCTACTGACTCAATCTTCAAATTGGTGCAGGAGATGGCGGGTGACTCTCAACCCTCAAAAAAACACAAGCCATCGTTTTCAAACACCCTGATACCTCGAGCGAACGACTTCTACCTTCAAACTTCCGCCTCGTGCTCTGGGGAGATCGACTCGAAATCCGCAGGGAAGTCGTTTATTTGGGAGTGAGATTTACTCATACTCTCAACTTGATGGCCGACCTCATGGACACTTTAAATAAAGTCTGACGTCGAGTGAATCTACTCAAGGCGCTCGGCGGCAGCTTCGGACGCACACACCCTACCACCTTACTTCATACGTATAAAACATATATCCGTCCAATAATCGACTATAGAGCAAACGTCTATTGCACCCTCCTCAACCATCTTGTAAAAAGACTACGAACTTGTGACCAGTCAATCCTCAGATACTGCCAATACAAGGCTCCATACTCTCCCACTAATACTGTATATATCAATACCGACATCGAACCCATTCCATCTAGTCTAAATAATTTACAAGCCCGATACGTTAGTCGTACTATCGAGTCGGGCAGTGAAATCTTCAAAAACACCCTACTCACACCGTGGATCGCCAATAGATAACCCCTTGGTAGAATACCCAAGAGGAAGCTCCCATTTCCTCCGTTACGCCTGCCAGCCACGGCCTACGACGACCTCTCCGACGAATACATTGACTACCTGAACAGCTCCCCAATTACCATCCGATAATCGTTAGCATTTCACTATAAATTCCACACTGACTCAATTTTAATAAATCTCTACTCACTTACAGCAACAAAGTTCAAAATCATTCATATTTTAACTATTTCTAACAATCTAAAATCTTTCAATCTCAACTATTAGTTGTTCAACACTTTGGACAAACCCTATACTTTCAGCCGCCCCCACATCACCCACGTCGGTGTTGCAGGTTTTTCTGCGGTTTTCCTGCATACTCTGTGAACTTATTCACTAGCCAAATGGACCGACGATCTTCGACAGGGAACAATGCAACCGCAGCTGTACCGCCCCATGTTTAGGATTATTATTACCACCAACCATCGTAAAACGTCCCAAACTCCCCAAGGCACGTCACCGCAACATTTCATCCAATTTCAACAAACCACACAATTCGATACACTTTTGAAAAATGTCTCCTATACACTTTTTCTCGAAAATTCCAAAAACCAGTAAAAATCTCAAATCTCTAATATTTCTTCTTAAAATATCGGAATTTCAACTTCAGTAAATAACACCCTTTTTACATCTAGCCAGCTCAACGCATATATCTATGTATCGGCAGCGATACATGGTTCGTCTTCTAAATTTACGCTCCCATCCTAAACACTTTTTGTCACACCATATCCGCATACTTTTAAGCTTCGCTGCTTCCAAACATCAACCCCCCAATACACTCCAGCATAATATAACACTCCAGTTACTTTCTAGCGAAAAGCCCATCCAATTACTCTAAATTCCATACACGTTTTAAACAAATTATTCACTTTTAAAAAAAAATTTTTCACTAGACACATTTTCAACTCCCATTTCAGTTTCTCGGTCAACGCGCACTAAACCATCCAACATAAAATTCAATACGAATCTCTCTCTCTATTTATACCCTTTAAAGTTAAGCTCTAAAAAGTAGAAAAAGACCAAGAAATAAAAAAAGTTATTTATCATTATTTATCATTCATATTTAGTCGGTTAAAATATTCTTATGATCAAGCTTCTGATTCGGTTGAGACGCTACAGCCGCTACCCGTTTTTAGCACATACCTCATGCTGGCCCCACCTGGTTACTCTTTCTTACCAAAATGCTATCATAAATAAAGGACTCCTAGCACTACCTAGCACACCAATTTAAAAGCAGTTTTATTGCAAGCTGTTGGCGTGCAAGCTATAAAAATTGGTGGCTAGGTGTCCCTCATTTTGCTAACATTTTGGCGTGAGAGCTCCAATCGCGTCCACTTTGCCTTCACCCCCAAGGGACAAAATTAAGGCATGGATCGGGACCGTGAATTGCTAAGGTCTAGCCAGAAAGCGACATCTTCTTAAACACCTTTTACACTCTCAAAATATACTAATATTATCAATCACCGATACTCTTTTGAAAAATTCCCCTGCTCTTTCTAGAGCATTCTATTCTTGAGAATCTGCTCTGATTAGAGCAATTTTAGTTAAAAAGATGGCTTTTACCATGTAAAAGCGAATCGAAGAAGCACATAGTAATCAACCGCCATCCAGCCTAAAGGAAACGAAAAGGAATTCAGGTGAATATACAATACTAACAGGCAGACGAAAAGGGTCAGGAATCCTTTAACCGGGGAGGAAACTCCCTCCGGCAGTGAATCCGCTGCCGACTTTTGTCAGCCACCCACCACCCACTAACAACTCCGTGCAACAGAACGAAATAACAATTCGTTTCGTTTCTTTCGACCCACCATGTCTTCGAGCCGCTACTCCATCCGAATCAAGAGCCAGAAAACTACCCCACCTTCAATCTCTTCGAAAGAAGAATTTCCCGAATTGGTCAAAACCCCGACCAAACCAACCACCGCCGACGTTTCCAAAGAGGAACTCATCCAACAAATAGCCGACCTCTTTTACCAACTTCAAAAAGCCTTTCAACTTATTAACAAATATAAATCTGAAAAACAACAAGAATCTCAACAAAAATCACCTTAGCTATCTCGTAGCTCTTCTCCGACATTCTCAGCTAAATCACACCATTCTCAACGATCACATCAATCTCTAGCACCTTCCAACCGTAATAACCAACCGGGAAACTGCACTTGCTTAGGCACTCTGCCTAACCGAGACCGTAGAATCCCTACACCCCCGCCCCCAACTATCCAACCACAGCCACAACAACTACCGCCTCGACAACAACAACAACAACAACAACAACAACAACAACAACAACAACAACAACAACAGCCACCACGACTACAACAACAACCAACTCAGCCCCTACAATCCAGAAAACCCCGACAATTGCAACCAAACCCCAGACTTCAGACCCTCAACATCCGTAATCTACCACCCAAATTCGTCTCTCAGCGTGAGCTGTACAACCTTCTCAACACAAACGAGCTGTTGAGGGGAGAAATTGCTCACCTGAAGGCGAATCCCAACAGAACCGCACTTCTTAAAATACCTTCTGACATCCCCTACGAAGCTTTGGCCAAAAAGCTTCGCAACACTCTCGGTGACGACCAAGTCACCATCATCTTACTCAGCCCCACTCGTCAGGACCGACAACGCTCTCGGTCCCGCAAACCCCAATTCTCTCTTGTCTGTAGACATCACCATATCCGACAAATAATATGAGGCCATCCTCAACGTCATCGAATTCCCTGCCACCAGGTCTTGGCGCATCATGTCTCACCGCCAAGGCAAAATCACGTCAATGTTCCGGATTCTTACCGAGTCCGAAATAGACTACAACCGCGCCCTCTCATCCGGCATGAATTTCCACGGCCTCTCACATCACTGCGAGGCCTCCAACCACACCAACCCCTTACCCGCAGTTCCAAAATACTGCAACAGGTGCTCCACCACTGGCCACCTTGCCAAATTCTGCAGGGCCAAGCCGGTCTGTCCCTCCTGTGGAGCCACCGACCACAAATCCACTAGTTGCCCTAAGGCAAACGACCCACTCTGCAAAAACTGCGGCGGTCCGTACCCCGCCTTCAACCCTCGGTGCCCCAAGCGGCTGGAAGCACCGAAATCCGCACAAGAGATCGCGCCCGTGACTCTTGAAAAACCACAGACCCACTTCGACCTGACCACCGACTCTAAAATCTTAATCGAGATTTTAGCGACGACCATCATGAACGCCGTCACCACAGCCCGTGGCCTAGTGGCCGACACACTCACACATCTCGTCCCCTCCTTCTACGGCCACGACTGTAGCGCCACAAGTGGCACGGGCAACCGCGTCCACTTTGACTTTACACCTAAACGCCAAAATGAAGTCATTGACGTCCTTATCGGGACCGTGAATTGCCAAGGTCTAGCCAGGAAGCGACATCTTCTCAAACACCTCGAACTCCCATAATATACAAATACTTTCTATCACTGATACTCTTTTAAAAGATTCCGCTCGCTGCGCTGGCTATACCACTTTCCACCTAGACAAGAACTTCTATTGTCACGGCAACGGACTTCTCGTCCGAAACGGACTCCCCGCGTCCACACACCCGCTCCCCGAATTGCTATCTGTACAGAATTTGGATTGCATAGCCATCGATGTATCGTGGAATAATACCACGACAACCTTCTTTCCATATTATAAACACCCTAATCAACAATTACCAATCGACATCCTCGAATATTCATCCACTCTACCACGAGCCGTAATAATGAGGGACAAACTCACGCAACATTTTTTTTCGGTGATACACACACCAACCCAAACATCAGAACACTCGCCGACCAGCTAGTCTCACTTCCCATTTCTCGGATTAAAAACAATAATCCAACCCTAGTAAGTCACCTCGGCACTTCCATTGTCGATCACATAATCTGCACTGATAGGTTATTAACCCGCATGAACGACGAATGCTTTATAGGCGACCCGATCACCTCAGACCATGTCTCACTACTGGTCAACACGTCTCTACACAAGCCAATAACACCACCGGCAACTACTTTCACATATCGCGATTTTAAAAAAGCCGATTGGGATTCCTTCGCAAACCACGTCTCCTCTAATATACCACAAACCGTCATTCATCAGACGACTGATGACATAGATAATCACGCAGAGGAATTCTAATCCCTCTTAATCGATGCACAAGACATCACCATACCTCTTACCACCATAAATACCAACTATCGCGCTCTTCCGCAATGAATTCCTCTTAAAATCCGTCAGAAAAGACATTTATATAGGTTATACGTCCGCACTCGAGATGAGATCCCGCTGTCAAGACACAATGGAAACGTCTAAACGCCTGGGCTCGATACGAAATCAATGCTGAAAAGCAGAGTGACTGGAAGGCCGATATAGCCGGACTGGACTTCAGACAAGGGCGCGTGTTTTGGCAAAAATTCTACCTTGTAGGCCTTAAGAGGAAGGTGGAATCACATCTCGAAGTGCAAGGATAGAAGATCTCCACACAGGAAGACAAAGCCACCGCCTTCAAAAAAAAACTACAAACTGTCTTTACACCACCTGACAATCCATCAAAGCAGACCTTCACAATCGAAGGAGTTCAGCAGGCATGCCGAGCGGGGAGAAATAGTACCCCCGTGCACGACGGAATCTCGAGACAATCCCTCAAAAACCTGCTAGAAGAGATTTTCCCTCCACTCTGCGCCCTGCTGAATCCCTGCCTGGCATTCTCTTACTTCCCACGTTGTTGGACATGAGCCAACGTAGTTCTCATCCCCAAACCCGACAAAGACCCTACAAAGCCTGAATCATACCGCCCGATTTCATTAATCAGCGTCCTAGGTAAAATATTTGAACCTTTGTTAAAAGAGAGAATCTAGGACTTCTGCACCGAAAATAACATAATTCCAGCATTTCAATTCGGATTCAGGCTAGGCCACTTTTGTTAGAACGCTACCACCAACCTTCAAACCATCGTCACCCGAGCTTTAAATCAACGGCGCTGTTCAGCCACAATTTTCATAGCCATTTCCTACACCAGGGCAACCAAACAAAACAAACAACTCCAACTTTTAAAACAAAATCCACTTCTACACAAATTTTTATCGAATTTCTCTCTCTTTACAAACCTATTTGACTAATGCCAATGTACCATGATTTCAATATCATCGTCAAATGATGACGATTCACTACCTTCAATAGTTATTTATGCAACAAGTGCAAAAAGTGAGTGTTTTTTGCACGCGACGTGAAATTGTCCAACGAGGCCTTTATGCCGAGTTAGACAACACGTCGAGTGCAAAAAACACGTTTTGCAGGAGTTGCATACAATATTTTTTCTACATTCATGCAAAAACTGGAAAATTAGAATATAATATGTTACTCAGAATGTATTTTAACCGTTCTTCTTTTTTTTGTATCTTCATGGCCTTCACCTTGTCAGTACTTAATCATAGCTGGTTTTCGCTTTGACCATTTGAATTTTAAATAATCAAAGATTTTTGCGATAATTGTAACTCGTTGAGACTAAGTAGTAAGATAAACATATATTATTGCTGTATTAGAGCAGGATCAGACACTTGCTCTGGATTTTTATTTTATTTAAATGTTTATGTTTGTTATAAATCATCACAAAACTGACAAGAATGACTGATGAGTGCAACAACAATTTTGTTGCACTAGTGCAAAAAAGACCACTTTTCCATTAAATGTGTTTCACAAAAGTGTTGTTTTTTGCATGAGTGTAGAAAAATATAATATTTGATAACTCTCTAACGACCTGTATATTCATTTTTGCACTCACAAATATCAACACATTATTACAAATCTTTATTTTTCTCCGATCGTGGGAAAAGTGACACTATTTTGACCTGTTTTCTATGCGCAAAGCTCAACATTCCAGAATAGTGGGCAGTTGCTAAGCAATTAGAAAATAACAGGTGCGGTAATATTCTTACCGCACTGCTGTAGCGTGCGGTAATGTTACAAATGAATTATTACAATAAAATGAAACAATGTATGGTTTTAATTTTTATAGGTATTGATAAAGTTGTTATAAGAGAATTAAAAGAAACATCTAATTTATAACGATATTCTGGAACACAAATTAATTGTTGTTAATATTTACATTTATTGTACAGTCTGTACAATTTGTGAATTTTACTGGAGGGCAACGAGAATTTATAGACGTTGAAGCTGCATGGCTAATTGTTTGGTTTATCTCGTTTCGATCATTTTCATTTGAAGTCGAGGCAGGGGTGTTGAATATTTTATTAGCCACTTCTACTTTATTATTAAGTGATTCGTCAATATATTCTTCCGCCACATTGGAAGATTTCCATCCTCCGTGGCGCTTTTAATTTTTTAAATGTAAATCAACAATCGAAGAAAAAATAGTATGTATAATTCGTGGGAAAAGCATATTCCCAAACTACTGTGTTACCAGACTCGTCGCTACGCTCCTCGTCTGGTAATTATCACAGTCGTTTGGGAATTTTATGCTTTTCCCACTAATTATACAATATACTATTCTGTCTATATCGTCAAGTATGATTAAGTATAATACAAGTTGAAAATTTGACATTTAAAAATATTAGAATACACCAAGTCGTTCAGATGAATCTTGTGTCCACGACTACAACCAAGAGGAATTCTACCGTGCGTTTTTTCGTTACCAGACAAAGCATTTGAACGCACTCCAAACGGTATGCCGCAACACTTTAGTTGCTTAGTCAAATAGGTCAGTTTTAATACAACATATCATTTCATATAGATTTTTTGTTACCTGTCTTTTGTAAATACCGAGAAAATAATTGGTAACGGTGTCTCAGATACAGCAATACTATTTTTCTTTGATCGATTATTTGACTCATTGAATGGATCAAGTAAATGTGCAAATGGAGGAAAAATATTGAGAGATGGCCTTGATGATAATTCCAAACATATTAATTTTTGGAATAACGAAGCCTCGCCACTTCTTGAAACAATGATGTTTCAAAAGAAAACTAAAAAGGAACAAGCAGACCTTCAAGTTTAGGAAATTGGTTATTAGAAATATTTTAAGCATCTGGAACATTTTAAAAGGTGAAGGTTTTAATTACCTTTTAACGAGGCGTCTGAATCAGAGTCCCTTATAAAATACTTTTGGCCAATTAAGAAGCTTTGGGGCCTTGAACACAAATCCTTCAGCATCACAGTTTACAGGAGTTTTCAAAACACTCTTTTTCAATTGCGAAAGTGACAATTGTAAAAATAAGTTTGCATCATTAAAGAAACTTTTTGATAACAACTTAACCAATGTTTACGTTGAAAACATTCATTATTCGACTATTCTAAAATCCTCAGAATGTATGGAAATTTCACTTTCTGAAAAATTACACCAATTATCAACAAATTATGTAGCTGGATTCATTTTGAAAAAAATAAAAAATAAAGTTTGCCTTGTTCCATTTGTTAAGAGGCGTTGTTTCCCGAAAACTATGATTTGGCTGAAAATAACTTATTTCTTTCAGAGAATATGGCGGTGGATGGGCTAGAAGATCACTTTATCCTACTCCGCAATCTTTTGTGCTATGTTTTTATGATATTTTTAAAACTATTAATTGTTGTTTAGATCAACAACCATAATCTAGATATTTGGTTCATACTATTAAGAATTGTATATACAAATAATCAGTAAATTCTCAACTCTTAGATTCTTGTAGCATTCATAAAGAAAAAATAATTACACTTATTATCAAACTGTCTCGACCCGTACTTCGTGGAATCTACTCATATTAGTGTTCTAAATGAAACTCACTGTTTCTAGCTAATTCCACAATATAATAAAAATTGTTGAAAATTCTAAAAAAATTACAATTGTTTCGATAAATCAATATCATCGTCAGAATGACAGAAGTTACATTTCATTTGATGCCTACCTGATGTATAGTAGTGATTTGTGGCTAGACCAAGAAGTGACCTAACTTGTGATTGACTTAATATATGTTAATAGAAAAAAGAAGAAGATGTGATATTACAAATATTGAAGCTTAGATATTATTAGCTCTATGGTGATATCCTGGATATAATTTTTCCAATTAAGATCAGTATAACTGTGCAATGATATAGAAAACCAGGAAAACAATATCTGCACTTCTTCCACCAGTTTATAAAATCTAGCTATTTCATCCTTGTTGAAACCAGTCAGACGATTTAGACTGATAGCCTCAGCTTTTCGCACTGATATGGTGGGATTGCGTCTGATGAAACTTCTCAGCCAGTCTTTTCCAGCCAGCCTTTGCTTTGCGTTAAGATTTTGTATAATATGGTTTCTCTCAGCAAACTCAAAAACAAACCTTCTTAGTTCTTTTGTGGTAACACCGTAAAAAATGGACGCCAAGTGTTTAATTTGATTAGCAATTTCCAGTTCCTGTTCAGTTGAAAACACAGGTTTTCTTCCCATTATAGGTGCTGAGTCTTTTTTATTTTTTACCCTTTCTTGTAGCGTTGAAAATGGAATTGCGTATTTTTTTGAAAATTGTCTTATACTCGTTCCATTTTGAATGTCTTCTATCGTTTGCTTCAAATTATCTCTGGTCCATTTTGCTTTACCAGTTAATCTTTTTCGATTTCGAGACATCTGTAAAGACAATTAAAAATGAAATAACCATTAACATAAACAGTGGGTAATGCCGGTCACTTGACCGGTATTACCCACCTGTGTTGACCGGCATTACCCGCCTGTAACAATTTTTCTTATGGGTCATTTTTTTATGAGAAAAAAATGTTTTTTATTCTATCTTTTTATAGGACACTAAAGAAAAAAAGTCAACCTTTATGTATCAACTAAGTTTTTAAGAAAAGAGAGAAGGATTTTATCTCCAAATCTTATTTCACTTACCGTAAATCTTACATCAGAATTGCCGAAAACACGTGGTGATCTGCACTAACCAAAGTTTTAACACAAACTGAATATCAATCGGCTGTCGAAAATCGTAGGTCAGCTGGCATATTTGAGGCCACATTACATTGTTGCCAAACCTAGTAATAATCATTTTTAAGGTCTGACCGGCATTGTCCATCTGACCGGTATTTGCCCACCTTACCCTACTATTTTGAGGGTCCAGATCCAGACTAGGTTTATGACGATTTGGTATTTGTGAACCAGACTATGAAGAGGGTGTGAATTTTCAATGTTGTAGTGAACATACACATATCAACATCGTATAGGGATATTTTTAAAAACGAATTGTAAAAGGACAATTTTTCTATAGTTTTTCTTTAAATGATTATAGGATATTTAATCAAATATTAATTTAAATTCTGTTACTTGATAATGTTTAATCTCAAAAACAATATGAAATTACGACGTTTAATATGTTATATGACTTCCTCTAGCGTTAATGACAGCTCTAGATATTCTTACCACACTAAAAATTAGATTATCAATTTCAATGTGATCAAGAGCTCCCCATTCTCTCCCAAGACTGCTAATAAGCTCCTACTGGTAATTAAAAAAAGCATTTAGATGGGTAGTTGTAGCATGTTCAACCAGATTGAGGTCTGCAGATTGGGCAGGAAAATCTAGTGCGTTGATTTGCACATTTTCTAAAAAATTGCTGCAGTATAGGGAACCACAACATATTATTTTCAAAATTAGAACGTAATATTCTCCAACTTGTTTCTAGTTCATAAATATTATACCATCATCGTCCACGTAGTAATACAAAATCTATTTTTTTTCTCATCTGATGGGCATACTAATGTTTGATAAGATAAGGATGGTACTTTTTAATATAATATCTTAATTCAGACACCATAATTTAACAAACAAATGAGATAAAAATAACTTCATAAATAGGTATATATACATCAAAATGCTGACTCGAAATCGTGTTTATCAGCTGTAATTGTAATTGAATATTCGTCGAGGAATAGATCATTGACATGGTGAGACTACATTTTTTTACAAGTCTTAACAGTTACCGAGAAACATAACTGATAATATTTTACTGGAGAAAATCATTTAAAATATTATGTTTATCAGCGGTAAGCTGCTTAATTGACAGGAGAGGTTGTTCATATCAGTTATAAGTAATTTGAGTATTAAAAAATAATTATTTCCAACTCGCTCTAAGCAGAATTTAAATATATAATAAATAATCAGTTCAGTGATACGTTTTTCTGAATTTGTTGATTACTCTTTTTTTCTCATTTTTTGTTACTAAATAAATAATGGTAGGTATAATAAAGAAGGGTGATTAAATATTTACAGCAATATTGGCTCATTTTTTAGTACATACATAATATACAAACATAATATACGCCGCGGATCGCCAGAAATTAAAAGCAAACGAAGCAAAAACGATATAATACAAGTTAAAGTGCATTAGATACAACAAGAATTGTGTAAAAGTTTACAAAATTCGTAGTTTCGCTGAGTTATTGATCGTGAGCATTAGTTTTTCGTAAATTTCAAAAACAGTGTATTACCGAAATGGCTACTGGAATTATTCCGCCGTTTGCTATGGATTTCAATAACCTGTTTTTGGATGAAAGTTGGACAATCTTCAAGCAAAAGTTGGACTTATTCATCAACGCTACCGATTTAAACAAAAAGGCATCAGAGATAAAGTGCTCCATTTTGCAAAGGTGATGAACCTTAAGCTTTATTCACAACCAGCCAAATACAATTACACTTAGTACTTTTAATTATTATCAGACAAAAATTAACTTATCGATGGATTTTTGACAAAACATCGTAAGCGACAAATTTTCCGAAAATGGAACTTTGCTACCAAACTGTTGCTTACGATGTTTTACATGTGATTTCGCATAAAATTTACACCTATCTTTCTTCTAAGTGGTCGAAATCGTTATCGTAAGCGTCAAAGTGCTACGATAACAATTTACGTGATAGTTTAATTCGCGATAAATTAATTTTGGGCCACCGCAATACCGGTGTGAAAAAAGATTATTAAAAATTTAACCCTTGAAACTGCAATTTCGATGTGTAATTTGGCAAAAAAATGTTAATTCAGAAAAACTTTTATAAAAATTCCAGGTCATGTCATTTCCTCAGAAAGAATAGTTCCAAACCAGAAGAAAATTCAAGCCATCACCTGATCAAACAAACTTAACATAGTCTAGTCGACAAGTTGAAAATGGTACAAAATAGAGATACTGCTCTTAAAATTATGTGCGATAGCTCATTGGATTCGGAATGACGCCTAGAAAAATGTGCTAAAACAATTAAAGGTGAAAAAAATGGCATTTCGTTTTTTGCCAATATTTCATAAACTATTAATATTTAAGAAATTTCAAAAAAAGATTCTGAAAGAGGAGGAAATTTCAAATAAAAAAGTCCTAACTCCCGGAAATCTATCTCCATTATTTATAATTTTAATTTATCGCTGAAAATAGGTCTGCGCGCGACATTTTCAGATTACGTCAAAAGCGAGTACGGCACATCAATTAATTTATTTATGGTATTGAATATTTTTTTTTTAATTTGAAACAATTATGGTGTATACTGAACTCTATAAATAATTTATTCCCGTTGGAAATTTTACTTTAAGGTAATTTTTCAACAAGTCAAACAATTGTTAACTAACAAAATTTTCTTGAACTCCAGTCTTAATTGTAAGTGAAAAAAAATGTTTAAATAATAGTTGTAAAAAATTTTAGCTTCGTAGAGCCTTTCTTACCCACATACTTAACAAGATCGTGCCATAAAAGTTGAAAAATATTCATACTTTGTTTATAATAATTAACAACAATAACAACATTACTTGGATTTTTCAGTTTTTGTTCAAATAAAAAAAATTATTGTACAACGGTAAGTTGATATAAACATTTTTAAGCTATTGCATAGCTTCTATCGCGGGCCTTGAGTGTGGAGACCGAATCCAGAAATTCCGTAACGAAAATAACCTAACACCCCCCCCTCCCCGACCGGCACAGCGGTGATACTTTTTAGTGTATACGTATTTATCGTCTATGTACAACAGTGAGTATCTGTACTCGTATAGTTTATGTACAAAGTGTTTTAAATATAAATAAACAAAGTGCATTTATTAATAAAGAAAGTCACGAAAAAATAGTGAAAGAAAATGAGTGAGTACTCTATATACATTCATTTTATTATTATTATCACAAATGCAGTATTATTTTTTGTTTTGTTAATTTATATATAATACTGCTATAAAGATAACCAAAATTTTTGATATTTAAATGAGCGATATTAAAAGTAGCCCTTTTTATATATATACACACACACACTTTTTATGTATAGGTAATACACATTAATTCGATGATCAAACTCTTGATATCGTTATTTTTGTTCAAATTTTTTGAATGAATAATTGTTTTGGTGTGTAATTACACTATTAATACCTAATTATTTATACCTATTATTTAAACCTAGATATTTTCTTTTTATAGAGAAGAAAAGCATAAAGAGCTAAAAAGAAAAAGAAATTGTGGACGTCAAAGTGTAAAACTCTATGCAATAGCTTTACCGCGGCAGTCTCCGAGTGCCACAAGTCTTTTTCAATATATTATGGTAATACTTAGATAACTTATTTTGTTTAAATATATGCATTTTTTAAGGAATAAACCACCAACAGTATATGAAGCTGACATATTATCTGAAAAATATGGTCACAAATTGCTTCGACTTCCTCCTTACCACTGTATGTTCAACCCAATTGAACATTTTTGGGGCATAATTAAAAAAATTATAGAGATCATGTGGGAACTGATAGTTCTTCAGCAGAGCAAGCAATAGGTGTATGGAAAAAGTCTTTAGAAAAAGTGACTCCTGATATTTGGTCAAAGACAGTAGGGCACACTGAAAAAATTATACAAGATGGATGGGATGTAGAAGTAGTATTTGATAGGCAGGATGTGCCTCCACTTATTATTAATTTTGACAGTGACGATGAAGATAGTGATGATTTTGTAGTGGAGTAGTGGAAATCGTGTGTTTTATTTTTTGTATATTTTTATCCAATTTGCTTTATTTCCACCTTTTCAAAATCACTAATAACTATTATTGAATTAATTAGGTACAGTTATTTTATAATACACAAATTAAAACAACGACCACAGTATCTCTGGGAGATTTTTTATTTTTATATCTTGTAACAGAATTTTATTTTGTGTATCTATATTTTTCTTTTCCATTCTATTTTTATTATAATAAATATAATAGATATTGTATAAAAAAACAATATTTAAATTTGCATGAAGATGATTACAGCTTGTATTGATTCCTTTTAGCGTAAACCCTTGCAGTGCTCCAGAAGATGGTTCTATAGAGCATAGAATAAGGTATAAGGACCTACAGTTCGTCATTTAACCCTCTTCTATGTAAAATAATTAAATGTTAATTCGAATAAAGAATGATTTGTTACTGTTTCATGTATCTTATCCATAGTTTTTCATAAATAAATATTTATATTAAATTAATCAAGCCTATCATACAAGACTTTTATTTTTAAATAAATATTTTTGACTTACACCCTACGAGGCACGACACAATGAGAAACAAGAACTGTCAATCTAACATCAGATTGACTTTCCTAGTTTTCGTTAAGTAAAGGAAAAAACTACAGCTTGGCAACATCACAATATTTTGTTTTGCAACGGCATCGTCTTTTTATCGTAAATAAACTATATTATTTGTATTTATTTTTCATTCTGGTACAGGTTGGCAAATTAATTTTGGCAGTTGGAAGTTTGGCAACGTTCGATGCACCGTAGCAAAGACGTATGCGGATTGCAAGAGCTCACTTCGCTGGCAGAATTTGTAAGCTTCGTTTCGACACTACAGTTCAGAGAAAAGTGTGATTACCGGCGTTGTGCAATACTAACTTGTTACGGCTCTAGAAAGTAAAGTTGTTGATAAAAAGTTGAGTGAGCAGTGTCGTGAAAAAATTAGGAACGTTTTAGCTTTTATGACCAAAGAGGCAAACAATGGCAAGTCAACAATTTAATTAATAAAGGTAAGTTTTAATTATTGCAATAAAATTTTTAAACCAAAGTAAGTATTTAACAAATTTACACTAGATAGTAAATTTTTTAAATCGATTTTCGTACATAAAATATTTATTTGTTAAACGATTTGAAAAAGTGACATTAGGGCGAGACAAAGTATTTATGCACTCATGTGTCAATTTTATGTACCGTTATGTCATCATGACAAACAAATAGACGCCATTTTTAGTCCATTTAGAGCAATCTGAATGAAACATTTTTTTGTTTTTGCATGACCGCAGCTCATGTGTCAATTTTTCCATTCGTGAAAAGAAGCACCACTTTATGCACTATTCTGTTTCTGTCTACACGAGTATATAAAAGTGCACATGTTTATTTTGTCTAAGATACCAATTTAAATGTAATAGGTTTCTTAGTTTATAATCATAATTATTATACTCATTTCATACCTATCTCTATTACGTTTGGGTTTTATTATTTCATTTGAACCATTTTCCGATTTCAGTTACAATTGCGGTTTGGTCATAATAAAATATGAACTAAAATCTAAAGATCGTTTAAAACCACCAATGAACTGAAACGTGATATAGTATTTTTGAATTTAATACTGGTCGAAAACCACCATAAAAATTTCAAAGAACGGTCACTGGAAACATATTTAACTACTTCCTCATTTTATATGTATAAAAATACACGTGAGTAAAACTTTTAATACAACATTTATACGAGTATGGACTTATTTTATTGTCAGGTCATTGAACGAGTTTCTGCTGCTACGAAAGTTAGCGAAATAACGTTTTCCCGTATTAAAAAAAAGCTCTGGGATGTTATAATTTCATAGTAAATGTTTGCAAAAAAACCCCAAAAATTTACATATGAAAGTAGAAATATCTACCACAAAAAAGCTTTAATATTTTATTTGTATTATTAGTATACTTATTAGACCATCTCTAAAGGCGATTTGCCAAATTAGTTTTTCAAATTTTATGTATAAAACCGAATTTTTACATTATTATCTACTACATATTATTCAGAATAACAATTTTAGAAAGCTTAATAGGTAGGTATGTCATTAACTATTACTATGAATATATAAGAAAAATTGTTGGCCATTGTTAAATTTAGAAAATCGTTTAACAATCCTTGTCATACGTTTTATCTACAAAATCTACCTGACTTCCAATTTATATACAAATAAACCTCAACGATGAATATTGTGAAGGGACCACTTAAAAGACATTAATTTGAAGTGAAGGTGAAAGTTTATGTCTCTTGGAATCTATTTTTTATTTATAATTTACATCACAAATAATAAAGGGTAATTATAGAATTCCCCGTATGGTTTTTGAAGCAATAAAAAAATTATGTCTGTACAAAAAAAAACAATTTTCGTAGAAAAATCTTATGGTTTTTATTTCCTTATTCATTTAATTAATAATGAAGAACACATTAATGTTATTTTCTCTTGTAAACTCGGTTTTATATAGCATTATAGATGTGCCACAATTTATTATTTTTAAATCCAAATTCAAAATATTGTGTTTTTAAATGAAACTCAAGGTCTCTAGTTAATTCCACAATTAACTAGAGACCTTGAGTTTCATTTAAAAACACTAATATGAGCATATTCCACGAAGTAAGGGTCGAGACAGTCAATTTCAAAATATTGTGTTGCCCTCGTACGTATTAGAAGTCTCACAACCTTTAAAACTTTGCATGCGGAATGTACGTCGCCTGCTCTTCCCGGTAACTGCGTTTAAAACGTTGTCAAGTTGTATGGCTTTCTCGCGCATCGTCAACGTTAATTTTCCAACTTGTACATGAAAGACGTTGGATTCATTTGAATTGTAACAGTCGCGTAACTAGGAGGAAGCTATGGGGGGGATGAACTACCGGGAAATCTGGGTATTGGTAATTTTTGAAATTTTCAGCCCCTTAAACTGCATTTTAGCTTTGTTTTTCTTATAAAATTAAAGCCTACAGTTCCTAGCTTTCAGTACATTTCAAAAAGTATAGGTTTGCTGTGATTATGTATTAGATTTTTTTCATTTTTAGGGTTCTGAGGGGGATTTATCCCCCTCATCCCGTAGTTACGCCACTGAATTGTAGTCAAATTTATTTCATAAATAAACGAAGTTCAAACCGTAAGATATAGACAATGTTAGTGATCTTAATAAATTGAAGTTGGAAAATTGATTAGGATGGATTATAGCTAGATAATCAAAAGTTACAAAAGATAATATTGAATTTTTTTACAGTTTTACCCAGACTAACAAATTTACTGGGTCATTTAGTTTATAAATTAACATTATGGGAATATTCCGCGTGAGGTATTAAAAATACTACATCCTGCCAAAATTCTGATTTTTCTAACATAGCCAGTAGGTAATAAATATAAATGATAAAAAAAGAATTTTTGCAGTCAATAAATTAGAGAAACACTGCACAAAACGGTTGTATTAAAATATTAAGTACCTATTTCGATTGATTTATGGGTTGTCCAAATAAAGCGTTTAATTGTTTAAACAATAGCTCCATTTTAAGTGACTATTCTGGCAAACAATTAACCGTCTCGTTAAATTATATGACTCATTGTTCTTGAATTTAATACCTGCAGCTACTTTTACTTTATTTATCATAAGCCTATATTTTGAACCCTATAAATATATTATTATTCCTGTGAAATAGGGCAATTAGAAGATATTAATTATATCTTTAATAGTTACACCACAGAAGAACAACACACAGAAACCACAACTTGCTTCGAAAAGCTTTGGTTAAATGGGTTTCGAAATCGTTTGACGTAAAGGACAACAGAATAAGCTGAGTAAACAAGCTCAAATCGCTACACTGACAAAAATATTTTTTATTTGGAGTGAGCTTCTTCGATATCCTGTCTATATAATTTAAATAAAAAAATATTTTCTTTAATAAATAATACTTTTACTACTGCAGTTGTGATTTAAAAGAAATTTTGAAGAAAATACAGCAGCATTTTTTCCCACCGAGAGACAAACCACGTATAATAAACTTTTATACCGTGAGCGTTTTGCTCATTTACCGAATTAGTGTATATAATTTCAAATATAGGTTCAATTTAATATTGCGATTTGCTGTTATTGAATATACACGGTGGGTAAATAAGAGAGGTAGGCGGCTGTATCTCAGAAACTAATAATCGTAGAGAGTTACGGTACAAAATATTATTGGCAAAGTGGGTAAGGAAAAATGCTGGAAATTATTTTCAAGTTTCCAAGATGGCTGCCAGTGGACGTTTCCACTATCTTGAATTACATATAGTTACGTTTCTCGCGATGTTCCCCAATGAATGTAACAAAAAAGTAATTGCGTAAAATTATCAAGGAGCATGAAATTTAACATACAAAAAATACACTTGATTTGACCTTTAAAAAACAAAAGATAAACGAGATGTGACTTTTCGCATTTCAAACACTAGTGTTTAAAGAGTCGTTTTGTGCACGTCAAACCCGTGTTCAAAGTGCGGTTTTAGTAGCGGAAGTAGAAAAACAATTTTTCGCTATCTTTCGAAATAAAGTGGTGAGGGGTATTTGAATGTTGTTTTAAATAAATGCCTGTAACTTCAAAACGACTTAATGGATTTGGATAAATTTGGTATCATAGAAAATAGCATTTCTTGGGCTTTTAGGTTTCTCGTAATCATTACAGTTGTGATCTACACGGCCGCCGATAGAGGGCGTTACTCGATATTATAACGGTCAAACGACGTGTCCGTGATGACAAATTTCTCTTTATGACTGGATTTCGCTTTATTCACTTGACATTCATGACAATTCTTTACATACTTCCGTACATCTCTCTCCATGTTTTTCCATCTAAAGTTCGCTCTTAATTTATTTATTAGTCTATTGTTTCCTACGTTTCCTCCAAACATTGGGTTGTTGTAATATCTTTCTAAAATATCTTGAATCTCTTCCTTCCGCTGTACCGTTTTTGGTACCTCGCAGATACATACTTTTGTACGTTTTTCAACTTTTTATTCCTTTCTTCTATGAATTCTTGTATTATGCACTTTTTAAATATATAATAACTTGCATATATTTTCATTCTTTTTACTTCAAATTTTACCGAAAGCTCATCAAGCTTTTCCAACGTTCGTCCTAAATCGAAGTTTTGTGTTCCGGTGGTTAAGCCTTCACTAAATTTCAATTTGTTTTTGATCCGCATGCTCATCCTTAACGAGATACGGTTATTTTTAAAATCTAAAATTGGTCATCTATGTGTCTCTAAATTATTTAAAACTTTTATTACTGAAGGGTTTTCTATTAGCTTTTCGTCTGCTTCCTCTTTGTTCATGAGATCTTCTTCTGTTCGAGCGTTCTCCTTGCGAGTTTGTGCTCTTGTGATTGCCAAGACATGTGAATTATTTATGTACAAATCTTCGAGTTCTTCTATGGATATTCTCGATATATTGTCTGCGTAGTTCGCTTCTCCTTTAACGTACTGTATTTCAAAATTGTATTCTTGCAGATCGAGTCTTATTCTCGTGAGTTTCGAAGTCGGGTCTTTCATTGCAAATAAATGAGTTAGTGTTTTTAAATGAAACTCAAGGTCTCTAGTTAATCCCACAATATAATACAAGTTATTGAAAATTCTAAAAAATTGACAATTGTTTCGATAAATCAATATCATCGTCAGAATGACAGAAGTTACATTTCATTTTATGCCTACCTGATGTTTAGTAGTTATATTTGGCTAGACCAAGAAGTAACCTAACTTGTGATTGGCTTAATATATGTTTATAGAAAAAAGAAGAAGATGTGATATTACAAATATTGAAGCTTAGATATTATTAGCCCTATGGTGATATCCTGGATATCATTTTTCCAATTAAGATCAGTATAACTGCAATGATATAGAAAACCAGGAAAACTATATCTGCTGATCTTTACAATTATCACTTAAGAAGACAGTTTATTAGTGGAGAATTCCCTAGATTTAACTGTTCATTGACCACTTCATATTGTGGGTTTCTTAAATGTCTTCTAATTTCCAGTTCTTCAAGGAAATCCAGTTCTTGTTTCTTTTCACAAATATGCAGTACTTCTAGTTTTGTGTTAGGTGTCAATGAATTATTGGTGTCAAGTAGATGTTTTGCGTAGTGGGATTTATCTGGTTGTTTTAATCTGTATGCTCGTAAGTGCTCACTGTATCGTATTTCAAAATTCCTAAGGGTCTGACCCAAATAGACAGCATTACATTCTGGACACTTGAGTTTATATATACCTGACTTCTTTAATAGTGGTATTTTTGTTTTTAGATTTCACAATTTTGTACTAACGTTACTTTCTGTTTTAAAAGAAATTGTTGTATTCGTTGCTGAAGATATTATCTTTGAAATATTATTAGAAATATTTCCTGCATATGTGATGGTTTTATAAGTTTCAATTTCATCAGCTTGTTTAGGATATATTGAGTACTGAGATTCAATTAGAAATTCAATAGAACTGGTCAAAAAGTTGAAAGCAATCCACTTACAAGATAACTATAAACTCATATCGTTCGATGTAACTAATATGTTTACTAAAATCCCTCCTAAAGAATGTCTAATACTTGTAAGAAAATTACTAGAAGATAAAAATGTTAATCCAGGAATAATATCAGATATACTTAATTTATTTGATGTATGCATTAATCAGAATTATTTCACTTTTGACAATAAGATATATATTCAAAATGAAGGTTTACCAATGGGAAGCCCTATATCACCTATTTTAGCAAACATTTTTATGGACAATTTAGAAAGAAAGATCTTTGAAAGTAATATTTCGAAAAATATTTTATTTTGGTATAGATATGTAGATGACATATTAGCTTGTTTTATGGGCAGTGAACGACAATTAGATGTATTTTTCAACCACATCAATAATTTACACCCGAAAATTAAATTTACATTAGAAATTGAAGAAAATAGCTCAATCAATTTTCTTGATTTAAAAATTCAAAGAGTTGATAATGTACTTGATTATTCAATATACCGAAAACCAACACAAACTGATGTAACAATTCCATTCAATTCTAACCACCCTGTATCACACAGACTAGCAGCATATAATTCAATGATACATAGAGCTTTTTCAGTTCCTATGAACAAATGTAATTTTGATAGAGAGATTAATACAATTAGACAAATAGCAACATCTAACGGTTATCCATTAGATATGATAAATAAGCTAATTAGTAAAAAAGAGAAAAAAGTGGCATTACAACTAATATTTCCTAAACAAGCTGATGAAATTGAAACTTATAAAACCATCACATATGCAGGAAATATTTCTAATAATATTTCAAAGATAATATCTTCAGCAACGAATACAACAATTTCTTTTAAAACAGAAAGTAACGTTAGTACAAAATTGTTAAATGTAAAAACAAAAATACCACTATTAAAGAAGTCAGGTATATATAAACTCAAATGTCCAGAATGTAATGCTGTCTATTTGGGTCAGACCCTTAGGGATTTTGAAATACGATACAGTGAGCACTTACGAGCATACAGATTAAAACAACCAGATAAATCCCACTACGCAAAACATCTACTTGACACCAATAATTCATTGACACCTAACACAAAACTAGAAGTACTGCATATTTGTGAAAAGGAACAAGAACTGGATTTCCTTGAAGAACTGGAAATTAGAAGACATTTAAGAAACCCACAATATGAAGTTGTCAATGAACAGTTAAATCTAGGGAATTCTCCACTAATAAACTGTCTTCTCAAGTGATAATTGTAAAGATCAGCAGATATAGTTTTCCTGGTTTTCTATATCATTGCACAGTTATACTGATCTTAATTGGAAAAATGATATCCAGGATATCACCATAGGGCTAATAATATCTAAGCTTCAATATTTGTAATATCACATCTTCTTCTTTTTTCTATAAACATATATTAAGTCAATCACAAGTTAGGTTACTTCTTGGTCTAGCCAAATATAACTACTAAACATCAGGTAGGCATAAAATGAAATGTAACTTCTGTCATTCTGACGATGATATTGATTTATCGAAACAATTGTCAATTTTTTAGAATTTTCAATAACTTGTATTATATTGTGGAATTAACTAGAGACCTTGAGTTTCATTTAAAAACACTAATATGAGCATATTCCACGAAGTAAGGGTCGAGACAGTCAATTAAATGAGTTAGTGGTTTGTGATCTGTTTTTACTATTAAATGTGGTGTGCCGTGTAAATAACATTTGAAATGATTGATTCCCCAATGAATTGCTAATAACTCTTTTATGATGGTGGGTTTATTAAGCTCACTTTTCTTAAAACCTCGGGATGCAAATGCGATGGGTACGTCAATATCCCTTTGTAGTTTTGACTCAGTATTGCTGAACATGCGCTATTTGAAGCGTCTGTAGTTAAGATGAATTGTCTATTGAAGTCTGGGTATTTTAAAATCGATGGATTGGTTAACGCATTTTTGAAAACTAGAAATGAATTTTCACATTCTTTCGACCAATCAAATTTCGCGTTTTCCTGGATAATTTATTTATTTAGTGAGGAGTTGGAGGTTGTTTTAAAGAAGTTTTGGGTTCTTGCATAAACTTCGCTGGCGCCCTATTTTTCGAATCCGACATAAATATAGATGAATCCACCCTTTCTTCGACTCGAAGCTAGTCGACTGCCGAGCACAGATTGGTCTACTGACATCTAAAAGAGCACTAAGGTAGGTGTTGGGGTGAGAAAAAGTCTCGTTATAAACACAGGTCGAAATATTACCACTGATAATTATTTCATATCTATTCCATTAGCTCTAGAGTTGCTAGAAAGAAGAACAATTCTAGTTGGAACGATCAACAAAAAACAAAAGAGAAATTCCTCCGATTTTTGTTCAAACAAAAGAGCGTTGGCCATGAAGTAGTATGTTTGCATTTCTTAAAAGAGGAGTTTTGGTATCATATGTGCCTAAAAAAAATAAAAATGTGTTAATTTTTTCTACCTTACATTCAGGGGACCAAATTGATGAAAACACTCTTGATAAATGTAAACCAGAGATAGTCACATTTTATAATGCAACGAAAGGTGGCGTTCATGTTGGAGATTAACTGATATCCCGGTATACTGTTTGTATAAACTCGTGCAGATTGCCATTTACAATGTTTTATTTATTATTGAATATTGGTGGAATTAATAGCCAGATTATCTACTCGGCAAACAGAAAACAAATTAGACCGCCGTTTATTTCTAAGAGAATTAGCTTTGGAACTTATGAAGCCACAGGCGCAAAACTGTTCCGAATATTCCTCTAAAACTGCGGAATTCAGTGAAGCAACTAGTAGGTGTTGAAGAGGAAATTCCAGAACCAAGTGTTAGGGCTACCGGTATGTGCTCATTGTGCCCACGACGCAAGAATAGGAAAACCAAGAAAACATGTTGCAAGTGCTCTATTTATTTATGTAATGAACATTCCAGAGTCATGTGTCAAATATATCTACAGAACCTGTAAGCACAAGAATTCTCAACAGCTCCATAGTTTATTGTTATTTGGCTAATGTATGTTACATACCGTCGCCTTGGAAGGTAATAGACATAATCCACAATATCTTGAAACAGAGGAATCAGCGCTCAAAGATTTTTAAACTATTAAAATTCAAGTTTTTCGTTTGTAATTCATTTATTTTTAATGATAAAAAACTAGAATTTTAGTATAGTATACTTATTTATCTTGTCAGGTTTTCAATAATTGTCACCCATACATCAGAATTTCCGGAATTATGTGGCATACGCATTTTGAACCCTGGAAATTCAGTACATAATTGGCATCGTAATGCATCTTACTGCCTATGACCACAGAACTATTTGGTAATTACTAGGATCTCTTTTCTGGTAACCTCTAATAAAAGCAGCATTCATTTTTAATTGTCTAGTCTTTTACCTCACAACAATTATCATAATTATATTTTGCGTATTTTTATTTAAAATAAAAAGAAAGTTTGATTTTGAAATGTCATCATTATTGTTCAGATCTATAAAAATATTTCAATATTATTATCTTCATACCTCATCATTATCTCTCTCAATGTCGCTGTTGTCTTGGTCATTAATTCTATCTTCTGTCTTCAAATTTATGTAGAAGTCGTGATAGGCGGATCGAATAGTGCACTTTTTGCATAGTTTTAATAAATCTTGTAGTTTTCCTTTGTTGATTTTGGGTTTGGGTTTGTAGAGCTGTGGTATACTATCAATGCTGGATTGATTTCGAAGCCGTCGTCGCTGTGTATTCAGAGATTGGAAGTGATTATCACTGAGCTGGTATTTATAGTATATTGTTTTAGTGTCGCTTTTGCGATACTGGAACCATTTAACTTTTAGCCGCTTCACTTTTTCCTCATTTTCGGACAATGTCTTGTTTGTTATAATTTGGCTACTAAAATGCTTAAAATCCAAAAAATCTGTATTTGCCACAATTTTGTGATATGGTTTCCTAGTTTTAGCTGTTCGTGCTACCATGTACCAACCTTCCAGCGTGAATACATCCACCTGTCTACCTCGAGCCTCTATGGTAGAGTGTAGAGAATCACACTCCATCTCAGAGTGCCCTGATTCCATAAACTTTTGGTTTATTACCGTTATGGGCAGCCGTTCTACAGTTCGTAAAAACATTGCAGACACAGTTGAATCACGATTCTGGCCAGATGCAGTGTCAGAATAATAAGTAATTTCATTTTTTTCTCACAATGAAAGTGTTTCCACAAACAAGTAGCAATTTCTGATGCTCCCTTCGAACCAGTACCTTCATGCCACATGTAATTTGTAGCTTGTCCAAGAGACATATCATACAAAGTAAAATTGTACGTTTTTAGTTTTTTTAAATAATACAATTGCCCCACCTGTAAATTTGGGGTTAACAGTATTTTATCAAGATCCATCGTAAAACATTCAAACAATGGATCACTTTTAGCTTTGACTTTGTCGATTTCCTTATGATCTCTTGCCTCTTCCTTACGAATGAGGTTGAGGTTGAATTGTTCTTCACTTTTTTTCTTGTCTTCTGCCGACTTATTTTTATATTGAACACAAAAATCACATTGGTCTTTTTATGGAACATGAAATCCATAATTAAGCTCGTTTGTAAAAACTGTCTTATTGAAACTAGCTTTCTGAGGTTCAGTATTATGATCCTTGCAGTATTCTACGTAATCTAAGTGAAGACGAGTCTCACTCAATCCTTATGGCAAATATTTTCTCTTACTGCTACTCCGACGATAGTGAGAATCAACCACAGGCACGGATTTGATGTGGTTCCTAATTATGTTTCTTACTTCTTCTGATTTTTTGTTGGGAGGTTTTTTTTACCTCTATGATCTATATCCGTAACCCCTGTAGGAGACATTTATTCAATTGCTGTTCGAACTTTCTTTTCTGAGATGTCGTAAGTCCCCAAAAAGAATCTTTTACAGACTTAATGCTCCTCCCCATCACAAGTAATCGTGTATATCAACGTATGCTTGCGTCTATTAGTATCTCCCATGTACCTTCTTGTTACAGGAATACATTTCACTATTTTGCCAATGAAGGGCCATCTAGATCTTTTACTGTCCAGAGTAAGGTAATCAGCCAGCATTTGTTCTCGCTGCTTCACTTGAAATTTTGCTGTACACTTTTAGTGGCATGAGAGTATCCCATGAACCTTGAAGTAAATCGCTGAATCTGACTTTTCAATGGTACTGTATTAACCACTCTGTCTGAACCCTCTTCAGACCAAAGCTCTTGAATAACTTCAGCAAATGCTTTAATTAGTGCTCCTTTCATGCTAGATATGTTTATGTTAATATCTCTTATGTATGCGTCTTTCTTTAGATATTCTAATAGCCACCTTGTGTTTGATAGGCATTGGAGAATACTATTCATGAAACATGTGTTACCAATCTTTTTGAGGGCTTTGAGACCTAAAGATTCTTGGGGAATACCTTTTATGGATATGATTGTGGAGATATTGTTAAGAGCTCTTTCGCAACTACTATCATTGTACGAATAATCTCGGATTCTATTATTGTCTTTCTCACTTGATCGGCGTGATAAGGAATTTGAAATGATGTTGTTTGCTATTGAATTGGATGTAAATATTACGGATTTGGAAAGTTTGGTTGATGTCGATAGATCATTGGCCTGGTTCACTTTGTTAATATATTCCTTGGTATCTACATCATTTTTAGACGTATCCTTTTGTTCTTGTTGAGTTTCATTCCCTTTCTGAAAATCTTTAATCGAAAATGAAATATATGAAGATAAGTTGTTAACTCTAGAATTATTTTTAGAGAGGGAATTTATGTTTATTGATTCCTCAGTTACTACGACCCTATCGACTTCTGAACCATTATTTTTTTTCGTCTTCATTCTTTTCCAATTTTGAATTTGACTTCAAAATATCGGGGTTATTTTGACACTTGTTGGAGGCAATGAGATTTTTTTTGGTCACCGAAAAAGTATTACTAGATTTTTTAACTCTGGTTGATATTGATTTTGTACTTATTGGTTTCACTCTATTGGTCACATCAGATATTTTGGATCTAACCTCAGTTGTCTTATTGGCGAGGTTAGTACCATTTTTTACTGTTCTGGAGAGTTTGTCATTAAAATTTTTAATCAAATCGGCTACTGATGTGTGATTTCCGTTATCATCTTCATCATAAAAATTGTCTATATTAGTATTGTTAGAGTATACCATACTGTTAGTATATATAACTCCCATTTGGTCGTTTACCTTTTCATTTGATATTTCCAACTCTATTTGGGGTAAACCAAATTTATATTTTGTTTTGGTCAAAGATAATTTATTGCGTATAGGAATCGCATCATTCTCTAGCATAATCATATTCTTCAGTATTCCTATGAATGGGACATCATCTGGCTGGTGGTTATCTATATTTTTTAGTACACTGAGGCCCAAAAGATTGTTGGAGGTATAATTTATAAAATTGTCAACGCATGTATTATCAGAAGGCACATATTCTGAAGAAGAGAATGAAGAGGTTAAATAAGAATTTCGGAAAAAGGCAAGATCACATGTTTTAGGGTCGGTAATGTGAGAAAGTTTGAAAGTGGTAGAAGATTTATGTTTCTTTTGATTAGGTTTCATAAAAAGTTCTTCTAGAGGCTTAGAACGGGGAAACGTACCGAGAAAAGATGAAGCGTTTCCTCTTTGAATTGCAATACTTATTTGTTGCATAAAGAACAAAGTTGCTCTTAAATCATTGATTTCCACTGATATTTTATACCGATTTCTTTAATGAATTTTAAAGCTTCATGACCGACACCAGAGGTTTCAATTGCTACAGGAATAAAAATGTAAATGTTCTCCAAATTTTTATATTTATTTTAAAAGTTTCGCCTTGTGAAGCTGCAGCGCCTGCGGAAGTAGATGTGGATCGGACATGGGACGGAGCCCAAGTGTCAGTGCAAGTGAAATCCCGTATGACTGGTCTGCCGCGTTGCCACGGAATGAGGGTCATACCATCTGGACGTTTACCGTCGTCGCGGCAAGTACGTAACGGTTCCAACAAACAGGGAATATTTGCAGATGACAGGCCGTCTTTGATTAGGTCATTTACTGCAGAATGACGTGAAAAACGGCCGGCACTTAATTTGCAGCTTAGGCCGTGTCTACCATATTCATCAACATGAGCTCCGTAACGACAGCGATGTTTTACACAAATTTGGCAACCCAAACGGAGACCGATAGAAATACGGAAACTTTCGTCATCCATAAAGGGTCTTGTGTGTGGAAAAATATAGGCAGAATGTAATTAATGAATTTTTTTGAACTATTTAATGATGACAAAAAAGAAGGAAGAGCTACTCAAACGATTGAGCGAATTCCTAAACCACCATATGAAACAGGTAGTGAAGCTTGTTTCCAAGAAAGGTCCTCTAATTTAATGTTAATTAATGGCTCTAATGAATGACGAATGGTATTGTCAAAATTGATTAAGATATCATTATGTAACCAGGTCAGACTACATCTTAAGATATATGTTAATTTTGGAATTAATAGGCAATTCTTGAGAAGGTAATAAGCAATGTGTGTCGGTAACCAGGATAAACGAGATGAAATTTTTTTGAAAAAGGTTATTTTCAAAAGTTTCTGAATTATTCTTGATTATAGTATAGAGAGATACTTTTTTATTAGAATTTTTAGAAGGAAGACCTACAACATTATATGGAAAAAGCAATAGATTTTCTCAGGTAGTAATAGAATTTTGTCTTACGCATTCATCAATCAGATTAGATAGCGTTGGGGCACAAAGAGCCCTTGAAGCTTTTGAGACTGTTCTGATTACTGATCTTTGGCTCTTCAATTTTGCCCACTTTATATGAAAATTCGTATCTTTTATATCCTTATTTCCAAAACTTTCTTTTGTAATCGAACTTAAATTTTGTCCACCATGGGTCTTGTTTTGATGTGTTTTTAGGCCTCGCTTCTTAAAAAATTCACCACAGATTTCACACTTCACTGTGACTGGCGCTGACGTCAGGCTTATATCATATAGAAGTTCAAGTTATGCAGTCCAAAAAAATTCTACCATCCGCTTCACGTTGTTAAATGTACATCCCATACCAATTTTATTGTATCTAATCAATTTACAAAACAAACACTTTCTTTTATGAAAAGATTCAGTCAATGTTGACAGTGGTAATATTCGTTTGCCAAATTTTTTATATAAATCAACGTTATATAATTTTATAGTGTTATTTCCGACTATCCAGAAACGGTAACGGAATGTCCATTTTCCGTAACTCAAAGTTCTTAAATTCGCGCTTAACACTTTGAAATATTTAAATTTTAAAGTCTTTCAATGGAACAACACCAATTATCGAGTTCAATCAATACGGTACCTTATAATAGTAGAGTGTCTTTAGATTTACTACAAATCACTACAACTTTTTCTGATTGTTAAATTTAGAATAAATTTAATCATTCGCGTTTTCTATTTCTGCTTATCTGTCAGTCAAATTTCTTGAATAAAATATAGAAAAACTATTTTTTTCCATATACTCCTTTGTTATACTAAAGCTTATTACACGAAGTAGAAACGCGTCTGAACCCACGAACTTTATAATTAACAAATAATAAAATATCCTAAAATAAAGTTGGCATTAAAACTTTTTGTAAATGACATAATAATACATTTGACCAATTGATTGCACAAAAACTCACAAACAATACATACATACGTCTTCGTTGTTTGCCGCGCAAATGAGAGACCTAAGTTTGTTGTTAAAATACGTACGCAACACATACGTGCAGCTATTGACTATTTTATGATATCTGTATTAACGATAACTTTAGAAGGTAATTTATTTTGAGTTACTTCTATTGACCACATAATTTATTGACAAAAATTAAATTATTTTGTATACTTTTCTGGAATATTTTTTTCCTACGATCACTACCCAAAGTACGCTTTTGCACACTCAAATCTAACCGCAAAGTTGATGATTTCCGTGATCTGTCATAATTTGACATTATTCCCGCTCTAGAGCGTACTTTTCCGCTCGCATGTTTCCATTTACAATAAACTAAAGAAAGTTAGTAGATAATAGGTATATTAATAGTACATTATACACTAAGCGACTAAAGTTACCCGGGTGGGACCCATTTAATCCACGAGGGAATCAATCCATATACATTTTTAATAAAAATAAATACTACTTAGGATGGACTTTTACGAAACTTGGCTGGGCATCGAGGATTCACTTTTATGAAATGAAACTTGGCTGGGCATCGAGGACGGGCTTTTATGAAATGAAACTTTGCTGGGTATCGAGGACGGACATCCATTTTTTTGTAGTAAGTCAAAGTGCGCCAATAAAAAAAATAGCGTAAAGTATTCGTGGATAACTGGTCTTTCAAACTCGCGCGATTTTTCGAGCACGACGACGCAGTGTCATAAGACCTTACAGATTAGACGGATTCAGACGTCATTTTAATTATTATTTTCTATCTTATAAACCCATCCAAAACACCTATCACATGGTTGTAGTTAATATTTGAAAAGATTCAGTGTATAACTAATTACTCCCAATATTTTTCGAACCTCAATTTGTTTAACCCTGTAAATGTCATCTTAATGTCGTTTTAAATTGCCATGAGTTGCGTTTACGCCGTTTTTGATAGATTAAGTTATTTTTCTTCTCGAAACCTTGACTCAAAACATCAAATTGCAAGAGGTTATGGACACAGGACACGCGTGAGACACAATTGAAGCTTCTGGAGTTTGTAATTTGTTGAATTTTTGTGTTAATAAGTGATATAATGAGCCCACTTCCGCTGATCAAGCATCTAAAAGGGCACGAGAACTATGGTACGTGTAAATTCGCGGTACATATTTATTTAGAAGACGAAGAGGTTTGGGACGCAGTAAAAGGCTTTTTCATGTTTTTTTAAATTATTTGTCAAAAAATAAGGTGATCGTAGAAAAAATCTTGTGTGCAATTCGAGCAGAAAGTGCGTTGCCGCTTTCGGCCGATTGCCCGCACTCCGCTACGCGTCGCGCGGGCAACTCTCTGCCTCAAGCGGCAAAGTATCACTTTCCGCTCTTAATACACAAATAGCTATTGTTAAATACCCAAATAATCGGAATGTGAGCAAAATAACGGGTTAATAATTATGTACTGTCATCATTCCTGTTTAGGCACCTTTGAATGGATTTTATAACGACAGTTTCTCACATAGCTTTTAATTGCTATACTATTGTTTTATACTTCAATATTAATTTTGAACGTTAAAATCCTATGGAAAAAATTACTAAGCACGTTGTGAAAATTATTGATAGAACTAGTTATTACTCGTAAATTGGCAACAGTGAGAAGTAACATAATATGGAAACGCATTAAAAAGAAGTTTTTTTTTGAGTTCGTCAGCATTGCTCGTACGTGCTCTGGCAATATCTTAAGAAACATAAATATCAAGTTATCGTCGTTGAGAAGTGAAATAAATCTATCAAGCCGAAAATAATCGTCCATTGGAACTGCTGAATTCGTAAAATAATTCTGAAATACGATGTAAGCTCTAACTTATCCGTGAAACAATCGGTAATTATAGAATTCTTTTCGTAAAATTAATTTACAGGAAACTGTTCGATATTTATAATCTGGTGAAAGCATTTATTCCCAGTCAGAAAATCATTCAATATTTGACCTCTTGCGAAGGAAACAGACTATGGGGCAGAGCAAATTGCTTATTTTGAAATTTCAATAAAGGAAAAAGTAAGATGTACCGAGTTTTTCACTATAAATTCGTTACAAATATAAGAATTATACAAAAGTTGCACGAAATCAACTAAATAATTTCAAAATGATTTTACAAAATGAATATAAATGGTGGACAACATATTAAATATTTTGTCAAATGAGACACCCAAAAGGGGAAACGCTTAGAATTCTGTCAACATATGCTGCAAAGACTGGAGGGATACCCTAATTTATTCAATTTTATAATGTGGACGGAAAAATAATCGTTTTCCACAACAGGAGTATTCAACAGAAAAATAGACATTCTTGGAAAAGCAAAAACCGAAGAAAACGTAAAGTCATTCAAATTAAAAAATTAAAGTTCGCTCTATAGCTTTTATGCCAAATTTATATATACATGAATGACTGATTTACAGTTCATTTAGCGGTAATTTCCAATATAACATTTCATCACATGACAAGCGCTAGCGCAGCCGCCATGTTGGAAGAGCGGGAGTTTAAAAGTTTCGTACTGTTTTGTACAATAGGGGAGGATGGGTTAAAAGCGCGCATGGGGCAATAGTGTTTTAATCCGTTTCTCACAAAGTATGTTAGGTGGCATAACGACTTTACTATAAGATGATGCAATCGTAGTCAAGATCGTCAGAAGGTGGGTGATTTGTGGATCGTCAGTTCTCCTTCGTTATTCAGCCGATGTGTATGAACTTTTATAAAATAAAAAATTTTCGTGGCGTCATCCCGTTGAGTTCTCCGAAATAATTTTTGAAGGGATCAAAAAAAAATTGTAAGTATTATTTTTTTTACTCTTGGTATTGGCGGAATCGGTTGTCTGTCCTTTTATTTTTGTTTTTTCTGATATCAAGTGTACTTTTGTGAATAATTGAAGATTTTTCAATTATATTTTGCTTCAGATACGAGCGGGGTAATAGCGCGTTTTTTTACTTGGGGTATTAGCGAGTGAGCGCTATTGCCCCAATGATTAGCATGACAAAAAGTGTTGAATATTTGATTTTTTTTCTTCTTTCAGATGGTTCGTAACTACAACAAGAAAGGCCTCCGGGCTTTATGGTCCACAGAAAATTGGCAGAAGCCATAAATAACATAATATCAAACACTATGTCAATCAGACAAGCTTCTTGTGAATATAAAATTCCAGAAACAACCTTAAGAGACCATATTAATAACAGACGTAGGAATTCTTCAGGAATATTCGTTGTTTCAAAAAAAGCTGGAAGAAGGACACTATTCCGTGAAGAAGAAGACAATTTATTGAAACAGTACTGTTTCAAACTATCGGAGCTGTACTTTGGATTGTCGATTGATGCCTTCAGAAAGGTGGCATATGGATTTGCTGAGAAGATAGGTTTAGAGAGCAGATTTATCAAGAAAAAGGGTAAAAATTGGCTGGCTACGATCAGGGCCGAGACCAAGGGGGGGGGGGGGGCGGGTGGTGTAGCCACCCCCTCTAAAGCCCAGGCAGTTGGTTCCAAATCCAAACACAGTTGGCTACAAATAATATTTTTCCGTTAATTTCTTTTCACTTTTTAAGTACTGTAAAATGGGGGTACTTGAAAACACCGGGGTGAATTGAAAAATTTTGCTTTTTCATGCTACCATGCTTCTTAGTTGAGTTTATGTTGTGATACTGGTTATTTACTCACTGTTATTATGTTGTGCATCTCCAAAAAAAAGGTAAGAAGCTTGATTTTTTTATCCTGCAAACTTCCTATTGTACAGAGATCCCTAAAAAGGCTAAAAGGCTGGAATATCGCCGTATTTTTTTCAAGAGTGGTTATATATCAGGCAATCGTTCTCTAACCTATAAGCCTTCCTTCTTACTTGCCAGTGGCGTATCATTTTATTTTTTTTATGTAATTTCAGGGGCGACTTGAAAAATGGTGCGTATGTACAAAAGGTAACCGGGAAGTCGGAAATATCGGGATTATAGCGGAGACACGCACCAGCGAGTACTACAGCTACACAAACAAGGTAAAAAATTCAAAGATTTAAGTGAAGAATATGAAATTCCTTTTATAACTTTATATAGAAAAGCTAAATGACTACACACAAAATCAATTGGACATCAAACTGCAATGTCGATCGAAGAGGAAAACTATCTGGTTCGGTCTATATCTATTGCAGCGGACTGGGGTTATCCCTGTGATTCAAACGATATAAAAGAGAGAGTAAAATCCTACTTGGACAGAAGAGGGAAAAAATTGCCACAATTCCGAGACAACAGACCTGGTGAAACCTGGCTGCAAACATGTCTAAAGCGACATAAGGAGGAACTGACTAAAAGAGTGTCTCCATAAATAAAATGAAGTAGAGCCAAAGTTTGCCCTGATAGTATTAATACATATTTCGACTACTTATCAGAAAGCCTAAGAGATGTTCTATCCAACGCAATGGTAAATTACGATGGGATTAATTTTACGGACGATCCTGGCCCCGTGAAAGTCATCGTTCGTAGGACTTCTAAAAGAGCGGAGAAGGTAATGGATACATCTAAAACAGCTACTTCCGTCATGTTTGCTTGTGCAGCTTCAGGATTTATGCTTCTGGTCTACATAGTCTATAAGGCAGACTACTTATGGAGCATTTGGACGGAATTTCGACCAACCGGAGCCAGATATAATCGCTCTCATTCTGGATGGTTTGATACAAATATTTTTGAAGATTGGTTTAATAACATAGTATTCCATATTTTCGATCTTTGCCACCGGGTCCTGAAGTTCTTATTGGAAATAATTTGGCAAGCCACATTTCGGCCAATGTTATTTCGAAATGTACGGAGAATGACATTCGTTTTGTGCTTTTGCCTCCTAACAGTACGCACCCTACGCAGCCATTAGATGTTAGCGTTTTTCATCCAATTAAGATCGCTTGAAGAAAGATACTTCAAGAATGGAAAAAACATAATAAAGGAACTGTAAGAAAATAAGTATTCCCACGCTTATTAACACAGGCATTAAATAGACTTTCAGAGAGTATGGAAAAAATATTCAATCAGGCTTTGAAGCGACCGGTCTATTACCGTAAAACGGGGTTACTTCGACAGCGGGGGTAACTTCGACACGTATATTATCATGCATGTTTTTTGCATACAAATTGACTTTTTAGTGTTTTTTCGGTTATCCATTTATTGTTTATTGTTACGAGTATCACTATTATTATCATTATTACTATTTTTTTGTTTTTTTTATTATTATTATTTGTAGTTTTGTTTTTCCTCGTTGTTTCAGGTAACACGTACCTAATTTTTTTGTAAGATGCCGCGCACCTACGTCAAAAAGCTGGGAGGTAGACCGTACCTCAACTATAATAAGGAGAGCATGTAGAAAGCCATTGAAGCTGTGAAGAAAGGCATGTCCAAATCTAGAGCAAGTCTACAGTTTAAGGTTCCAAGAACAACTTTGATCGATAAAATTAGTGGAACCCATCTTTTAAAACCGGGTCGTCCATGTATACTGACTGTCGAGGAAGAACAGATGATAGCAAAAACCCTTGGTGCAGTTAGCAACTGGGGCTTCCCCATGACGCACCAAGATATTCGCATAGTTGTGGCAAAGTTTGTAACGAAGCAAGGCAGGGATATTCCGGGATGGAACAACAACGAACCAGGTTTGGATTTCATAAACAAATTTGCTGAAAGAAACAACCTGACAACCGGGTTGGCTTCAAATATCAAACGTCAGCGCTCTGCGGTGGGTAAACCGGAAATAAAAGAATTTTTCGACAACATTAAAGACAACTTGGAACATGCGTTACCGGAACATGTCTATAATTACGACGAAACTAACATCACTGATGATCCTGGTGCAAAAAAAGTATTGATGCCCAGAGGAACTAAGAGAGTCGAGCGAGTTCAAGAGCACTCTAGGACATCGATCAGTATAATGATTTGCGGAACAGCTAAGGGCATCCTGCTTCCACCCATGGTGGTCTACAAAGCCCAACACTTATACGAAAATTGGACGACAGCAGGTCCTGCGGGTACAGTATATGAGGTCACGCCAAGTGGTTGGTTTGATATGACAACATTTGAAAAATGGTTCTTCGATATTTTGATCCCTCACATAAACACCAATAGCTCCCCAGAAGAAACAAAGGTTGTGATTGGAGATAACCTTGCGTCACATTTCTCTCCTCGTGTCGTCGAAGCAGCAATAGCGAATAATATCTACATCACGCCTCTGCCACCAAACTCAACACATCTGATGTAGCCTTTAGATGTGAGTTTTTTTGCGCCCATGAAGCGAAAATGGCGAGAAGTCTTAGATACGTGGAGGAAGGAGTGTCGTCGGAAAGGAAGCATTCCAAAAGAACAATTCCCCAACTTGCTGAATCGCTTGTGGTCTCATATAGCAGAAAACGCTTCCACAAACCTGCAATCTGGCTTTAGGGCAACAGGGCTAAGCCCATTTGATCCAGAAAGAGTTTTCGCCAAACTTCCTGGCAACGAATTGAGTTCCGAGAGGGTGCTAGATTCCAGTTTACTAGAATTTCTAAAGGAATCTAGAGGATATTCTAATGCGCAGGCAACGCCTCGCAAAAGAGGAAAGAAAATAGCAACACGGCCAGGTCAACAAATGCAGATGCCAGTTGCAACAAGCACTCCATCCCGCTCGGAAGCAGCAATGGAACAAGTTGATTCACCAGAAATTGTTCATGTTGAAACAACTTCCATCACGCAAAACCCGAAGAAAAACTCAAAAGCAAGTCGCCCTAAACCACTGAAAATGAAAATCGTTGAACCTGATGCACCTGGACCATCGAGAAAGAGATCCACAAAAAAAGTCACTGATTCTGATTCTCTTTGCTCTGTATGCAAATGTTCTTACGCACACTATACTGTAGACAAAGACTGGATTTGTTGCATTCCGTGTTTGGAGTGGGTGTGCGGTATTTGCAATCTTGGCTCCAATGACCCTCAATATGAATGTCCTGCCTGCAACTGCTGTTCCATTTGTCTAATAGAGTTTTCCGAATACACGAACCAAAAAGCTTGGATTAAGTGTGTGACTTGTGGAAAGTGGGTTTGTGGACACTGCAACGGGGGTTCCAACCAAGCGAGCTACGAATGTGCCTCATGTTTCGATGATGATTAAGCATTTGTCCCTGACTTGTTCCTATGTTCTTAGCATATTTAGATTTTTTTTTACTTGTGTTACCTACTTTATTTAAGAGTTTTTGTTCAGTTAAAAGGATGTTTTTAGTTTAGATTTATATGCCAAATATGCCTTACCAAAGTTGCTAAATATATAAATGATTTTCTGCAAGTATTATTTTTAACAACCCATTTACTATTATTATTATTATTATATATTTATTTTTACATTTTTCGGTGTCGAAGTTACCCTGGAGAAAGCTAACTTCGATTTTATACATAATTCTGCATGGTGTCGAAGTTACCCCCAACCCGGGGTAACTTCGACACCAAAAAGAAATTTAAAAAAAAAGGTGAAGGGGGGGTGGGGCCACAATAATTTTTTTAGTGAATAGAACCAAGGCTTCAATTGTTACAATGGAATAGGAGCCAAGGTTGTCAAGCGTATAGTTTCCTTTACAGAGCAACAAACATGCCAAAAACCTGTCGAAGTAACCCCGTTTTACGGTACCACTGAATAGAAATAAAATTTTATGCAAGCTACCAAAAACAGACAAGCAAAGAACGCAAGAACAAGATGCAATTGACGATTTACCAAAATAAGTGTTTGAAAAATCTAGGTTTGGAGCACCAACCTCTGTTGGTAGGAAAAAAAATTGTTTGTTGATGCAGGTAAAAGCATTTCACAGGAAGACCTACAGCTACCATCAACATCATCCCCATTCAAGCCAAATACAAATAAAAGCACGAATAAAAAATTACGCCCAAGGTTATTATCATCTTCTTTCGAAAGTGACGTGGATGAAGAAGATTTAACCGTCGACAGCGACAAAGATCTGGACCCAGAACCGTTTTCCGGCACAGACACCAATAAAATTGATGATAACATGTCACCTATGATTCTTCTGTCTCGACAGATTTTAAACAAGGTGATTTCATTCACGTTGACATGAAAACTGAAGCTGGTACCAATAAGCAATATGTGGCAGAAATAATAAATTGCGAAAAAAATGAATCTTATATATGCTCCTTCTTAAGATTAAGTGATAAAATACCTAATGCATATGTTTTTCCCCGGCAGAAGACATCGAACTTGTCGAGCTAAAAGAAATTAAGCAAAAGCTTTTAGAATATGAAACATTACGACGAGGGCAGCTAAAATTTAAAAATATGTGATCTTAATTATTAATTTGTTTGTAAACTGTCAAACGAATTTGCTTAACGAATAACAGGGTATGAAATTGCAGAGCTATTTGGTCAAACATATCAGAAAGTTGCCACTGTGGATAAAGAAGTTAAAGGTTTTCAAAGCTCTGGTATTTATCCTTTTCAACCCACTGTTTTCAATGAAGATTTCGCGCCAGCAAATACATTGATGAAACCTTCTGTTAATGTAACAAGTAATGGGACTGAAGCAAAAAAATCATTGATGAATAGGAGAACGGTTCTACACCATCCACGTCCACTGCATCAACTAGAGAACTGCACAATAATACAACCCCACCAAAAATGGCAACTATGAATTTAAATCATAATGACGTTCTCAGTCTGCCAAATCTACAACCATCTGGTGACAAAAAAAGAAAAAGAAATGTTAGAAAAAAAACACTCAGAAATTTTAAGTTCTACTCCTATGAGGGAGAAATTAGTACTAAAAGAATCTAATAAAATTAAAAAAAGGGAAAACGAAGCTGCCAGGATCAAAAGGAGAATTTGTCAAAAAGATCAGAATCAAAAACAAGTTTTGAAAAATCCGAACAAAAAACAAGCAAAAACTAAACCAAAGAAAGGAACAGAAAAAAAAGACAGTGATTCGGAAGATGGAGAAATTGATATTCAGATGAGGAGGACGTAGAACAGCCTTCCGACTTTGATGCATTAACCGAAGTTCATTTGGCACCTTGAAAGTCAACTTAGTTCAACTCCTGATTTGATTCCTTTGTCTGAGGTTTTTTTAAATTTTTTAGAATAAATATTTTGAAAATAATGATAATCATGTGGTTATAGTTATACAGGGTGAATCACGACCAACGGGATGGAGGTTTATAGCGAAATGGTAAAAGTTTTAGAATGTTTGTCACTTTAGTAGTTTGTACGTTCATAGAGGCTACATTTTGAAATTATTTTGAAATATACAGGATGTTCCAGTAATGTGTGACGTATCAAAGTTTTATTTTTTCTTAAGGCACACCCTATATTTTATTGCATTTCCTGATTGCTCCTAAAAAATAAAATACTCCTTCATAATGGTTCCCTATACCCAAATACAGTTATGCTGACTTTTTTTAAAATGTGAACATTTCGAAAAAAATTAATAACTCATTGATATAACAAATGCTAGCAAATCTTTTCTTACATCTAATAGTTGGACATTCGTTGAATGTAATCCACGATTGAGTACTAAACATCTCTTTACAGGGTGTTCAGAATTTTCAGTTCCATTATTACATCATTCAATGTGTAATATCGAGCTTATTTCAAATGGAACACCCTGTATTTTAATAGTTCATCATGTTCAAAAAAATGTTCTCTTTCGAATGGCATGAGAGTGTCCTATACCTAGGTATTATACTTTTCATGCAATTTACAATTTTCTTAAATTGTATGGTAAATCGATTTTAACATATGTATACATAATATAGTCGGTACCTAACTTAATGTCATTTTATGACATTTCTCTGTCAATTCTCTAAAGAATCTTGTGTTCGTTTCAAATTGTATTGCTACAAAAAATGGAGCAGTACCCGTTAAAAAAAGAGTCGACATGATACTTTGCATTGGGGAATGTTTAGAAAATTGTCTCCTAGCATCTAGAATTCACCCCAACAGGGATGTTTTCGAAAGACTGCTCAATAGATTTCGTGATACTGGTAGTGTTGCAAACGAGAAGGTAAACAAAACTAAACCAGTTACTGGCGACACCGCCAACGAATTTGATGTATTGCTGTCGGTTACGGAAAATCCTAGTACCAGTTCTAGAAAAATTACAAGTGAATTAGGAATAAGTCAAATGAGTGTGTGTAGAATACTCACTACCATCCGTATCATATTCAACTACACCAGCAGTTGACACAACAGGATTATAATAAACGTTTAAATTTTTGTTCATGGACTTTCGATAAAGTTGGAGAAGATCCTGATTTTTTAAATGATGTATTATTTACTGACGAATCTACTTTCCACAATAATGGGTTAGTAAATAGACATAATTTTCATTATTACGATACAGCAAACAAATATTTATTCTGTACTGTTGATCGCCAACACAGATGGAGTGTAAACGTTTGGGGAGGGATTGTAGGCGAGTATGTTATCGGCCGTATTTTTTTGACGGACACCTGGATGGAAGAAAATGTTTGAGTTTTTTTAAATAGTCTTCTGGATCCTTCTCTAAAACCTAACACTTAGCATCCGAAGGAAAATGTGGCTACAATTAGACAGAGCTCCTGCTCACTTTTTACGTGCTGTTAGGAACTACCTCAATAGAAAATTTAGAAATAAATGGATAGGTAGAGGCGGTCCTTATAATTGGCCAGCTAGGTTACCAGAATTGAGCAAGATAGATTTCTGCATGTGGTGTTATTTTAAAAATATTGTGTATGCTACACCCCTTCTACTCCAGACGTTATGAAATTAAGAATTTCGAACGCTTTCGCGTCTATAACATCCGATATGTTGTCAATCATGTGTTGCATTGCACAAGATGGCAAGCATTTTGAGCATCTATTATAGTAATTTTTCATTTTTTGCTTTTAATAATTTGTTGTTCGTTTTGTAGTATTTATGTATTTGCTTTATTAAAAATGTGTTTCTATTTTTTATTATGTACTCAAATACTTATCGGTAAAAAAAGAGCTAGTGCACCTCAGCAACTACAAGTGTGAATATTTATTAGCAACTCCACTGTTTTTTGAAAGAACAACTATGCCGAGATCATTAGTTTAAAATTTAGAGAGAATTGCAGATGTTTTAAAATCGATTTACCATACAATTTAAGAAAATTGTAAATTACACGAAAAGTATAATACCTAAGTATAGGACACCCTTAAACCATTCGAAAGAGGACATTTCTTTGAACACGATGAATTATTAAAATACAGGGTGTTCTATTTAAAATAAGCCCGATATTACACATTGAATGATGTAATAATGGAACTGAAAATTATGGACACCCTGTAAAGAGATGTTTAGTACTCAATCGTGGAATACATTCAACGAATGTCCAACTATTTAGATGTAAGAGAAGTTTGCTAGCATTTGTTATATCAATGAATTATTAATTGTTTTCGAAATGTTCACATTTTAAAAAAAAGTCAGCATAACTCGGAACCCTCTGTATTTAGGTATAGGGAACCATTATGAAGGAGTATTTTATTTTTTAGGAGCAATCAGAAAATGCAATAAAATATAGGGTGTCCTATAAGAAAAAATATAACTTTGATACGCCACACATTACTGGAACATCCTGTATATTTCAAAATAATTTTAAAATGTAACCTATATGAACGTACAAACTACTAAAGTGACAAACATTCTAAAACTCTTACCGTTTCTCTATAAACCTCCATCCCGTTGGTCGTGATTCACCATGTATATTTCATTTGTTTGGAATAAACATTTTGATTTTGATTTCTAATTATTTCCTTTTGCCATTTAAATGACATGCTATTGCCCAGCCACCTGCGGCAACAGTGTTTTCGGTGAAAAAGTTGAATCAATATATTCAATAGAATCCATTGTGAATGTCTGACTTTGCCATTATTTCAAATACGTTATAGTTACTGAAGTATGTGTGCCAAATCTAAACCAAAAATTCAAATAATCGTAGATTCTACATTGAAAATAAAAAAAGCGAGCGCTATTACCCTACCTTCCCCTAATAGCTGGGGACGCAATATTATCTCGATAAACATATAATCAATCATTAAAACAAAATATTGTTGAGTCTGTACATGTTGACAAATCAGTAGAAGCGTATAATGGTGAACGATTGAAATATCATTAAAGTGTTAAAAACGTTCTTAAAAAGGCAAAATAAATCTGATAGTTGAGAGGTTAGCTGTCAATACAATCTATTATCCAAATTAAAATAGGTAAATTATTATTATCTAAATAAGATTAGGTAACTAATTGTATCCTAATTAAACATAATTAATTGTCAGCACATGTAGAAACTCTAAAATTAATATTTAGGTTGATAATGAATAGTATTAGTACTATTAAAATTTAAAAAATTTCTGATATAAGCATATTATATTTTTAATCATAGGATTACGCGTATATTTTAAGTACATACATCTATATATTGCAAGCAGGGTTATTATTTCCTTTTGCCATTTAAATGACATGCTATTGCCCAGCCACCTGCGGCAACAGTGTTTTCGGTGAAAAAGTTGAATCAATATATTCAATAGAATCCATTGTGAATGTCTGACTTTGCCATTATTTCAAATACGTTATAGTTACTGAAGTATGTGTGCCAAATCTAAACCAAAAATTCAAATAATCGTAGATTCTACATTGAAAATAAAAAAAGCGAGCGCTATTACCCTACCTTCCCCTAATAGCTGGGGACGCAATATTATCTCGATAAACATATAATCAATCATTAAAACAAAATATTGTTGAGTCTGTACATGTTAACAAATCAGTAGAAGCGTTGAAGCGTATAATGGTGAACGATTGAAATATCATTAAAGTGTTAAAAACGTTCTAAAAAGGCAAAATAAATCTGATGAGGTTAGCTGTCAATACAATCTATTATCCAAATTAAAATAGGTAAATTATTATTATCTAAATAAGATTAGGTAACTAATTGTATCCTAATTAAACATAATTAATTGTCAGCACATGTAGAAACTCTAAAATTAATATTTAGGTTGATAATGAATAGTATTAGTACTATTAAAATTTAAAAAATTTCTGATATAAGCATATTATATTTTTAATCATAGGATTACGCGTATATTTTAAGTACATACATCTATATATTGCAAGCAGGGTTAAGGAAAATTTAGAAAACAATATATATTATGTATTGGTTTTAAATAATTTATAACATGTATCACTCTTTATACACACTCCATTACAACACCGCTTTATTTTCCCTTTTTGTACCGATAATATAGTCGACTTGAAAAATTTATTTTTCAATTAAGACACTTATTATTTTAATTTTCTGTTAATTTCGTTTTAATAATTGTTATTTGTTTAATGTTTGTTGATTTCAACTATTTGTACACAGGTAGTTTAACAGGCTTATTTACAAAGCAGTACGAAAAAGATGACTGAACTGCACGCATGCGCACAAAAAAAATTCTAATGAAAAGGTCTATTTCAGGTAACAAGTAAATAAGCAACAGCGCCAGAGAGAGGAAAAAAACAACTCTCACGTCTTTTGTGTACCCAGTTTTTTGCACGAAAAACATAGCTTGAGGTAAGTGATGATTTTTAAAATAAAAATTGTGCATACTTCAATAAAAGATTTTTGACGGGACCTTAAAAAATAAATTAAATATGAATTTTGTAGATATAATACCCAATTACCCAATTACAGATAACTTAATTATAAAATTAACTAACTTCTCTATGTAGATTAAGATTGTACAATGAGTAGACATGGAAGATAACAAAAAAATCGGCACACAAACCAGCGTTATCAGTTTGTTTTTGACGGATTCAAATTGGAACCATCACTCATATTAATATTACAAAATATATCGGGGACTAATGCTATAAGGTCATTGTGGTCTAAACAAAAAAAATAACTTATCATTAATAAAATGGATAACTAGACACATGTATGCACAGTTTTATTCACATATTTAATATAATCATTTGAACAATTCCTTCTCAATAACAAATTTTTCATACACCTTATGCTTCCACAAGTTCTGATTTTCAGATAAACAGCAGTGTCAAATTTAGTCAATGAAACATAAAATATGTATCATTTATCAAAATTCATAATCGCCTTCAAAGCACTGACGCCAAGGAATAATCTAGTCATCTAAACATTTTTAGACGCATTCTCAAGAATCGACTTCACTATTCGCCACCAATTCTCTTTAATGTGTTCTATCGAGTGGAAATTGATGTCTTCGATAGATCTTCAGTACAAGTTTAACCTTTTGAAAAGTATTTTAGACTCTCGTAAACTTCGTGAGATTACGAGAATATAAATTTCAACTAATTCATTAAAATTATTTTTTATCTTTTCTGCCGGCATACACATTCGCTACTATTTCTTTTTTTTAACATAAAATAAACTTTATTGTTGTACGTACGTTAATAAATATTGTTTCAATCGTTCAACATCACAAACTCTAAATAACTGTATCCACTTAATTGTAATTACACACAATTGCTCACACTAAACCAAGTTTACTTGAGTAATTAACAAAAGGTTTAGTTGAGTTTTACAAGAAATTACATTGTAGACAAATAAATGGAATGTATTATTGATACTTACTCTAATATTAACCTTCCGTAGAAAATTATCTAAATGATTGAATAGTTGGGTTGCCTGATTTTGTGGTTGTATGTAATTTCACTAAAGAGAGTCATAAACTCATATGTAATTTCGTCAAGAAAACTTTTCAAGTATAAAGGGCCGTTCAAATAATACGTAAGCAGATTTATTACAATTATTTACAGGTGGTGGAAGAAACCTGTTGTCTAGTAATCTGAATAGGCCACTTCTTGGACGACAGCATTCTGTATTTCTACATTTTACAATTTAAAGCAAGTATTAGCTTTCACGCACATGTTCTGAATACCATTTAATGTCTGGAAAATCAGGAACATCTTGTTCAACAGCCCCAACATATTTTGCAGTAACATTAGAGCCATACAGTTCCATTTAACTCCATACTTCAACTAATACATTTCCTGCAAATTCGAAATTACATCTTTCTAAATGTTCTTCAATTGTAACTTCACGTTCATCCAAATGAGACCCAAAATGGCTATGAGGCAATATTAAACCAGCCAATCCAGTTATCGACTAAGAGGAGCCATTCTGCGCTCTACTCTGTTATACGCACTTCTTCCAGGAGCATTGGTAGCTAAAAACAATGCATCGAGATCATGTCGCTTAAAGTGTTGTAGCAAACCCTATGACTTTTTGATAACGTGTTTTTTCATCTGGCCCGCCATCAACCGTCTTGATTACCGCTTGTTTTTACTAGTCCATGGTCAGTTTTAGCTAATGGTCGAAACTCTTCAAGTTCGAAAAGCGTCTCGAAATCCTGAGCATGAGTATTAGCAGAAGATGAAGTATGCTTTCCACTTCGAATAGCGATGTATGTTGGTCCAGAATATACAACGGCTTGCGGTTGTCCTAGCATACTGAAAGTTATTTTGATACCAGCATAAACAGATGGTATTAATTTATGACGCTCAGCGATTACCCAATCGTGGTCAGGCAATTTGATTCTATATTCCATGTGCATTAGAAGAGGTGCTTGCTTATTTGCCGCAGTTACGCCAATAGGGACACGAGCTTTATCTTCTTGAGATATGAAAAATACTTGACCTGGTCCAAGTATGGATGCTATGTTCCCTAAATAATGGATTGATGTTTCAGCGAACTTGCTATCTAAGTGGCTCTTGCGGTGATCAGTTTGTGCCCGAATGAGCTTAACAGGGGCTGTCGATACATGTCTTTGTCCCTTTGCAGAACTAGATTTTCTGGGCATCAAACGAAGATATATCCCACTGGACTAATGTCAAATCCTATTCTACGTAATTCTTGTGTAAGTTCATCAAGAGTTTTTACGCTGCGAATAGATTCCGTTCATCTTCTATCATCTGCTGCACTCCCAAATAAAGCTATATCCGCAATTGTTTTTAATAGGGATGGTTTATTGCTTTCAAGATTAGGACGTCCCACTGAATCCCTCAGAGATAGTCTTTTGTATTTCTGGATTTTCATGACAAATATCTTCTAACTTTATTTTCATACCATCCCTGTGTTTCTTCTGGGCAACTGCGTTTTGAATCTTCCTGTTTAAACTCTGTTTTCATTTCCTCGCGCAACTTAATGATCTGCTCATCAACTTCACCACGGCTTGGCATAGTATCTCTGGCAGAATATAAAGCATTCAGATTTTTTTCGAGTAGAGCAATCGTATTTTTCATAGCCTCCTGAGAAGGTTTTGCTCTCTGTTTATCTGCATTATCATTATTTTCGCATTGCTGTTGTGATTCATTACCGGGTTTTATTTTATCTTCTTTCTGTTTTTTAATATTTGAAGCTGGCTGTATAATTTGTGTTTTTTCTGCAGGTTTACAGGTAGTCGTTGCCTAAAAATAAAAACTTTCTATGGTTTCTGCTAAAGATTCTCTTATTAAGCTACATAAATAGAAAGTATGCAATAAAAAACTGCATTTAAAGATTATTTAAAGCCCTTGGCTTTAAATAATCTTTAAACAGAGTCAGTCTTGAGAATATATATATATATATATATATATATATATATATAATCATATTATCAAAAATTCAAATATTAACCAATAAAATTGTAGAATGAATTTTGTATAAATGAATAAAGTACTGAGATTAAACCAGAAAAGCAATTTGATACGGTTACCATATTTCTCTGTATCTGTATCCATTTCATAGCAATCAAATCAGCTATTTTAAAAAATAAATCAACTGTGAGAAAAGATGAGTTATTAGTTAAATAAAAAAATCAGAATTTTTCATTTCTGCCAACAAAATTTAGCATCCTGGTGAAAAGAAATATAAACGTCAAAATAGGACTTGACAGATAAAAGAAATTTTTGGAATTTTAAAAATGCAAGTAAATGTATAAAACGTATTTATTAGAAATATAAATAAAACTGTTTAGTAATTAGTTAGTAACAATTATATACAATGTGAAAATTAGTGAATAAGAGAAATGTAAAATAAAATTGTGGCTGGTAGCAACTGAAGTAGGCAAAATTTGAGAGGAATCCACGAGACGGATATAATTTTTTGACAGTGATTGATGATTGAAAAAAGGAGACAGTTCCTTTTTTGGGTGAGAAAGATTATAAAAAAAACTAAGAAAATAAATCGAATAGAAGAGAAGAAAACATTAATAAAAACCAAAACTATTATTAAACTAATCCAGGAAGATAATACAATAGAAAGGAAAGTTCTCACCATAATTGAACTTAAAATTTAATTAGTGACACATAAAAATACTGCAAATGGAACGAAGTTGAAAATATAAAACTAAGGTATAGTCAAATCTAGTATTTCTTTATTCTAAGATGCTAGCAGAGTAATACAATTTTGGCGATATTCAAATTTCAAAATCCACCAAATTTCAACTTCACCGGCATCGATATTCCCAATTCTTGATAGTGTCTGAAACAAATAGGCAATTTCATTTTTACAAACCGTCCGTGATAAACTATTTAAAATAAACGATTAAGTGCATATTAGTTGGTAATTTGACAATTAATAAAACAGAAAATGTTAGTTTTGAGTAGAATAAGGTTAAGTTAATTAAATATTTCATAGTTAGATGACATTAGAATATAAAATAGAAATAAAATATAGTTAATTCCGGGTGGGATTTAAAAACATTGGGGTTTATTGAATTTGTATTAGGTAATAAGGAGTTTGATTTATGTTGGACTATTATTCTTTCTGATAAATACAAATTATCACGTTTATTTGCACATTTGAAGTTTAGTTGTTTATTTCACTAATTAATTTAGATAACAAATACGTCCAACGGAACCACCCTGAGAGAAATTATTGTGTTCTGATCCAACTGAGCTGTAAAAAGAAGAATATAGTAGGAGAGAAATACAGGTAACTGATAAAAATTGGCGCCAGGCACAACAAATTTCATTCTAAAATATACAAATTAAAATCTAATAAAAAATTAAATTCTCACAAATCATAACAATATATATATATATATATATATATATATATATATATAATGAATATTACCTCTTTTGTTATTAAATAAATAAATAAAAATATTCAGGCACCCTATTTATACTTTATTATTTACATTTATACAAAACTGTTGTTTTCAATGTTCACAAATATAACGCTTAATATATTGAAGATATTTCATACTATTCAAAACTTTTTTCATACATCATACATCAATTATATATTACAAGTGAAGTTACATCTGTCATATGTCAATGTCAAGAAATCATAGAGTATATAACAGAGAAAGGACGTGCATTAGGTCATTTTTCATAACACCCTCTCTTAATGCACTGTCTTTTATTTATAACATTTCTCAATAAAAAAAATTACTCCTATTTATTACATTTGAAAAAAAATAACCCCTCTCTGGCTTAGAACATTTCATTTCTTTTCCTATAATCTATTACATATGTACAGTTTATTATTTACATTTTTACATCTCCATTTTTTAAACCTAATCTCTGACAATTTTCATGAAACTGGATCCTAGGTGAAGCTTTTGTTAACAAATCCGCAATTTGTACTTTTGAACTCAAATATTGTAATTCTAAAGATTTATCTTTCAATTTGTCGCAAACAAAGTGAAATTTCAAATCTATATTTTTTATCCGTTTGTTATTCTCAGGTTTTTTTTATAATGGATAAACATCCTTGATTGTCCTCAAAAATATTAAAACAATCAATTTCAATTTTCAAATCCTTTAGTAATCGTTTATACCATGAACAATCTTGTACAGCGCTGCATAACGCTATTAATTCTGCTTCTGTACTTGACAAAGCAACGCAATTTTGCTTTCTTGTAACCCAAGATACATTATTTCCAAAAACTTGAATGATATACCCAGTTACAGATTTTCTGTCATCACAATCTCCTGCCCAATCAGAATCCACATAGCACATTAATGGTAAAGTATCAACATTCCTAACATATCCTAATATATAAATAAATATCGTAAAAGTCTTTTCAAATGACTCCACACTGCTAAATGATTTTTATCCTGGTACCTTGACAAATAGTTGATTGCAAAACTGATGTCTGGTCTTGAACCTAACATTAGATACATCAAACATCCAATTAGCTCCTTAACTGGTTTGTCTTCATCTTGTTCTCCCTTAGTATCAATAGGATTTAACTGGAATTTTGGATCTAAGGGTGTTGTAACAGATTTAGAATTTTCAAAGTTAAAACGTTTCAATATATTCCTTAGATACATTTGTTGACTAATTTCTAAAATACCTCGCTCTCTATTATAATCTATTTCTAAGCCTAAGAAATATTTCAGTTCTCCTTTATCTTTTGTACCAAAACATTTTAGTATTTCCATTTTATATTCTTCAATGACATTCAAGTTTGGTCCTGCAAGTATAATATCATCTACATATAATACAATATATACATTCTTTTTAATATGTACATATGAACAATAGTCACTATCTGATCTTTTGAAATCTAATTTTATGAAAAAATCATTAATCTTGTTCTTCCAACATTTAGCTGCTTGTTTTAATCCATATATAGATTTTTTCAATTTTAAAACATATCCTGGTTTGCAGCTAACTCCCAGTGGTGGATAAATGTATATACTTTCCTTGAGATCCCCATTTAAAAAAGCAGTTTTGATATCTAATTGTCTAAAATAAAACTTATAATGATTTCCGACTGACAATAACATTCTTATTGTAGTCATTTTTGCTACTGGACTGTAAATTCCATCATAGTCAAATCTGTCACATTGTTCAAATCCCCTTGCCACGAGTCTTGCTTTGTACTGATCCTTTATTTTAGACTCAAATGGTTTTGTACTAAATACCCACTTTGTTGTCAACACTTCCTCATCTTCAGGTTTATTTACTTCCTCCCAAGTTTGATTTTTCTCCATAGACTTTATTTCTTTATCCATTGCCTGCTTCCATAAATCTTTATCTTCTCTACTCTGAATATCTTCAACACATCTTGGTGCTTTCTCTACAAATGTCATTGCATCAAAAGCCAGGTATAACTCGTAATCTTCAAAGCGACTAGGTTTTTTAACAGGTCTTCTTCCCCTAATTTCTTCTCCATCATTTTGTACATATATTACTTCATTTCCAAAGCTGTCATCTTCTACCATACTATCCTCAATTTTATTTTCTTCTATATTTATCTGTATCTGTGTATTTCGAAAATAAATATCATTCTGATTAAAAGTTACATTTCTTGATATAATTATCTTCTGCTTTTCAATGCTCCAAAGTCTATAACCTGTTAATGTGTAACCCATCATAATGCATTTTTCTGATTTCTCGTCAAACTTCTTCCTAAATTGCTTGGGGATATGGGAATATGCTACCGATCCGAATATTTTTAGGTTACTTACATTTGGTATTTTGCCATTCCATACTTCAGCTGGTGTAATCTCATGACATGTAGTTGGACTTCGGTTCATAATATAAGCAGCCGCCCTAACAGCTTCACTCCAAAATATTTTGGGCATATTAGCATCTGCCAACATAGCTCGTGCCTTCTCAACAACAGTTCTATTATGTCTTTCGGCTTTACCATTCTGCTCAGGTGTATAAGGACATGTATAATCTATAATGATACCATTTCTCTTGCAGAATTCCTGTAAATCATAAGGTATGCATTCTTTCCCATTGTCACAGCGTAATACAGAAATTTTGGAATTAAATTTGGTTTCTACCATCTGGACATATTCTTTGAAATAATCTACAACCTCATTTTTTTGCTTCATCAAATGAACGCAAGTAAATTTTGAATAATCATCAATAAACTGAACAAAATATTGACTTCCATCATGTGCCAAACGACTTACTGGCCCTACTACATGAGAATGAATAATTTCAAGGACTCTGTTTGCTTTTGTTCTTGTACCAAATTTTAATCTACTCATTTTTCCATGAACACAAGCTTCACAAAATTCAAATTTCCCTACAGTTTTAACATTTTCAATACCATGAACCCTGATTACATACCTGGAAAGAGATTTCATACAAATCATTTCTACAGCCTACACCCAATCATTTATTATTATCAAATAACAGAACCTGACCATTTTCAAATACAACTGTTACATCTGAGATTTCTACCCGTTTTACTGATAATAAATTTTTTCGTAAGTTTGGGACAAATAAAACATTTTTAATTGTACATTTAACCTCTTTCCCATCAACAAAACTTATAGCTTTTATTTCACCAACCCCTATAGCTTCCATATAATTGTTGCTTATTGCAACTGCTATTTTAATTGGATTCTTTAACATTAACAATTTAGAAAAATATTTCTTATCATGTACTAAGTGGTCAGTGCATCCCGAATCAATATAAAACAATAACTCATTATCACCTATCATATTATTATGGTTTACTACATTTGTATTACTATGATTTATTACATTTGTATCTACCATAAAGCAAACCTCATTCTCATTAGCCTCTTCTTGATTGGTTGACTCATGTTCTACGTAGTTTCCATCTCTGTTACCAACTCTGTCCTGCTTCTCAGAAAATGAATGGTTTGACCTATATCTTCCTCGACCTCTATATGATGAACGACCTCTGCTATTACCTTGGTTGAAGTTCTTTCTAAGTCGATTATAGTTATTGTATTGTATTGTTGCTTGATCTTTCTGCTGCAAGTATTTTCTGCATTCTTTCTTAAAGTGTCCCCTTTGTTTACAGAAATGACATGTTCCATATCGGGTAGATGTAAAAGCTGATGAAATAGGAGTATGTATATTTTGGGTTGAACTTGACACACCTCGTCTTTAGACTTCTGATCTGAGCCTTGTCTTTACAACTTCCAAAGTCAATTCTTCTTCGGGCATACTTTCTAGTACTGTAATCAGTATCTCATAGGACTTTGGCATGGATAGTAACAGATTACAGACTAAATCTTGTTCCTTTAGCTCCGCTTTTGTTTCCTTCAGTTGTCTAATTATTTCATCAAATTTCTGAAGAAAATTTTAAGTCCTTGTTTTCCTTTAATTCCATTGACATTAGCTGCCTACGTAGCATTAGTTGTCCGGGTATACCCCTTTTTTCATATCGGCTTTCTAGTGTTTTCCACATAGCGTAAGCAGTATTTTGGTCCCTTACTAATTAAATTTGACTATCATCTAGGCATTGTACAATAATGGACCTGCATTTGTTTTCCTGTCTTTTCCCAATTTTCAAAAGCTTGTCATCTTTATGATTTTCTGCATTGAATGGTTCCTCAATGCATTCCTTTACATCATGCTCTGCTAGCAATGTTACCATGCGAAATTTCCATGTATGGTAATTACTGGAGTTTAGCAATTCCACATTAAACGTGTTTTTTGATACCATCTTGGTTCTTTTACGATTAATACATCCACGAACTCACACGTGGTCTTCCAATGTCTGTACTTTCGTTTCAGGTGCTTGGGCCCATAACCATTTGTTATTAAATAAAAATATTCAGGCACCCTATTTACACTTTATTATTTACATTTATACAAAACTGTCGTTTTCAATGTTCACAAATATTACGCTTAATATATTAAAGATATTTTATACTATTCAAAACCTTTTTCATACATCAATTATATATTACAAGTGAAGTTACATCTGTCATATGTCAATGTCAAGAAATCATAGAGTATATAACAGAGAAAGGACGTGCATTAGGTCATTTTTCATAACGACCTCTATACTTTGAGATAGTCCATAATATTTTCTAATCATAAAACGTCTAAATTATTGTTACAAAATGTAAAGAGAAACTTTTTGGCGATTTATAATATTTCTAGTAGTCATAGGTACCTAAAATGATTTCGTCACTCAACTTGGAAAAAAATGTAGTAGATTGGATTTATTCTTAGTCGCCGCTTGCAATTCTTCTTCAATTCTCTTAGATACAATAATATCTAGTTCCTTGTCGGACTTTGCTTGTAATTTATAATTTCGCCACACTTCGTTAACTAACTTTTGTACTTTCGTATGAGATTTTTTAAAACTTTCAAACAATTTTTGGTATATCTTGGATTTGTCTATTTGAAACATCTCATTTAAACGTTAAACGCGCTATGCTTACAATACGTCTACTCGCTATCAAACGAAACAATTCACTGACAGAGGAAATTTAGACAAGTGAATAGCGTGCGGTAATTCCCCTAATCGGTTCTAAAGCGAGTGCCTAAACGTATTCATTATTTGCGGGGATCCCTGAAAATGCGTTTCGTTTTCAAGCATAGACAATGTGAGGGTTGCCATTCGTGTAAAAAAGTAAATAACTACCGATGACGTAATCATCATCTAGACGCCCCTACCACCCATGTCATCCAAAATAACTACACTCGTACTACAAAACGAGTCATTGTGACACTTGTTTTACAAATAACTATAAGACCATTTGAACTAGAATCAAAATCTAGCGGAGAACGAATTTGTATACTGCAATAGGAATGTTGACAGTTGTTACAAATTCATGTGAAGTTATGTTTCACACATTAAAGAGAGTTTTTAGAAATCTAAAATAATATTTTAAGAACCTAATTATTCATCTTAAATTAAATTAAAATTCCGTTACTTATTACCCATTATCATGTGACTGTGAACATAAATCAGAGCGCGATGACATCACTGTCCGAACAAGATGACTTATTTCTCATAACAAAGTTAAGAGTATGAACTATTTTTCTTGATAATTTGTTAGAACAACGATAATATTGTACGATTTTTATCACAATAGAGACTGGATCCATCAAAATAAATAATTGTAGCTTATCGAAGATTCATTCGATGGCGGTGCATGGTAGTACGTACTTTTGCACATCGGCACTACACAGCATTATATATAGTAAGACGATCTAAGGTAAACGTTCCTATTATCAGCACCTTAAGCTCATTGCATACCATAGGACATGGTTTCAATTCAATTTGATATAGAAAATACACCAGTAACCTATATTCTGATTATAAAATCCTGCTATTTGTATGTATCTTATTACAAATGGAATATTTATTTTGAAAGAATGTGAATAAATAGCTAATATTTATTAAAAGCAATATTCTAGAGAAATCGACAGGCCCCTATTATCCGAAAAATAAATTCATGTTCTAGTTTTCGGCATATATAAGATCCTTTTATCAGCACCGAATCATCAATCAAGTAAGTAAGTACTCAAGTTAAAACTAAGATTTCTAAAAACAATTTTATTAAGTAAATAACACAAAATTCGAATAATATATTTCTATTTTATGAAAGATAGATGCAATATTTGGTATTCCTTTGGTTCAGGTCAAATTTGAATGAAACTCAATAATTTACTGGTGATTCACAAAAAGAAAATTATAATTCAGATTTATCATTTTCGGTTAATTCGAGACAATCCTCATGATAATATTTTAGACAGAAATAGCATAGACGCATGTCAAGCTTATCCTCAGTGTCACATAATGCACAATTCCAAGATTCCTGTTCTGTACCTTTTGATGTTGAAGGTTTATTGTTTTCTTTCTTCGAAAACAAGTCCTTGTGTCTTTTCCGATTAGATATTCTTTTATTAGTACGTTCCGAAACAGCAATCTCAGCTTTCTTTTTTTTCATTTCTACAGCTGCTTCTTTCTTTCCTTTGCATTTTCAGCTGTTCTTCTTGTTTTTTCTTTTCTTCTTTTTTTAACATATTGTTACCACTGAAATGATGACGCTACTGCAGGTATTTTAGCCTTCAATTTTCGCTTACCAATATTTTCTTTAGGTGTAGGCCAAAATAAAGTGTTTTTGAAAGGAGTCGGAATATATGTATTTGTAACATTTTCTTGTAAAGACAACATCTCTTTTTCCAGAATATTAGAACTTGTAGCATTTTTAAAACCTGTTTCAGTTTTAGACTCATCAGAAGAATTTTCAGATATAATTTCTTTTACATCATTTATATCAACTGCTAGTGTCACAATGACTCGTTTTGTAGTATGAATACTACAGAAAGTCGTCGTGACACAAGTTTTAGACAATATTTTTTATAATTCGCATTTATTTAATTATTCAAATACAATAGAATTACATAATCCCTGTATTTAAACTAGGAGGAGTGGTTTGAATTTAAGCTGGCAATTCTGTAGATTCCTGGTTGGTCAGATCACAGATGGTATTATACCGCGGATATAGGAATACAAAATGGATTGCATCGTGTGACAATTTTCGTTGCGTTTATTGTTACTAAGAAGTAAGTATTCAAATATTATTAAATGAAATAATTTTATAGTCATAGCATATTAGAGAGCGTTGGGTTATAATTTTATCTACCTGTTGTTTATTTAATGTTCCAAATATAAGTAGTAATTTCATAGCATTATAATCATAGTTTACTCGTAGGTCAGTGCATTATTTTAATATATTATTCATAAAAAAGGCTTTTGAAAATACTATGCACAGTATAGAGTATAAATATAAATCTATAGTGGAAATGTACCTAAAATTTAAATAATTCCCGAAATAACAGTAACCAATGCATGGTGTTACCTCTTTTCTCAATGATTTGTTCGATATTTCAAATTCTTGAAACCCTTTTGGAAGAAGTATAAACACACGATAGTTTTGCCAAGGACAAATGAGAAAAGACCTATTCTTGGCTTTTTGGTTTCTAATCTTTATATACTCGCTACATTTGAATCCCAATGAAAAGAAGAAAATAACCTAAGATACTTACTAACATACAAATTCAACCAAAATCATTGGAGTTATTTTTCAATGTTGTAAAGGTGAGTAACAGTTTCTTTACTGTCTTGCAATACGAAGTCCACTTCAGTTTCATCACATTTTTTATCAGAAGACTATATTTTTTCGGTTTTATCTATGTAAAAATTTTAAATTGCTTATATTTTATAACCATCCTTCCTTTCATTAATATTTTTTTAGATCACAAAATGCCTCCAACAACAATCCTAGCAGCTTACAATTTTTTTAAATACATAGAAGTATGATAACCCACATTGATATCCATAACAACACTAACAACTGTATATCTCAAGATTGTACTTGCCGCAGAATTTCCAAAATCACAATAAAAAACTTATGATGAACGTGTACACATTAACAGCAATAAACGGTTTGTATGACCCACAGACGCTTTCAAGTGACAGATCGTCGGTGACATCTATAAATGCGAAATATTAATTTGTTTACTCTTACGAAGCAAACCATGCACTAAATTTAGGACCGATAATCTACATCGAAAGAGATGTGTGGAGATTCCTTGTTTATGTCATTTTACCGATGTTTTTCCCCTGTGTCTCATATTTTAGACGCCGCTATTAACGGACTGTGCCGTATTCTTCCACGGAATATTTTGTTACATTCCATTTTTCCCCTGTGGTCTTCAAATGGAAGTTGACAATTATTAAACCAATGATAGCTAAATATTGAATAAAAATGTTTCCTTACATCCCTTAAATGTGTTTACATTTATTGGAAATTTAATAGGTAGGGATGGTTAATATAACAATAACTTGAAAGTCTACCTGAAAAGTGTTTTGGCGAAATTATATCTGGGAAATGGTCATAAAAATCGACAAGTGATGAAATAATTCATTTTAGGCGAAAGTACATGTCCCCGATTTTTTTAACTCTAAGGGACAATTGCCGAATTAGTTAAAAACAACGGGATTTAATTTTTTTTGCCTGGGACAAATAAAAACGAAACTAGAAGTGGCTGTTTGGGGCAGAGCAATCAACAGAAGCGTCTTTTGGATTGGTATATAAAGAAGCTATTATTTGTCAAGCGTATGGAATTATAAAAGCAATCATCAAAAACGTTTTTTGGATTGCCCCAGAAAGAACTTTTCCTTGCTCGAAAATATTTTGAAATATGATCTTTAGAATCTGTTCGAAATTAAGCTGTGCTGGACAAAATTGTGTATCAGAAAGTTGAGTAAATAAAATACTGTCCAGTACAAATTTATGTTCTCAAACCCCGTCACTGCGCCTCAATAAATTATTTTACTAAATTATCATATGAATATTTTGATATTTAATACAACAATCCTGATGTTTCTAAAACAATTGTCAATTAATTGGAAACTATCAGAAAGATTTTATAAACATATCATATTTATTGCATATATTATGAATACATTAATGTTATTATATTTAACTTAATAATCATAGTATTTTCACACCTATTTGGTAAGGAATACACTGTGGATACAATAAAATCTCCCCAAAGATTAACTTACAATCTAAATGTTTAAAAACGATAGCAGTAACTGTAAGGGCATAACAATGTTATGCTAAGCAATGAATATTCACGAAAACATTATGGAGGAGCCAATAATAACAATTTTAACAAAATTCACTGTCTCTACCCTTACTTCGTGGAATCTACTCATGTTACTGTTTTAAATGAAACTAACTGTTTCTTAATAATTCCACAATATATTGAAAAAATGTTAAAAAATTCTAAGAATTTGACAATTGTTTCGATATCAAGAGTGACTTCTCGTCACTCGCGCCATGTCACGTCTCGACTCCGCCCTTTTTTATATATTTTTGCCCTAGACGACAAACACTCTTATACCGAAAATTTCGTCTTTTTTCTCTCCCCGCAATTCTATTTTTTTTTAATTAGTTAAAAAGTATATTATCTATGGGCAAAGTATGCATACATTTGCCATATAATTCATATATGATCCTCCATTTACAGCATCAATGAATTTGCAGCATCAATGATAATTTTCCATGTATTTATTAAGAAGATATTCAGTTCTAAAAAATAAAAGTTATAACTTTCGTAAAAATATTTCTAAAGTTGAACGTTGGTCATGTGTGGTTTCGATATTTCGGAAAGAGAATCAATGTCGCCACCGGTGATTCATTTCTTGCAGGTGTGATGGTCGATGATTGAGTTTCATCCGCACTGATGCCCTGAAACTGGAATCGGGGCGTTATTCTTGACGTCGTTCCCAACGTCATGCATACGCAAGCCTGTGAATGCTCTATTTGCGAATAGTTCCTAAAAATGATATTCTCGAGCAACGTTCCTTAAATCCTCGAATTGTGTCGTCCTCACAACAGCGTCAGTTGACGTCACTTGCCATTTTGTAACGTTAAATTTAAATCAGTTTTTGAAATATGTTATCAATTTCTCCTCTAAAAATGAATTCTACAATCAGTTAATCAGTATTAAACCTAAATTGAACATTAGTATCCCGAACAACTTATGAAACCCAATTTGTTAATTATAAATACTAAAAAATGTATGCCAGAGATGAACGAATTTACCTCAACATCTGTTTCGGTAAATAAGAAAACCCTATAATTATACATAAAATCTATGAAGTGGATAGACATTGCAGATAATGAAGAGATATTCCAGATATTAATTTCACAAAACTTTTGGTTGTGTTAATAGGAAGAATTTGACATAAAGATTTCGTCATCATAGGAACTTCATATAAGTGTTTATTTTTGGATTCATATGTATGTGCAGGTAAGTTAATTTTATTTTTCATAGTATGATATTTTACAGATGCACACAGAAAACATAATTTCTTTAAGTCCAAGATTTTCTTTATCTTATACAGTGAGTCACTATGGCACATGCTGGAATTAGACATAATAATCTACGTAAAGCTTCTTTGTATAATCTATACATGTTCTGGAAGCACATCCACAAGACAATAGGCCATACCTGAGATGGCTTTCCACTAGACCGTAGTACAATATCTGCAAGTATTGACATGATACATAATACAATGTTTGGTATAAGGCTGCAAAAATTGAGCAAAGTCTTGCTTTTTTTCTTGCCAAATGATTTTTTAGATCAGCTTAAAATTAGTTGGAAAATAACTATGTATATATAAAAATTTTATCTGAATAAATTTCAGTCAATAAATTGAGAATTATTTTGAAGAATGTTTCTTTGTAAGTATCAATTGAAAATAGAAAAAGGTGGATAAATTTAATATACGACATGGTATATTACGTGATTTCAAAAATTTTTGTGATTTTAATTTAATTAGGTATTTTAATTGTTTGTTAAATGGAATTTTATTCTTTCTAGAGTCACTTGAGACTTGTACATGGCGCAAAGTTTTACTGATATCCGTAGATAGCAGTTTTGGTAGTTTAAATATCATCGCCAAAATGACAGAAGTTACATTTCATTTGATGCCTACCTGTTTATTAATTATTTTTGGCTAGACCAAGAAGTGACCTACTTTGTGATTGACTTAATATACATACACCTGTTCTATGAATGTTACAATAACAACTTGGACTGAAAATAAGAAGAGGGCTGAATAGGCGGGGTAGTCACAGTCACACCTTGACAGGTGACAGCCTTGTATTTTCAAGATTTTGCTATTGTGATCCATATTGACGTACTAGTATGTTATAGAATATTCTGGTCCTTTCTGAAAAGTTTCTATATATAAATAGAGATCAGTTGTGTTAATAAGTTGAATTATTAAAAAGTAGTATTGTATTTTGCCAGGTATTGAATAAAGTTGTGAAAGTTATAACAGTGGTGACAGCGGTGACAGTGGTGACAGTGGTGACACCGGTATGGGACCTAATAGTGGAGCACCAGCATAGTTTCTTCAGATGATGGAGCAAGAAAAACAAGAAAAGGAGGAAAAGGAACAGGAAAGAAAGCAAGAAAAGGAGGAAGAGGAAAACCGTAGAAAAGAAGAAAAGGAAGAAGAGGAACGTGGAGAAGGAGGAAAGGAAGCAAATATTAGAGGTACTGCCGGATTTTAGTTCTACCTTTAAAAGTAAAATAGCGGCCTTAGATAACAAAATAGATACAATGGAAGAAGGCCTAAAAACCGACATAAGAACAGTTAAGGAAGATTTGGCAACAGTAGAAAAAGATTTAAAAACAATAGAGAAAGATTTAAAAACGACAGAGAAAGATTCAAAAACAGACCAGCTTGACCCAAGACCAAAATTAATGCATTAGTAAAGAAAATAGAAGTTAATCCCAATGATAGCAGTTTCATTATTGATAGTACCAGTACTAAAATAGTAAATTTGAGACACAACCAGGTTATCAAGCCACCTATATATGATGGCCAGTCATCTTGAGAAACATATCGACGCCAATTTGGGGCAGCAGCTAGTGCCAATAGGTGTAATGATCAAGAGAAAGCCACATCCCTTATGATTGCTCTTCGTGGACAACCCACATGCATTCTGCAATTATTACCCCAGAGCAACCCTAGCTATGACGTCATTATCGAAGCTTTGGAGAGCAGGTATGGGCAGCAACATTTAAAACAAGTTTTCCAAAGTCAATTGAAGGTGCGAATGCAAAAATTAGACGAGATTCTCCAAGAATATGGAAGTGACATAGAAAGACTATTAAGTTTAGCCTAACCACAGACACCTAAAGAAAGTTTTAGAACAATATGGCGTTCAAGCAATCATTGATGGTTTAAGAGATACAGAAATGCAGCAAGCCCTTTGATTACGCCACCATCTGATACTACAACAAGTATTAACTTTTGCTCAAGAATTTGAAGCTGCTAAGGCCATTTCCAAAACCGGACGTCCAAAATTACGAACAATACACTTCGAGGAGGAGAATTTAACCGAAGTTATGGCTAGTATAGAAAACCTACTGAAAGACACGCTACAAAGTCGTAACCGGTGTGAAGATAGCAGCCAATTTTAGCTGCTCAATTCGCCGTTTCAGTGGCGTGCAGAATATGTATTGAATCGAATTCATATTTCGGAGAGCCACATTTATATTCAATGAGTAGGGGTGTACTGGTGTAGAGGACACACTGATTGAATGAAATTTGTTGTGATGGGGAACAAGGGTTGCAACTTCACCCCCAAAATTGAAATAAATTGTAACTTCCAAAGGAAACGAGAAGCCAAGTTAATATTTGGAGGGTAGAAGCATTATAATGTTGAAAACACACTGAAGGAAATTTGCTTACGATGGGGAGCAAGGGTTGAAACGTCACCCTCAAAACTAAAATGAATTGTAACGTCCAAAGGAAACGAGAAGCCAAGTTAATATTTGGAGGGTAGAGGCATTATAATATTGAAAACACGCTGTTCGAAGGAAATTTGCTTACGATGGAGAACAAGGGTTGCAACGTCACCCTAAAAACTGGAATAAATTGTAACTTCCAAAGGAAACGAGAAGCCAGCCCGCTAAACAAGAAACATAACAAGTCTTTTTTGGGATCATCTTTTTAGAGACTTTTCGTAATGTTTATTTAAAACGTTAATAACATATCTCCTAGATGTCTTAATTTTATTACCAACTCTATTAACATCCATGTCATGTAAATAAAACATATTTTGATGTACACAATAATACTTGAATTTGCAGTTACATACACATCCTATGAACTTCTTTTTGGCAACTTCCTATAGGAAACATTCATACGATGTTAATTTGTATACTTCTCACTAATGTCACATACGGAACGTTACTGTAACATTACAAATTAACATGCTTCTAAGATGATCACATGTTGCAGTTACTTTTACATGTTTCGAAATAATTTGTAGTAACTTCCTTCGATTACGTCTGTACAATGTTAGTTCATAAAACTCTCAGTAATATCTCATATTAAACATCACAGTAACATAAAAAAAAGAAGAAAACAGAAGAGGAACTGACGAACGGAACAAACAGTAGTTATCTGTGGAACCAAATGACAAGCATGAAATGGCGGATGGTTTTCAGTTTTGTGTTATATTTTACACACATTTTTGCAAGAAGTACTTGTATAATGTGGTCCTCGTTTTCGTGAGTTCCTACTTAGCTACAGTTTCTATACTTGGTTAAAATTCTTGTTATAATGAACGAACAACTATTCCTAAATTATAATTATTAAAACCTAATACTCATTCAAGACTTTAATCGGCTATTGTACCTTGAAATTCCAGGTGGCGGAATTGTACACTAACATTATATAACAGAGTTTTCAAAATAGAGGCTTTTTCAACTTTTAAAATATTTTAGTTAGTAAATATATTTTAAAAACGATTCACAATATTTCAAATCCTAGATATGCATTATACCCTACAAAAAACAAATATTGCAATAGGGTAGATATTATTATTAATAAAAAAACATGCTCATATGTTGGCATAGATTTGAATCTAGAAAAATATTTTCAATGTTCTAGATGTTTCAGAAGCTACTTACATAAATAAAATAAAAAACAAATAGTTGGTAACTATGTAAAGAAAGGGGAGTAACTATTTCAGATAGTCTGATACATACATTGTATTAAACAGTACAAAAAATATTGAATCAAGTTCTTTAGTTCTAGTTTTTGTAGTAGTAGTCATAGCCATCAATATAGTTTTGCAGGTTTAGAAAATTTTAACATTAATACTAACAATTCTTGTGAACAATTAGAGACTGTTTAAGACTTTAAAAACAGAAATTTCTGTTAAAAAGCTCATTTCCATTTGAAAATACATTTAATATACTAAATAAGCTGTATAAGTCCCTTACAATGGTACCTATATTAATATAGTTGAAGAATATGTAACTTATGACACTGCATGCTCCAGTCAACAGACAGAATTCAATTATTTATTATTGTAGAAACACAGCTATTGGATACAATTAATTATAAACTCATTTAACTTGATAATGTATTCATATCTCTTCTTCATAAGTAGTTTTTTCTTTGTATACAGTGTATTAATAATGCTTAGTTTTCATTACAATTCCACAATGTTAATGTACAATATGTTCCAGGATGAAATTAACAAGATCAGAATAGTATATTATTTTATACAGAAAAGAAGTATGAATTTTCATGGCACACCTGAATTTACCTGCCCAACGGAGTGAGGTATGTAATAGAAGGTAAATCATGAAAAGTCACTTCTCGAAATAAAATATGTAATTATTCCTTTGAAGAACCCCGCATGTATCTTATGGAAAATGGGTCCCAGTCATTTGGCTGAAAATCGAATTTGATGTAGTTTATGATGATCGATCAAAGGTCTCCATGGGCACAATTTGATCTAAAGTTTTATTAGCTGCCGTTCAGAACACCTTCAAATGTTTCACAGATAAGAGTTTTGAAGTGTACGTTATGCAATGGTTGAGGCACTCGAAACAGCGACTCTTGCGTGAGATAAAGTAACCGTAAGTAAACGACAGAATTTTCTTTAATCAGATTGGATTTCTGTTGATTTAACGTAATGTTTCATAAAATCTTTATGGTGTAAAATTTTTATTAGTTTTAATATTATTAAAAAACGATTCTAATGAATTTTATGTAAACTAGCTGATGTAATGTATGTGTATCCGTTAAACTTTATTAATTCAGTTTCAAAGTATGTTACGTTATGGCAACTACAGATTAATATACTCTTTTCTATTTCTTGCTTTCACTGAATGCGTTCAATAGTTTCCATTTTCCACACTTGTTATGTGCTTACACAATTTTATTTTTTATAGGTCGGATTCCTGGACAAGATATTTTTTTTTTCTAATTTTGTATCTGTTTTTTTCAAATTTACTGTACTGTTCATTAATAGTGAATAAACGTTTTAAATCCTTTATTGCTTTGTTTGCTATTTTATTTTAAATGTACAGGGTGAACAACTAAGAACTACTGTAGGCCACATCTTAGAAAAGAATCATGGTACAACTTTCAAAAAAATTACCTTTAGGTAAGTGATCCTGAAAAATTGATGGAAAATATTTTGCAGTCTCCAAAATATCTGCTAGGGGTGGAATTAACACTCGAAAACCTAATACTCCAAAAAACATACTGAAGGTGTCCTAAAAATACAATTTTTGAAATCTTGATGAGATTATGAAAAAATGTAATTAAGGAGATTTTTTGCCATTATTCTTCAAATTATGGGTGGGGAAGGTTCAAACTTATGAACAAATGTATAACTTTTTCGTTTTTTAACTGATATTAATGATTTTAGCTGCATTTTAAAGTTTTTCTTTTTAATAAGATTGATAACAAAATTAGATAATTTTGTATCCACTCGGAAATTTCAAATGTAAATTGAAGCATTTTTTTAATTTTTATATCTGATATCGTAAATATTATATCTTGGAATAGATCCCTATTTTTTAACCCCTTTTCATCAGAATTTAAAAAATGCCTCATTACAATTGAAATTTCCGAGAAAAATGGGAAAGTGGTCGACTTTTTCACATAGCGTTGACAAAATTGTTCAATTTTGTTACTTTTGTTAAGCATATCTTATTAAAGAGGAAAAACTCTTAAATGACGCCAAAAACATTGATATCGATTAAAAAACAAAAAAGTGTTACGACATTTGTTTTTTAGGTTAAACCTTCCCCCACCCCTTACTTGAAGAATAAGGACAGAAAGTCCTTAACTACATTTTTGCATAATCTCATCAATATATCAAAAATTGTATTTCTAGGATACCTTTAGTATGTCTTTTTTGGAGATAATCACAGTATTATGTTTTTAAGTGTTCATTCCACTCCATAGCAGATATTTTAGGAACTCAAAAATATTTTCCAGCGATTTTTCAGGGTCATTTTCCTGAAGGTATTTTTTTAAAGTTGTACCATGACTATTTTTTGAAATATGGCCGACAACCGGCGTTCTTAGTTGTTCACCCTGTATTTGCTGATTAGGCACAGAAACATCTATAGGATGTCATCTAGAATGTTTGAGGTATATTATTTAGAGGTTTAAGTAATGTCCATATAACATCTAAGACAATACACTGTATTGTTTTTGAAATGTCGCGTTTAGATCATTGATAAGATGTTATTTTTTAGACATTGCATTAACATCGACAAGATGTTAAAAGGCATTTCAGAATGTAACAGAAATGTTGTTTTTAGTTCGTTATAAAGACTTCCTTTTGAGGAAGTTCTAGTAACATCTCAGTAATGTAAAAAGGCAGCGCTTTAACATCGCTGAGAAGTTGAGTTGAAACATCTCAAAAGTTAACAGCCACAAGCTGGGCATAAGCGGTTGTATAGATGTGCATGTGATGAAAATAAGAGGAAAAAATGAAGAACATTATCAAAATGTGATGTTGAATTAACATAACTGTAATATTTATTTGCATAGTGGAAAGTGTAACTAGCGCCCTCTATTAGCAATGCTAAATTAGAGTCCAAATTGGCAATCGTCATGCCAAAAAACGTAAAATTGCCAATTTTCAAATGAAAAGTTATCGCGAAATTAAATATCCAAATATAAATATTGAAACACCCGGTATCAAGCAATATTTGTATGAGGCATTTTGGGGTAAATGTCCCAGAATATAGATTTCAGATATTGGACATTATTAATGAATCACCCTGTGTGTGTGAAGGTTATTGTGTACACATATTAATCTCATTGAAATAAATGACCTAAGAAGACGAATGACGCTTGCTTGCGAATCAGGTGATTAATTTTTTTTGTGTTGACTATTGTAATAAATTTGAAAACGATAAAATTTTTAAGAATAGAAAATGAAGGTACTTTTCAAACGCAAAGTCCATACTTCCCAATTAAAAAATTTGGGATTGTAACTGTCGAAGGTATTACATATTCATGTGAAGAACGTCAATTTATAATATACATTATTTATCGTTTATAATTATGTACCATTCGGCTTTTACACACTGTGTATAGCAGAGATCTAGATACAATAAATAAGCAAGGAATATACTTTCTACTAAAGGTATTTTGAAAAATATTTATGTAAAAAATGTATACTTTTGTTATAATTCTATCCAAAATTTGTTAACGGTCGTTATTTTTGAATGAGGACATTGAACTTATTAAAAATGTTACCCGAATTATTTTTCATTTAAGTACATATAAAATAATTTTAAGTATCAAATTAATTTATTTCCTATTTATTGATATTTGATAATTATTTTCACACATAAATCTGTAAATATTTTATGAAAAATTAAAAAATATAAAACGAACTTACATCACTAAGTCCATGGTCAGTATTCAAACTACTTCCTCCCCTTCCCGTAAAGTTCAAAGCTTCAGGAATTTCTTCCATGGTCATTAATATTTATAAAATTGAAAAAGAAAATCCACTGATCGTACCTATCACAACTTAACACATTTCACTTAATTACCCGAACAAAACTTGTTTATTTATTTTCTCGAAATTTTATCCAGTCACTGTTTGTAAACCAACTCAAAAATATTTACAAAATATGTCCAAAAAACAAGTCGCAACCGTTTAAATTTCCTGAGTGTTCAAAAAGTGTCCGAACACGCTCAGCGCAGTTCGTCGTCCACATACGACAGCAAACAACGTTTTCCAAAGTAATCTGGATGTAAATTTTGTCGAGCGCCACCGACCACGTGACAACGACCCGTGAAACGAATAGTGGGAGATAGCGTAACTTTTGGGATGATGCTGGAGTTTGGATTAGACACCGCCTATTTTATTTTCGAGTGATGAGCTTTCATTGAGGCTCTAGATGTACGTTAACATTTAATTTGATTCTATATGTTACGCTTTTATTGCTGTTACTAGCAGGGTTTTTTTTGGTCACAGCATGATTAAAAAAATATATTTATTCAGTTGTAGGTATTTGGTTAAGGCTAGGATACTATTGTTGATATTTTTTTACGAAAGTTGTAGATTCGCGCTTCATCCACGATAGCGGGAGCTTTAACGTTTCTAGTTAGCGCTACGTATGTCGGATATACAGGGTGGTCCTTAAGTAATTGTACATAGAAGTATGGTAGATTTTTGACTTTAAATTATTACGATTTGAGCTTGAGCCAACTCACCTTAATAAAATATTGATAATAAAAGAGATTAGGGTAATTTCATTGGTTAACAAAAAAGTTAACTTTGGAAATGATTTTAATATGCTAAAACTTCTCAAATTTTTGAAAAACTAATTCTTACCGATTCCTTAGTAAGTTCTAAACAACTTACAATTACGATTTTTATGTTTATTGCCTTTAAATAATTAAAATTTTAATTAATAGCAAAAAACTGCAATTTTTCTGATTTTCGGCAACCTTACCGCATTCTCCACCATTTTTATGTCAGTTTTAGCACCATTTTGATACTAACGAAAATGATCTTAGGTACTAATTTTTCAGAAACGCCACACAAATTCTATTAATTCCAAGTAAAATGAGGATTGAAAACGGATTAAAGTTTAAAGTTGCTAGTGTAATAGATTTAAGAATTTAATTCGCTAAAATTTTACAAAATAAAAAAACTGAACATTTGTTACCGGCGGATCCAACTTAAGGCTGTGGATCACTTTTTTAATAATTAGGAAATATAAAAAACAGATACAAGACACCTACTTATTTGGTAGATATTTAATAAAATAGAAAGTTATTTCAGCAATAAAAAACTAAATATTTGCTACTGATGGGCATACAACTAATTAATTAATTGCTTTTTAATTGGACTGGGAACAAAAATCACATTTGTACTTCTTCTTAGCTGCAAGGACAAATCGTAAAATTCTGTCCATTTTTTATGATACCATCTATGACAAAAGTCACAGCCAATATTCTTTTCATCTTCGTCCCCTGTGTCACTTTGTAAAATTTCTTCGCATAAAGCACAAGGCACTTTTTAATTTTTGTTTTCGAAGTTTCTACAGCAATTTGCTTCTTTCTTTTTGTTAACCTTTTTCTAACTTTTCTTCTCTAGCAGCCACTTGCACCGACTTTTTTTAAACCCCTTAGGCTAAAGGCCCTCTAAAGTATCGTAATTGGATTTTGTATTTTGCACCAACTTTAATGGTCGTTTAAGTGTTCTTTAATGTTGCCTTTTCTAACTCGCCAAATTCGGTCAATTGATCCATCCTTAAAGTCACTTTTAGCTGTTTTGAGGTTAGGTACTTATGTAGTAACTATACTTAATGTGAGTTTAGTATAAACAAAGACAATAAGAAAAGATGGATCGTTGAAGATGTGCTGGTAGAGGATGCTCTTGAAGATGAAAAGGAAATTTTGGATTTTGTTGCTTTTGGCTTTCCTCGAAGGTACAATGAGAGCGTCGGAATTATTATGAAGAAATGGACTAACTTAGATTTATTCGGAGATTTAAGTTGACGAAGGCAACTGTGCTTGATCTTAAACACAGATTGGAAAGCAAATGGAATCTCCAGATGACAGGGAATTTTTTTGCAAACTCTGCCATTAGGGCAAGGTTTGAATCTGGCCGTTTTCCAAGATCGGTTTTTATAGGTAAAGTCAAAGATAGATGTACTCTTGCAAATACATATTTATTTATTATTTACCAAAGAAGTGTCAGCTAATATGAAACATCAACACTGCATTCGTGTAAACTTTATAATCCAATACATGGAAACGAGATTCTCTACATTAAGTTGAAACCTTTTCCACCGATAGTAATCTAAAATATGACAAGTAAATTGGTATAATCATTTAAAAATTGGAACTTGAATGTCATAAATTATATTAGCCTGCTTGTTTTTATGTTTAAGATATAGTTTATTATGAAGCCCTAATTCTAACCAGAAACTCAATAGAACACGTGTTTGGGATAAAGAAACGTCGGTTTCCAGTTATGGCTTCAACTTAAAATTGAAACAGTTCTCACAATCGTGGTAGCTACTTCTGTGCTTCATAATATTGCTAGAGAAGTGAACGAACCAGAGCCTCCAATACCTGAAGAAATCAACGAGGCAGAATTAAATTACCTCATCAAAACCCAACAAATTGAAATGGATGCCCAATATCGCCAAGGTAATAACAATTATGTTGTGCAAAATGAAATGATGAGATATTTTATAGGAAGGAATCATAGAATCCATACCATCCATACCAGAAGATGAGACATGCGAAACAATATGCCAGTCCGCTCATTTTTTACCATATCACCCAGTGTATAAACCCAATAGTTCCACAATATCCGTACGTCTAGTTTTCGATGCTTCCTCCAGACAAAAGAATCAACCATCCTTGAATTAATGTCTTGAAAAAGGTATTAATTTTATTGAATTGATTCCATCTATCATTTTACAGTTTCCCACGAAAAAGATTGGAATCACCGCTGATATAAAAAAGACATTTCTACAGATCAGTCTACAAGAAAGTGATAGAAATTATTTGAACTTTCTTTGGTATGATGAAAATCAGAGCTTGAGGGTTTTTAGACATACTCGTGTAGTATTTGGAGTAACGTGCAGTCCATTTTAATTAGGAGCAGTCTTAGAATTTCATCTGAATCAAATCGTGAAAAACTCAATTTGTAAAGAAAATTCTTAGTCTCGAAGTGATTTCAAGGTTAATGAAATCTTTTTACGTCGACAATGTCCTAACAAGTGTACCAAATGAAGAATGTCTCAACGAAGGTTTGAGTTGAGAGGGTGGGAACATTATTTACCAGAAAATTCGAAAAGTCGAAGCAAAAAGCAATATCCTTGATCTTATCTGGAATCATAAACTGGACACTCTAGAACTTTCATTAGAATGGTTTGACAAAATGGATATAAAACTATTACTGCAAAATACTTGGTTTTTGAATTTGGGTTGGGATGATGAAATCGATGAAAAAATTCGTGAAACAGTTCTAAAATAGTTACAAGATTTACCTCATTTGGCTTCTCTTAAGATTCCTCGATGGATAGCAACAGATTTGACTATTTCGACAACTCAATATTTACATGTTTTTTGTGATGCAAGCGAGTAGCACCTATTAAACCCGTTTCGAACTTTTGGCCGCAACAATTGGAGTAAGAATATTTCGAAATTTCCAAACTAACGATGAAGTCAATATTCATGTATTTTTTTGGTCGGACTCCTCAACTGTATTATCATGGATCAAACGACAAGAACACTGGAAACCATTTTTCTGGAATTGTATTGAAGAAATAAAACGTTTTTCCAAACCTCAGGACTGGTACCTTGTTCTTGGTGAAATTAATCCAGCACATCTTCCATCTCGAGGCTGTTTAGCTAAATTCCTAAATGATGAAAGATGGTGGGAGGGTCCTATTTGGTTACAGGAGCCAATTTTACAATGGCATAGTCAAAATTTCGATTGTAACGAAGAATAAATTAACTACGAGAGGAGGAAAAAAGTTGTTTCCGCTCTATCTATGCCTGATGATTATGCGTGGAACTCTAAGTATTTCTCAAAATTTAGCAAAATTGTTAACATGATTGCCTGGATCAAACGATTCATCAATAACTACAGAAAATAAAATAAACGGTTTTAAAAATTAAAACTAACCTCTCCGCATCTGTGGCCCTGAACAATATTCTATCATAAAATTGTTACTTGTATACACTTCGGGGGATGTATTGTGCTAACAAACCGAAATTTCTCCAAAAATAACCAAAAATATAGTATATCTGAATTTATAGGATTATAGGACCCGCTGTACTCGCTCTCGTCAGCTGAAAATCAATAGGGTATATATGTGAGACACCTTGAGCAATATTCAATCATAAAATTGGTCACTTGTATACACTCTGGAGGCTGTATCGTGCTAACAAACAGAAAATTCTCCAAAAATGACAAAAATTTGGTACTCCAAGTATCATAGCACCCGTTGTACTGGCTTTAGAGAGCTGAACATTGACAGGATCCATCTTTGAGACCCTCTGAATAATATCCAATCATAAAATTGGTCACTTGTATATACTCCGGAGGCTGTATCGTGTTAACAAACTGAAATTTCTCCAAAAATGACAAATATGTCGTACTTAAAGTACTATAGCACCTGTTGTACTGGCTCTAGTGAGCTGAAAATCAATTGAGATCATCTGTGAGATGTTCTGAATAATATTCAGTCATAAAATTGGTGACTTGTTGAACTCCGGAGACTGTATCGTGCTAACAAACTGAAATTTTTCAAAAAATGACAAATATTTCGTACTTCAAGTACCATAGCACCCGTTGTACTGGCTTTGGGGAGCTGAAAATTAATAGGGTTCTCCTGTGACATGTCCTTCGCAATATTAAATAATAAAATTGGTAACTTGTTGCACTCCGGAGGCTGTATCGTGCTAACAAGAGATGTAACGAAAAGTGGCCGACGACAACGACGACGACATACACACAGGATTTTTTTCTAAAAACCATTTTTTCGTTTTGTTGTTGATGGAAATCGTAAAAATAACTCAAAATTCCAACTTTTTTTGGGGTAAACCAATACTTTTCTCGTATATTAGATAGGTTGGGCGGAAAAGTAAAACAATGTTGAAAAAGAGAATTTTCTTACTGCAACAGAGCTAGACGCAACTAGAAAATTAATCATTCGTTATAGACAAGAAGAAAGTTTTGAGTCAGATCAAGATCCTAAACTTTTATCCCTATGTCGTTATACTGACGACGAAAGATTAATCAGGGTGCGAACCAAAATAGCAGATAGAGCTGACGCAGAGAATTTTCGTATGCCGTACGTTTTGCCCTCAAATCATGAAGTTGTAAAACGTTTGATTTTTGAAGAACGCATTAGGAATAATCATGTTGGAGTTCAAGGTTTGATGATTATCCTTAGAGGAAATTACTGGATTCTTCAATGTAGACGCACTGTTAAATCAGTAATTAGTAGATGTATCACTTGCAGGAGATTCAACGGAAAACTGATTGAAACTCCCGTCAGATGTCTCCCAGAAAACAGAGTTCGTGATGCTGCATTGTTCGAGATTGTAGGCATAGATTTAGCAGGACCTTTGTAAAGGTTTGGATCGTACTGTATACTTGTGCTATCTACCGAGTTGTGCACCTTGAACTAACGTCATCCTTCTCAAGCAATGCGTTTATGCAGACACTAAGAAGATTTACTGCCGACAATATATACAAACTGCGGAACAAATTTCGTTGGACTTGAATTGGTTAGAACTAGTACAGAGATGTACAACAATTCACCAAATAGACTGGAAAATGAATCCTCCAACAGCTGCTTGGTGGGGAGGCTGGTGGGAGCGCCTTATACGGCTGATGAAAGAATTGTTAAGAAAAACTCTAGGAAAAACGAGCCTTGATTTCGAAGAATTAGAGACTGTGGTTGTGAAGCCGTTTTAAACGTCCGTCCACTCATATACATGTCTGAGGATCCAAATGATTGTACTGTTCTCAAACCTGCATTGTTCCTACAAGATATTGAAGAAGTTGGAGTGACTGATCTTGAGTTAGTTGAAGCCAAAGATCTAAGTAGGCGTTTAAAGTATCGTTTGAAACTCATAAAAGATTTGAACAATGGGTTCAAGTCTGAATATTTGAGCGAACTCACTCTTTTTTCAAAGAAAACTTCTGATGGGACAGTAAAAGTCGGAGACATTGTTTTGATCTCAGATTTCAATAAAAGGAAAGTCGAATGGCCTATGGGCCGTGTGATCGATACTATACCTGGACGTGATGGAATAGCCAGATTGGTTAAGCTGAAAACTGCCACAGGTGAACTGCTGAGGCCAGTACAACGAATGAAGAATTCGAAAGATTTGCCCAAACCTACAGTGTCAAAAAGGGCTAAAAATATTCGAACAGAAAGTAAAGACGACAAGTTATCAAAGAAATCAACAATTAGAGAGCACGTGCCTACAACAAGATCTAGAACACATATAAAAGTTCCTATAAGACCCGCTTGCACCAGTACCCCTTAAAAGGAGTACTTAACTAAGCGTCGGTTAAAGTTAATGGACGCTTAAATTTATTCCCAGTTGCAGGACTGTCACTTACCAGAATCTTAAGTAAGGGGCCCTTAAAATTTTTTATCTAGTGATATTTCAGTTTCACATTTGTGTGCAACTTCACCCTAGTTCAATAAAACTATTTCATTGGCTGGCCGGTTGCCGATGATTGTTGTAATTAACCTATCTTTAAGTCTTAAGTAAATTATTTAGCATTATTATTGATAATGATAAGGATTGTCGAAATAAAGCTAAGTTTATATACACCACTTTCTTTATATGGTATGTACTTACTTCCTATACGAATTTTATATTTTTATATGGATTCCATTAATAACAATGAAAAACTGTTTATTATTAATTGTTGAAGGTGCAATGTGAAGAAAATGTTGCTGTTAGTATGAATACGGTGCCAAGCAGGTGGTGGTAAACGACAAAGGGCACCCAACTTCTCAACAGAACAAAAAAAGTTTGTTGCTAACTTTAGTATATATGATATAAGACATAAAATTGAAAAAAAACTGATGGCATTACCATGAAGGAAAAATAAAAAGTTTGGTATTCAGTAATGAATTCATTCAATTCTCAAAATCCATCGAAAACTTATAGAATGGTAAAATTATTAAAAAAGTTTTACGAAAATCAAAACAAAACACTTCTACAAGTAAAACCAAATGATCTCACAGATCTGATTCTAGCAGTAATGAATCCCAAGACTGCGAAGAGATTGAAAAATAAATTTTGTGGAGTGAGAAGATGATGAAGAGTCCAAAACAGAGTACGAGAATATTTTGCTTCTATCTGAAAAGGAAGCTTCAGAGGTACACAGTACTCTTACTATTTTGAAACAATTTCTCAACTTTATTTCTTTAGGAAATATGTGATCAACTTAATTGGGCATTTTCACATCTGCAGACCCCGGTTAATGAAAAATTAAGAAATATCAAAACAACTCCTATTGTGTCAGCAGCTGCTGAAGCATCGATTCCTACAAGCACTGCAACGAGAAAGCAAAATAATACCCCTTCATCTTGGACGACCAAGGCCAATTACTGAGCAGCTACACTCAAGTGAATTAAGTGAGCAGTATGGAGCACTCGCAAATAAATCCATTATCGAAATTATTAGTCAAAGTGATTGGAAAACCACAACAGTTCTGCCGCTAACTTAAAAAATGACAGTTTAACAAATTATTTTAGGTTAAAATCCCATCCTTAAATACTTAATTGGTCACTACAGGAGCACTTAAATTTAAGGGTACCTTTAGCCATTTGAGTGTCACTCAACAGCTGGTGCAACGTAATTTAAGTTAAGGGTTCATTTTAAGGGACACTTAGCACTAAGTGTGTTTGGTGCAAACGGGTCTAAGAGATATGGATATTGATTGTGTCATGACACTAGGTAGGAGTGTATATTGGAAGACACCTTGTATTATTTTTAAGTTTTGTTTCTGATCTTGACTTTGACAGTTGATGACAGTGCAATTTAATTTTAATTCGTATATATTTGATGTCACATTACTTTCTTATAATAAAGCTACATACTAATTTGAAGTAATTTTGGCTCCCTATACATTAAAACGGTATATCCATAACAGTTTTAGTAGTGGACTCTTGAGAAACTGAACTAATACCAGTCTTAACATAAATATTGTTACGAAACAGCACACTGGTATAGTCCCTAAATCCGACTCTGTCTAAGCCAGGTATGAAAGTTAAAAATATGGCGGACGCGCAGGGTTTCCTAGAATTGTTTACGAATAGTGACTATCTTATCTACATTAGTCTTATCTAGAAAATGCCAGAACGCCAATTGTTTTTGTAATCTAGAATTATCTAGTGAAAAAGACATTAATATATAAGGGACCGATCAAGAAGAGTTGAGTTAGTTGATAAAGGGATCTCGACAAATAAACAGTAAATAAGTGAATATAAATTAGCAAAGTGTTGATAATTAAGCTTGTGTTCATATAAATTAAATTTAAGTGATAAGTTAAGTATATATAAATTAAGTGTTAGTGTAGTTTAGTGTTTAAATAAATTAGTAAGTAGCCATACCGTGTGTTTAAAACTTATCCCACCCGTTTACTGTTTAAATAAATTAGAAAAACATTACAATATTAATTTTAATATAAAAACTTACTAGTGTAAGTAGAGCTACTTCTTTCAAATCCAATACAGAACCAGAACATGAACTGTCGCAACCAATATTTACAATGAGTGACTCGATCCTTTCATCAGTAATATTGTCCAACTTCTACGTTTTCTCTTCTTCTTTAATCGCATGATTTACTGCATTTTCCCAGTTTTCAGAGTTCACATTATTTACAGCCTCCAAAAACCACTGTTTAACATCACTCATTTCAAAAGAATTATTTTTTCTTGAAACTTCTCTCATTATCTGTTCAATCGGGTTTAGTTCGCAATGATATGGTGGTGATCTAACCACCGTCGTCTCTCGATTTTTAGCAATTTCATCAATTTCATATTTTTTTAATTACTCTTTATGAAGAGAACACAAATAATACAGTTCTTTTCTCACAGAACCAGGATGGAACTTAATATTCTTTGAATTTAGCAAATTCTGTAAATATTTTTTATAATTCGCGTATAAAAGAGACTTCATTATCACATTATTTACAGTGTCACAATAAAGCTCTTTGAACACTGTTATAGTAATTTTCAGTGTACAGTTGGTTGTTGTATTTAGTTATATTTTTATTTGAAATTTGACTTTAACCTTGACATAAATTATAAATAAAATGGTCTAGCGTTGTTCTAGCTAGCAAATTATTATATTAAAGGTAAATTAAAATGATTTATATATTAAAAATATTAATGAATAAAGTACGCTAACGTTTATTTATCAATGATTTGTCAATTGTTCATTTTTATATTGTATAGGATCAATATATAGGTATACAAAACGTTCGATTTTTGGGATAAATTACCAGATATCTATGTGAAGGTGTATTACAGAAATAATTATGTTCATGATATAATATAAATAGATCGCAAGAGCATATACGAAGAAGCTCTTTTTAGTCTTATTTCAGATTGAAATAGGGCTATTGTGGAGAGTAGCATGACGCGACTTCGGAAAAATTTCAATGCAGTTTTTCGTTTTGGTGTTCCTAGATGCCAAAATCACCCTCCGTTCCAAAGGTTATATATATATATATATATATATATATATATATATATATATAAAGAAGATGTAGGAATATCGCGTGATATGTTAACAACAACAACAAAGAGAATCATGGGTAATTCACGCAAAGTAAAGGGCTACTGAAATAGAGTGGTAACCGTGGACATGCATGTTTCTGGCTCATTTTGCCTCATCAGCACGGCATAACCAAATAATGATGTGAAATTTGGGAGCAAAGATGTTAATCGAAACATGGGAAAACACAAAATAACATATATATATATATATATATATATATATATATATATATATATATGTATGTGTTATAACGGAATTTGTAAGCATGATAGAGGGCGTATTTTTTGACGGATCGAAACCAAACTCGCTACAAAAACCGGTTAGGACAAAATCTTGGACGAGTTCGTTAATGAGCCAAATCGGCCCAGTAAAAACAAAATGGCGGCCTGTCAAAGTTGAAAAAAAATCGTATTTCCTTTGTTTTTCATTTGACGCAAAAAAGTTACTAAGCTGTTTCATAGACCTTAACACGTTCTACAACTTTTGTATCTAACATTTTTCTCTAAATCGTACATTAAAACATTTATTTAAAAAAATTCACAAACTTACCAGAAATTTTTTTTATTTTTTTGTTTTTGATTTGATGCCAGAATGTTACTTTGGTTTTTTGTACATCTCTATTACTTTTGTATCTAATTTTTCATTTTCGGTTTTATGCAAACATGTTACTGAAATAAGACTGTCCAATTGGTCCTGTGCCATTGGGATTTTTAAACAAATAATCATCCTGTTTTTGCTTAAATGAAAGTTTGTTTACAATTTATACAATTATTCGGTTATAATATGTCAAAAGTCAGAAGTGCTGAATAAAACCATCTCTGATCTGACCAATTAGGAATCTACAGAATTGCCAACTTAAATGCAAACCACTCCTCCTAGTTTAAAAACAGAGATTATGTGAAATTCTATTTTATTTAAATAATTAAATAAATGCGAATTATAAAAAAATGTGTGTAAAACTTGTGCCACAATGACTTTCTGTAGTACTCGTGAATTGTACAACTCACCGCTTCGCGGTTCGTTGTGCAAACTTCACTCGTACTACAAAACAAGTCATTGTGACACTTGTTTTACAAATAACTATTTTCTACTTGCGTTACTTAAACCGCATTACACGGGATTGACATACGCACAACGACTCTTTAAACACTAGTGTTTAAAATTCGAAAAGTCATATCTCGTTTATCATTTGTCTTTTAAACGTCACATCACGTGTATCTTTTGAATTTTAAATTTCATATTCCGGGATAATTTTGATGTTTTGGGTATGATTGTACTTAGCATATAATATAATTAAGATCTATTTTTTTATTCCTGCAGGCGTAGTAAAGGAGTTTTCCTGGAATATTCTTTGGGTCACTGGCTCCACGCTCCACGTCTGAGAGGAAGAGATTTCGTCTCCGGTGAGTAATTTAAAAGTTTATTTAACCTACTCATTATTCAGAGGGTGTGTGTAAAGGCAGAAACAGTAGAGAAACCAATATATCCTTCAATACATTAGTGCTATTCAACGCGACAATCGATTACAATCATTTCCTGTCATTTAAAAAACAACATATTCAACAATATATTTTCGATTTCAATCGATCACTCTCATTATTATCGGTCTAAAATTATGATGCTATTGAAAAGAATCGTAAATCGGAAGCATGTGATTGGTCCAAAATTTTTAATAAACTACCGTTTGTCTATGGGTTATGTGATGTGAGTGATATTTTGCAATTGTATATTACATTTTTAGTTAACAGAACAGCTTCTATAAAATTAAACGTGATTAAACTAAATGAACATGTGAAAAGTGTGAAATACACGTGAAATGAACTAAAATAATGATGAGGTTATGTCAATATTGATTTATTTGACTTGTAAAATGACATGACAAATGACAATTTTTTTTGGTCGTTCAACAAACATCAATCCGTTTTCGATTTGGATTATAAACAAAATCGGAATCAAGATCGAAGTATTGAATAGCACTATTGCTTCTCGTGGCCGATGACACATAACTACTAATCAGATTTGTCAGGGTAGTTATTTTATCTTAAAAGGGAAGTATTGCAAAATATTGCCACCGAAATTCATAAAAGGTCATTAAATGATCTACAGATCAAGAGGCGATAGTTTGTAACGGCTTCACAAGAAACTGATTTTTATTTTTATATATTTTTTTATTACTAATTCTTTATTTGATCAAATAGTCCCAGGCAGTTTTAAATCATTTCATGTTATTTTTAAATACGTATACAGTGACATTTAGCGGATACGTACGTTTTTTTAATAGAGGGAGGAACTAATCCTCAGTAGTTCATAATATTGTGGACCAAATTTCACTGTAACCGTGTGGACTAGTTCCATTAGATTAGGGCCGTATAGGGCATAGCCAAACGGCTAAATATATAATTTTTTTGTCATTTAAAAAGGCCCTATTTTAAAGTGTTGTCTCACGTTTCTCTTATAAATTTCACCTTGTTTATAATTTTACTAAAAGCTAATGGGATTGTAACTTCAGCGATTATTTCTTTTGAGTTGATTGTTTTTGCGCCAATTAGAGAATAGACTAATTGTAAACTTTCTAGATTTTCATTAATTTTTTTTTGCTTATTTTTATTTGTTTGTTGATTATAAAATTTTGACTATCTTATAAAGGAATATATAAAGATTAGTTAAACTCAGGTTTTTCATTTAAAATCACTCTAACCTTATACAAGGATGAGAAAATCCTTTTCTAAAAATAAATCCTCGTATTATAAACCGAGTTGGGACTTCAAACTCTTCCGGAAAACTAGCTTTAGACCGCTCGAAAGAAACTAAAAATGGATGTACTTATTTCATAACCTTTTTTTGTGGTGACAGTCACTAGGCATAACCAAATAAGCAATCAGATAGCCACACATTGAGAGGGGTAAAATCTCCCGGAAAATTACTTCATCAGTAATCCGTAAATGAACGTAAATAGGTCTCTAACGAAATTGTAACCCCGAGGGTCGTTAAAGACCTATTTACGTTCATTTACGCTGCGCTCCGCCCTCAGGAATCAAACACCAACCGCGGGCTTAAATGGGTCACTTTAGTCGCTTGGTGTATAATATACTATTAGAAAAGAATTTTGTAAACGCTGATGTGAAATGTCAAATTATTAGACAGACATTAACAAACATGACTCGATCATATATTATATATAATGACAGTCTAGTAGCTCATGAATGTCGTGGGAAATGAAATATTTCTATACAGCTAGCCCGTGAGAAATGAAAATCTGTATTACAACGTGGTAGGTTTCTTAATCGAAGACGCACTTGAAATATTCATTTTTCTTTTTGGTTGTAGAAAAAATACTTTTTCAAAATTCGGTATTAGGAAGAAAAATGCTTTTTCTCTGTTATAATGCATACATGACTCTTTTTCTACCAATATTAGGAGTAGACCAGGCGGATATCAGGGAAGCTCTGGAGAACAATGTATTGTTGGAGGAATTTTCACAAACTTTCGTAAACTACGGAAGGTTGTTTCAAACTTTGATAAGCCAATTCCTGAGTTACTGTCAACATCAACCCTCGAATCATCATCAACCCTCTAACTTGAGTATTAGAGATTCTGATCCACAATCAGTAAACATTTTTGAAGATATCGATATGGGAATTTTTCCCAACTCTACTGTATATGAGTTAATATCAGAACAAGATATAATACAGAAGTATCGAAAGAATTTAAGAAAAATGGGCACTTCCCAAGAAGATACGAGTACTCTACAAATAAGCTCTGCTGCTGAAATTTGTCAGTTGAACCATGATCAAGAATCTCTGAGTGGTCGAGCTTATTATCAATTGAATATTTCTGTTAATGATTTGAAACGTGTCAATCTCAATTTTGGATATCATAAACCATGCGGACCCTTTGTCCCAAATATAGAAAGGAACGATCATTTTCGGATTCTTACTATATATACTAAGAAGACAGCTGATGGTAATGAAATGCCCCGAACATGGTTATGCTACTATAAGTTATCAGACAAAGCGTATTGTGAGCCCTATTGGCTATTTGGTGGTATAATTTGTTCCAATTTTATCATGAATTGGGTGGAAGGAGTGAATTGTTAGCAAGGATTGTCGTAAAAATTAAAGTTCATGAGTTATCCATAATACAACTCAGAGCTTGTATCGCATATGACAAATGAAAACAGCAATCAACAATTGATTTATTTTTTCATAAGGAATTAGGCCAAGTAATAAATTTCTGGAAGCAAGTCTTAAAACGAATTACTGATGTTACTCTAACTCTCACTAACTGGATTTTCGAAGGCACCTACATAAAGTAGATGAAAATGAGTAGCATAAAGGCGTCTTCTTATCTATTATTTTCATTTTTGCTAAATATGGCCCTATTTTATAGAAACTCTTGAAAAAAAAACTAGTACATCATCCTAATGATCTTTTGTGTACGTTAGGTTTAAATGCTTAGTACCTTTAAGGTATCTTAACACTCTTTTTAAGGCTTTCCATAACTACAATTCATTGTTATAGGGATCGAGACCGAACTATAGAGGCAGCACTTCTGACGAAAGTAGAGCGCCCTGGTGTTGAATAAGAAAAACATTGTGATGTAAACAGTTGATAAATAACATAGAAAATGCATCAAATGAATAGATCTTTTTATTTTCTTTACCAGGAAAAATTGTTCGTATGTAAGATGGGTGTAGGGGATTATCTGATTTTTGATTATTGATAAAATGAGCATTGCAAATGCTAGTATTTTTATTTGGTCCCCAATCCACCCGATGTTTTCTGAAATGTAATTTAAAAACTTGAAGTGATTCGTTTTATACAAATGTTTACTTTCTTTCCCTTAATAGTATTTAATTATTTAAACTTATTATATAATATTAAAGTCAGCAAGCACATAACAAGCTTTTTATTTTATATAATCACAATGAAATCGTACAGGAAACATTTTATTCTCTCGATAATAATATTTTATTTATGTTAAAAAAATTAGAACTGTTCTAATAGCTGTCAATTGTAGTATCATACTGATTATACACAAAATATTAGTTAATAAAAAAATTTAATTAGAACATTTTTACTTACATACTGGAGAACACGTTTAAATTTGTATAATGTTGAATACGATCTTAGGGTTTTGACTGGTCAAGGAGTTAAAATTCTGGGTAAAACTGATGTTTTTGTTAGACACAATAACAAAGTTGTTAGTTTAGCATTAGTAGTATTAGATAGTAGTCATAAGTCTTCACCATTAGTAGGTCGCAATTGGTTACGTGTGCTTAGTCCAGGTTGGAGAGAGAAGTTCAATTTTAATAATTCAAGTCAAACAGTAAATGTCAACAGTCAATCTTCAAGTCCATCTAGTCCTGGTTGTCAGGTTGAATCAGAAGGTCCTATGAATAAGTTGCACTCCTCTGAAAGTGTTTCAAATTTAATACTTGAAATGGTGTCACAGCTTAGGAGTCAGTATAAAGAAGTTTTTAATGATCAATCGGATGCTTCCACTAAGAATTTTGAGATAGAATTAAAATTAAGGGAAGGATCTCAACCTATTTTTCACCGTGCATATGATATGCATTATGCTCTTAAAGAAAAAGTCTAGTCTGAATTGTTAAGTCTGGTATCAAAAAAAGTCAGTTTCAGTAATTGGACTAGTCCATTCGTGGTTGTGCCAAAAAAAAGAGTCTGATGCAATTCGTATCTGTGTTGATTTTAAGAAAACGTTAAATAAAGTAATAGATGATGATCATTGCGTATTGCCATTACCCGAGGATATTTATGCTTACTTAGGTGGTCATAAATATTCTACAGTATTAGATTTAAAGGGGTCTTATCAGCAGCTAAAACTAAGTGAAAAATCACAGGAGTTGATGGTTATTAACACTCATATTGGTATTGTAATGTTTTTCTAATTTATGTAAACAATAAACGGGTGGGATAAATTTCAAACACTCGGTATGGCTACTTACTAATTTATTTAAACACTAACTCACTAACACCTAATTTATATATACTTAACTAATCACTTATATTTAATTTATATGCACACAAACTGGATTATTAATTAGCACTTTGATGTTCGGTGTATTTTTTGTTTATTTCTCGAGATCACTTTTTCAACTAACTCCTCCGCTGATCGGTCCTTATTTATATTAACGCCTTTCTTACTAGAAAATTCCGGGCTGCGGCTTACACAGACACAAATAATTTTTCGGGACTTTTCTAGATAAGTCTGGTCACAAAAACAATGTTTAGATAAGATAGTCCCCAAACAGTTATAAAAAAACTGCGTATCCGCCATACCTTTAATTTTCATACCTGGCTTAGACAGAGTCGGTTTTAGGGTCTATACCAGTGTGCTGTTTCGTAACATTACCCCCTCCTTAAATGGAAGTTCCTCCTGGAACTTTTGTGTAGCCGAGACTGGATGTTTAAATCGGCAACTGGCCCCATTTCTACACTTTCCGATCTTATGGAAATAGCAGAGCACCGTCTTCATCGGATACTGATAACGGGGGTTGTAGCTGCAAATTAATATCTGGACACCGGTATCTCTAAAGATAACCTGTACCATGTTCCTGATAACTCGCCAATCCAACTGGTTACTCGCTATCTTAGGCATAGCCAGTTTCTTCACGCTGGATTGTAACACATGGTCTCGGAGGTTACGAAGTGCTTCCCACACATCGCGGTAGGTAGATCGATCTTTAAATTCATCTTTAGTTACAACGTAGAAGACGTACCGCGAATTATGTTTCAGTTTCAGTGTCTTGCCAGGGGCTGGAATCTGGTCTTCAAGTTTTTCTAATTGCCCGAACTTCTTTCGAAAGACGGTTGCCAACCCTCGTGCGTTCTTGATACGGGCGGGGATGTTGTATGCCAGTGAATAATCTTCCGGGAGAGTGATCAAATCTTGTTGTTGTTCCGAAGTGACTCCATATCTAGCTTTCCCGGTACCTCCATACGCGCCCATAAATTCTTCGAAGGTAGGGTCAGACACATCTTGAATAAGGTTTACTCCTTCCTCTAGGTCATGGTCTCCTTCGAATTGGGCTAGTCGGTTTTGGTGAACTACTTTTGGTTTTCCGTTGGGGATCTTGCTTATGCGATATATACCATCATTGATCCTTTTCTTGATTAAGTACGGACCTTCCCAGGATTTTTGTAATTTTGGAGAAAATCCTTTTCTCCTCGCCGGGTTGTGTAGCCATACATTGTCCCCTTCTTTAGAACCGCCTTCAGTGGACTGCGTGTTGTACCGACTTTTTATTCTGTCGCTGGCAACTTGAAGATTTGTTCGAACTAATTCATGAATATCATCCAGCCTTCTTCTCAATTGCATTGCGTAGTCTTCGCCTGCTAGATCTACTCCAGGCCGGCAGCCAAATTCCAGGTCACAAGGAAGCCTCATTTCACGTCCAAACAGGATTTTCGCCGGTGATTCACCCGTGGACTCATTGACGGCAGATCGATAAGCCAATGCGAATAGGGAAAGATACTGGTCCCAATCTCTCTGATGGTTGGATACTACTTTGGACAGGTATTTTCCAATAGTCCTATTCATTCTCTCGACCATTCCATCTGACTGTGGATGTAATGCTGTTGTCCTGGACTTCTTCATTCCCAGGTTCTCGCAAATCTCCTGGAATAGATGACTTTCGAAATTTCTTCCCTGGTCGCTGTGGACTTCCAACGGCACTCCATATCGGCTGATAAATTCTTTCACCAATACATCTGCTACAGTTGTGGCCTCTTGGTTCGGGATAGCGTAAATTTCCGCCCATTTTGTGAAATAATCCATTACAACCAGTATGTATTTACTAACATTTTCTGTTGTCGGAAATGGTCCAGCGATGTCTAAAGCAATCCTTTCGAAAGGGCTTCCAACATTGTACTGTTTCATGGGTGTGTTTATCTTGCGATGTGGTCCATTACTCGTAGCACAAGTCGTACATTTCTTACACCAGTCCTTCACATCGTCGGAGCTGTTCATCCAATAAAACCTTTCACGGACTCGCTGAAGGGTTTTCTTCACTCCCATATGACCTCTCGATGGACTGTCGTGTAACTTCCTTAGTACCTCAGCTACTATTGTTCTCGGGATAAATAGCTGTCTCCTCATCTCGGAACCATCATCGTTTTCAAGGATTCTTTCCAACAGCCCTTCTTCCAGGACAAGGGAGTCCCACTGAGCCCAATACGCCTTGAGTTTCGGTGAAAATTTTGACACTTCTTGCCAGGTAGGTCGCCTATTTTCTTTCTTCCATTGCCGGATCATCTTCAGGTGAGGATCATTCTCCTGATCTTCTCTGATCCTGGTGGGTGACCATTCCTCATTGACTACAGTAGTTCTTGAAACTGCAGCTTCCCTAGATTCCACCTTGTTGCAGTGGGAGCAGTCTGTTGGGCACGGCCGTCTGGATAGGGAGTCGGCATTTCGGTGACTCACACCAGCTCGATGTTCGATGTTGAAATCGTACTCTTGAAGTCGTTCAATCCATCTAGCGATCTGGCCCTCGGGATTATTGAACTGCATTAACCACTTTAGTGCTGCATGATCAGTCCGGATTAAAAACTTCCTACCATAGAGATACTGGTAAAAGTGTTCCACGGACTTCACTACCGCCAAAAGTTCTCTTCTTGTGACGCAGTAGTTTCGTTCTGGTTTGGAGAGGACTTTACTGAAATATGCCAGCACTCTTTCTTGCCCTCCTTGGATCTGTGAGAGTACTCCACCAATACCTACGTTGCTTGCGTCAGTGTCAAGAATAAAGTCTCCCTCTGGTAATGGATATCCTGATATCAGCGCCGAGGTTAAATGCCTCTTCAAGGTTTCAAAAGCCGTTTAACAGTCTTCGTCCCATTGGAAAGCTCTTGCCTCTTCTGTTAGTCGCGTTAGAGGCTTGGCAATATCTCCAAACTTCTTGATAAATCTTCTATAATACGTGCAAAGTCCAAGGAAACTCCTAATTTGATGTTTGTCGGTTGATTGCGGCCATTGTTGAACAGAAGCAATTTTCTCTGGATCCACCGCCACTCCTTCATTGCTCACTATATGACCTAGATAGTTGACTCGATTTTGGAATAGCTGACATTTCTTCGCGTTTAACATGAGCTGGGCAGCTTGGAGTCGTTTGAATACGTCTTCCAAATTCTTCAGATGTTCGTCAAATGTCTTCCCCAGTACTACGATGTCGTCCAAATAGACCAGGCATGTCTTCCAAGACAACCCTCTCAAGATATTTTCCATGAGTCTTTCAAATGTCGCAGGCGCATTACAGAGCCCGAATGGCATGACGTTGAATTGCCATAATCCAGATCCGGTGGTGAAAGCAGTCTTCTCTTTATCTTCTGGGTTCATTTCCACTTGCCAATAACCAGATTTCAGGTCCAAGGTGGAAAACAGTTTGCTGCCGGCCAAAGTGTGTAGCGTATCGTCAATTCGAGGCAGAGGATAGCTGTATTTCTTCGTCACGTTGTTAAGCTGACGATAATCCACGCAGAATCTCGTAGTTCCATCCGTTCTCTTCACGAGCACTACTGGAGACACCCATGGACTAGTAGATGGTTATATTACTTTTTCTTCTGCCATCTCTCGAATTATTCTTTCAGCTTCCTCTCTCTTCGCTCGTGGAAGTCTTCGAGCTGATTGTCTAATTGGCTTAGCATTACCAGTATCGATTTTGTGTTTGAAGGCTCATGTTCTGCCAGTCTTTCCTCCTTTTGGTACGAATAAGTCTCGATACTGCAAGAGAAATTCTCTCATTCTCTTTTTTTCAGCTCGATCCGAATATTGACCAGCTACTGATAACATCTGTTCGTATCTGGCCTTAAAATTGTCAGTGGTCGTTGTTTGGCGAACTATAGTCGTCACTGGTACGCAGGATCCAATCCTAGTTTCCTTCTTGATGGTGACTGGGTAATCATTCACGTTTATCACACGTACTGGGATCTCTTTCGCTGACGTAACCAATCCTTTTCCAATTAGTACTCCTTTGCCAACTTCTTCGTCGTGGTTCCTTGGCTCCATCATCACCGGTGTACCTTCCTCCATGATTCCCTATAGCCGTGCTACTATCATGGTTTCGCTTCGTGCAGGTAGAACGGTATCTTCCTGTACAGCTGCCAACACCGCGCTGCCTTCATATGGATGAAGGAATACCGCCTCGGAGCCCACTTTAATGGTTCTGTTTCTAAAGTCTAATTGGAAACCATGTACATTCATTACGTCCATTCCCAGAATCACGTCTTCTTCAATGTCAGCTACGATTACCGTATGCGTGAAGTTTTCTGCTCCAATTCCCAATTGGATTTGTGTTTCCCCGTGAACGTTGGCACTCTCGCCTGTCGCGGTCCGCAGTCGCAGTCTCGTTGGTAGAAGCTTCTTCTTGGGGTTTATTATCTCTGGTCGTATAATGGTTCTAGTTGCTCCAGTGTCAACCAGCAGAGCATATTTCTTGACATTCACTTCGCCATCCACTGTCGTTGCGACATCTGAGCGAAGCTATCAGTATGAGAGGGTCTTTGGAACGATCATGGGTCGGTGCTGCCCCCTCGTAGCCGACCCTTTCTAGTTTTCCTATGACTGGGGTTCTTGGTTTGCAGGAGTCTTGGGACGCTTACACGAACTATGTACATGCCCTAGCTCGCCACAATTCCAGCATCTGATTTTTCTCGGTTTCTTATCCATCATACCTTTTATGAAACTGACGAACTGGTCAAATCTGTCTTCGTCACCTTCTTCTTGGATGGTCCTAATTTTGTTATATCCTGAAGCCTTCGTTGCTGCTTCATATTCAAGAGCAGCTGTCAATGCGTCGACTAATGTTTTCGGATGGGCTAAACGAAGTGTCCTCTGCATATCGGGGTCACGTAAGCCATCAATAAAGGCCTGAATGCCTAGACATTCCATCATGTTCTCTGGTGCTGACGGATGAGCAAATCGAACTAGTCGAGCGATGTCCACTTCATATTCTTGAAGGGATTCATCACGTTTCTGCCTTCGGTTCTTCAGCTGAGATTGGTACAAATGTTCTAGATGTTCATGACCATATCGCATGTCCAACCTCTTCTTCAGCTGCTCGAAGTCGTCTGTTTCTTCCAAAGGTATCATCTGAAGTACATCTAAGGCATCTCCGCGAAGCACGATGGTTAAATTCACTGCCTTCTCTCTATCGGACCAATTATTCACTCTAGCGACTGCTTCAAATTGTTTCGCATAATTGGTCCACGACATTTTTCCATCGAACGTTGGGGCCTTGACTCGGGTAAAACTGCCAATGTCTTCAAACTTAGGCAGTGTTTCTGGCTTGCAAGGTTTAGTTTGCTCGGCCTTCTTTTCTTCCACTGGCGTGCCTCGCGTTCATGAATCGGCAATCTTTTCCTCTAACTCCTTGATTTTCTCGTCTTTCATTGTAATCTTATTCTCGATTTTCTCGTCCATCGTTGACATCTTATCCTCGATTTCAGATTTTAGGGACGAAATTTAATTTTCAACGTCAGCGGCAATGTCCTTTTTCATTAATAAGATATCGGCAGATATATCGTTCTTCAAAATAGAAATATCGTTCTTAATAGCCGAAATCTTCTCGTCCATGTTTTCTTCCATGGCAGAAATCTTCTCGTCCATGTTAGCAGAAATATTAGCAGAAATATCGTGCTTCATAGCAGAAATCTTCTCTTTCATGGCAGAAATCTTCTCGTCCATGTTAGTCGAAATATTAGCAGAAATGTCGTTCTTCATAGCAGAAATCTTCTCGTCCATGTTCTCTTCCATGGCAGAAATCTTCTCGTCCATGTTAGCAGAAATTGACGAGATTAAGGTGGAAGCCTCGTCATTAAATAAAACTGTTTCTGGATCAAAGCCGTCATTTTCCAGTGCCACTTTAAGTCTTTCTACTAATTCACTTTTCTTACCGGACGTTTCCAACTCACGATCTTCCAATTCTGCCCTTAATTCCGCCACTTTCAGATCCCTTAATCTCTTGGCTATTTTTACGTAGATATTTATTTATATTATCCCACTTCTGACACCAATGTAATGTTTTTCTAATTTATTTAAACAATAAACGGGTGGGATAAATTTCAAACACTCGGTATGGCTACTTACTAATTTATTCAAACACTAACTCACTAACACTTAATTTATATATACTTAACTAATCACTTATATTTAATTTATATGCACACAAACTGGATTATTAATTAGCACTTTACTGTTCGGTGTATTTTTTGTTTATTTCTCGAGATCACTTTATCAACTAACTCCTCCGCTGATCGGTCCTTATTTATATTACTGCCTTTCTTACTAGAAAATTCCGGGCTGCGTCTTACACAGACACAAATAATTTTTCGGGACTTTTCTAGATAAGTCTGGTCACAAAAACAATGTTTAGATAAGATAGTCCCCAAACAGTTATAAAAAAACTGCGTATCCGCCATACCTTTAATTTTCATACCTGGCTTAGACAGAGTCGGTTTTAGGGTCTATACCAGTGTGCTGTTTCGTAAGAGTATTTTTGCATACACTCGTTTAACTTACGGTATTAGTGCTGCACCTGGTATTTTTCAATCAATAATGGATTCAATCATATCTGGATTAAAAAATACAAAATGCTATCTAGACGACATTTTAATATTTGGTAGTACTCTTCAAGATTGTTTTGATAGTGTTAACAAGGTTTTGCAGAGATTGAGGGAATTTATTGTAGAAATAAATGAAAAGAAATGTAAGTTTTTTCAAACTAAGGTAGTATTTTTAGGTCATGAAATATATGTTAATGGTGTTCATCCTACTCAAGAGAAAATACAAGATATCAAGTCTACGCATTCACCAAAAAATCTAACCGAACTTAAGTCTTATCTTGGTCTTTTCAATTATTATATTAAGTTTATTCCTAACCTTTCAAGTAAATTGAAATTATTATATGATTTGTGTAGAATTGGTGTTAATTTTTCTGAAGGCTGGAGTATAGAGCGTGAAGAGGTTTTCCAACTTAGTAAGAAGTTCTGATAGTGTCCTCAATCATTATAATACTAAGCTAACGATTTTTGTTACCTGCGATGCTAGTAGCTATGGCGTTGGGGCTGTCCTTAGTCACCATATGAATGGTGAAGACAAACCAATAGTATTTGCATCTGCAACTTGGTCTAATTCAGAGAAAAAATACAGTAATTTGGAAAGAGAGGTATTAGCTATCATTTTTGCTTTAAAAAATTTTCATAAGTATCTGTATGGTCGAAAGTTTGTGTTGATAACAGACCATCAATCTTTAATGTTTATATTTGAAAAAAATAAGGGTATACCTTTTACAGCACCTTCGAGAGTAACGCGTTAGGCCATAACCTTATCTGGTTATGACCATGATATCCAATATAAGAAAGGGGCTTTAATAAATAACGCTGATGGTTTGTCTAGATTACCTTGTAAAAATCATAGAGGCCACAGATTTTTTGTATTCTTTCTGTTCAGTGGAAAATATGCCATTGACATATCTAGATATAGCAAAAGAAACAAATAAAGATTTGATTTTAACTAAAGTTAGGAATTTTACTTTATCTGGATGGCCTTCAGTCATAAACGATGAAAATTCAAAACCTTTTTTTAAGCGGAAAATTGAACTGTCTGTTGAACAAAACTGCATTTCAATGGGTAATAAAGTTGTTATTCCAAAAAGTTTACAAAATGAAGTACTCATTTTGTTTCATGAAGAACATTGCGGTATTGTACGTACAAAGATGCTTATTAGATCTTACTGTTGGTGGCCTGCATTGAATAATGATATAGAAAATTTTATTTGTTCTTGTGAAGTGTGTCAACATCAAAACTTTTCAAATACAGCTTCTTTACTTCCTTGGACTAATGCACCATATAATTTTTATAGAGTGCACATTGATTTCTTTTTTAAAGATTAATGTGTCTTTCTCATACTTGTTGACCAAAAATCCGAATAGATGGTGATGAAATTGATGACAAATGGCACAAATGCTTCTAAAACTATAAGTGTTTTAAAAGAAATATTTTCAGTGTTTGGTCTGCCTGTCGAGTTAGTGTCAGATAATGGTCCACCCTTTAACTCATCTAACATTATTTTATTTTGTCAAGCAAATGTCATTTCTCCAGTAAAGTCACCCCCATACCATCCGCAGAGCAATGGTATTGCCGAGCGCGGTGTGCAAACTATTAAAAAAAGGCCTAGAAAATAGTTTGTTTTCACATGAAGGTGGAGATATTTCAGAAAAAAATATATTGTGAAAATTGTCAAATTTGCTGTTTACTTACAGAAACACCCTTTCAACGGTTACTGGAATACCCTCGGCTGAATGTATATTAAAACTGAAGCCAAGAACTATATTTGTTAAGAATAAATTAACAAAATTGTGGCAAAAGGCTAAAATTATGATAACCTTAAGTTTCTGTACATATTTGGTAAGACTTGAAAATGACATTAGGTTTGTTCATTCTGATAACTTGCGCCCACAGTTAAAAGTTGATGTCAATGAACCATTGCTACCAACTATAATCTCTCCCGATTCAAGTGAAATACCGAATAGTGTGAATAAAACTCCAAATGTGACCAATATAATCCCGAAAGTGTCTGCCTTTGTCATATAAAGTATTAGAAAATATTGCTAGGCAAACAAATTTAGATGTAAAGGAAGTTGAAATTTCGGAAGATAATGTGTCAAGTCCTTTAAGGTTTAATAAAAATGTTAATAAAGATTTTTCAAATGAAATTTCAGCTTCCCCGATTCATCCCCCAGTTACTCGTTCTGGAAGGCTAGTTAAACGTCCTTCTAAATTGAATATTTAATATTAAAGATAGGGGGAAATGTAGTGTAAGTGTGTAGTTTGATTTGTTTCTATGTCTATGTCGCTTACGTCATCTGTCAATCTAGCAAGTCAGACAGGTGTCGCGAGGTCGATAGCCGTGTTTTATAAAGTCTTTCCTGTTTTATGTTTAGTCTTGAATAAACTCTAAATATTCAAACGTTGTTTTGTTATTTTTGTCAGCAAATACATAACACACACATAACTTTCCTCAAACTCAACGAATTTAAACTGTTAATAGCTCAAAAAAAAGGGCTTGATGCACTGAGTGTTCTTAGACTTGTGTCAACAGCCTACGTTAATTAGAATTCTATTTATAGGATTTGAGTGAAGGGAAATATTGAATGTAAAGTTGATTGTGCACGCATAACTTTCCTCAATCTCAACGAATTTAAACAGTTAATAGTTCAAAAGAAAGAGCTTGATCCACCGAGTGTTCTGAGAGTCAAACGATCAAGATCCATTTATTAGACGAGGAGCTATAAGAATTCGAATTGCTTGAGTGAATGTGTCCCATAAGAAATGTACAGGGAAGAATCGCGTTTGAGTATAACTTGAGTAAATTTCAATGATTGATGACATATCTGTGTCTAAATACCTTTCATTTAAAAAAAAATGAAGGAAATCGGCCGGATAGAACGGCCAGACGAACTGACTAAAGTTTTCATAAATTTTTTTAATATATAAGATGCATCCATTTTTGACGTTTCAAGGTTATCCACGCAGTGTTCAATGAATTTTCGGAGAAACTATAAAATTTCAACTGCGTAGTGTTTTTATACAGCATATTTGAACAGCCATGAATACAGAAAGATACTTTTGATGAAGACATCACAAACATTTAACATCAGTTTAAAAAAATGAACATTTAAAAACGCTGATTATACAAAACCAATAGTAGTGTTTTGAATGAAACTCACGGTTTCTAGTTAATTCCACAATATAATAAAAGTTATAGAAAATTCTAAAAAATTGACAATTGTTTCAATAAATCAATATCATGATATTGATTTATTAAAACAATTGTCAATTTTTTAGAATTTTCAATAACTTTTATTATATTGTGGAATTAATTAGAAACCGTGAGTTTCATTTAAAACACTAATATGAGCAGATTCCACGAAGTAAGGGTCGAGACAGTTAATTTCATTAAAACTAATAGTGTTTACATCACTTTGTTTGTGTTTTCTCTCGGCAGATGGCGTAAGCGTCATCTTTCTCGATCCCTATTATTTTGATAACGGTTAAAAATGTGTGTGCGTGTGCACAACATAATATACATTAGACAACCGATAAGGTTCCTACATAGTGAAATACAATTTGATTGTTCACTTAATGCGTTACAATTCAGTTTAATATCTAAAGGGGTTTTTACAGCCTTGCAACCTGCCATATTAAATTTATTTATGATACTTTTTATATAAACACTTTGATTAACGATTATATTGTTATACTCCAACGGCGGCTAGTACTTATATAAGCGCTGCAGTTTTGCAAAGCTTCCTAAAAATCTTACAATTAACTAAAATATTTCCTTTTATCAAATATAAAATTTATAATATATTTTGTAGGGCATTCGCATTGTCAGCTGGAAGCTAAGCGTATTTAAAGTCCACCAATGGAATAACGAACCCATTTAGCGCGATCGTTGATGTTTTATATAGCTGGGCCATTCAAACGTGCTCTGCGAGCTCGTGCCCCTCCTTGACGGTCTACAACTAAAACGCTATTTTATCAGGATAGGTGGCTGCAGTTAGTTCAGCACTTCGTGACATATGGTAGGATTGGATTTGACATCGTAAGGCCGCGATATTATTGTGAATTGAGTTTATGTAAGTAATGAAGCTGTCTAATTGTCTATTTGTACCAGTGAAGCTAGCTAAAATGTCGTCCACATATCGGTGCCAGTACATAAATTTTTTACTAAGGGAGTGTTTATGAATTATTTTTTCTATATTATCCATGAAAATTTCTGCTAGTAGGGGCCTGAGGGGTTGCCCATAATCAAACCATCTTTACTGCTATAAACCTCGCTATTAAAATGAATATAATTTTGATTTAAGCACACTTTTAATAAAGTGATGATATCAGAGTAAATTATAGGATTAACATTATTGTATGTGAGCAAGTTATCAATAAGAGATTATAGTTTCTTTAGGAGGTATACTAGGGAATAGATAGGGACATAAGAGATACAATTAAAGTAAAAATACCAAGAACAGAAACGTTCAATTTTTTCGAATAAAGAAGTTCAATTATTACAAAAAGGTTTTAAACATAATATTCAACCACATGTTCATTTGATAACATCAGCAAACTAGGTATAGAAACAGAAATTAACTTGTATAATTTTCCAAATAAGTCTAATCTAAAACATAAAGCTTCAGAAATTATTAGAAAAGAATTTGTCGAGTTTAACAAACCCAATTATCAGTCGCTAAATCAATTCTAGTAATAACCAATAAATCATCAACATATAGCACTAAATGTGTACCATACGATTATAAAAGAATCCATTTCGCACCACCAAGAAATGAGTTACCAATCTGAACAAATAGAAGCCACATCTATAAACATCAAAACAAAAACTTACGTTGTTGTAATAACGGCAAGATATTGTCCACCAAGGCATGCTATAAAAAAGGACCAATATATAGATTTTCTTGGGAGCAAAGGCTACAGATTCATTGTAGGTGGTGATTTCAATGCAAATAACACTCACTAGGGAACTAGATTGACCACAACTAAAGATAAGGAACTCTTAGCAGCATGTAATCAGCTTAAATGTGAAATGTTATCAACTGGTAAGCCAGCATATTCGCCCACGAAATTCCGAAGAAAATTCCTGACCTTATAGACTTTTTTGTAGTGAGGAATATCTCGTCAAATTACGTTCATGTTGATGAAGCATGGGATATGAATTCTAATCACTCCCCTATACTTCTTACATTGAGTGACACTGTGATTCAGAAAAGAAACTCCTGCAAGCCTAGTTAATAAAATGACAGATTGGCAAAGTTTCAAAATCAAACTTGAAAAATACATTGTTTTTGCAGTTCCTTTAAGAACAGAAAAACAACTAGATAAAGAAATTGAAGGCTTCGAAAGAAATATCCAACAAGCAGCATGGGAAAATACCTCTAAAATTACCCGCAGAACAAAAGGAAATAATTATCCAAAAGAAATCAGGAACCTCATTTCTGAAAAACGAAAAAAATGGCATCAGATTAGAGCACCTTCAGATAAAAATGCATCACAGCAACTAAAACGAGAAATTCAGCGTGTTAAAAATGAATCTATTGGTAACTACTTGAGTGAACTGACTTATGATCATATGACAGATTATACACTTCGGAAAGCTACCGAACGACTGAAAAGGACTATCTTACAAAATCCACCAATTAGAAATGCAGATAGAACCTGGGCTCGAAACAATACTCAAAAAGCATGGAGATTCGCAGAACATCTACAGACGACCTTCCAATCGAATGATGGAGAAGATCCTGAAGATTGGAATGAACCAGAACCAGAAGATGTTGTAATCAGACCTACTTCCCCAAAGGAAGTTTTTGATGTAATCAGAACAAACATCGATCCGAAAAAAGCCCCTGGCTTTGATCTGATTACTGGCGAAGTGCTAAAACAACTACCAAAAAAGGCCACAGTGAAACTTACCAATCTTATCAACGCATCATTCAGTTTGGAGTATGTTCCTAAGATGTGGAAAGTTGCAGAGGTCATTATGATCCCCGAACCAAAAAAGCCTCCTCATGAAGCTCCATCCTACAGGCCGATTTCATTGCTGCCTGTCATCTCGAAGCTCTATGAAAACTGCTCCTTAAGAGACTGAAGCCAATCATAGAAGATAAACTGATTCCCGCCCATCAATTTGGTTTTAGGAAAAACCAGTCGATCACAGATCAGGTTCATACAATCACGGACAGTATTGAGAAATCCTTGGAAGAAAAGAGGTCGGTCCCACGGTCTTCTTAGATGTGGCACAGGCTTTTGATAAAGTATGGTATAAAGGATTACTCCACAAATTGAAAATGGTTCTGCCAAGACAATATTCCCAAATCCTAAAGTCCTACTTGTCAAATACCTAGATATTTCAGAGTAAAGCAAGACGAATCGTATTCTGATTTAAAAGAAATCAAGGCAGAAGTACCCCAGAGTAGCGTACTTAGTCCGGTGCTCTATCTGTTGTACACTAGTGACATCCCTGAACACCACACAATATCTACTTTCGCTGATGATACGGCAGTTATGGCCGTGGGAAATACCCACGAAGAAGCTTCTGAAAAGTTACAAACATCCATTGACCAAATTAGCATCTGGACCAAGAGATGGCGTATTAAGTTGGATGAAACCTTAGAGTAATAATATGCATAGAGAGGGCTATTCATTTCATATTCAATTCTAAACGCCAGTAGTAAAATTATGAATGAATTACAAAAAGTGGGGATTGTATTGTGGATACATCGCCTTGGCGTCATCGTCAAAGCATAGGCGTACCAAATCTATTTAAAAACAACAAATATAAAATTATATTATTGGAATTTTGGTGTTTATAAATATTTAATTTGATGAAATTAAAGTTTGTTGATTTTACTTAATGTATTTTTTCACGGAGAAGATTTTTAAACTATTCGCTTTGTTGTAATTTCTCACCAGGTAGCGCTGCAGCATATAAAATTCTACACCGTTCAACCGATTACCCTCAAAATGGGCATATATATGTATTTTTCTATGCAGAATTTGTATTTCCTATCCTTTTTGTTGTAACTTCCCACCAGGAGACGTTGCAGCATATCAACTTCTATATCGTTTAATTTTTCCAGGAGCACAAATTTTTGTGCCACGAGCCGTAAGGCGAGTGCTGCAGATCAAGGGAGTGCAAAAAATGCCTTGCATACGAATTATACACAATATTTTTTCTACGGCCAAGTTTCTTGATGAAATCGAAAAGTAACTTATATAGGTATTTTATTTAAACGATGAACTGCAAAGATTTAAAAAATGAAAAACAGTTAAACCTAGGTATAGTTAATTTTGAATTGTTATGCCTGGTGAATCTTTTTTCATAATAAGTTTTAATTACTTCTAATATTAATATCTGTCACTGAAATTCATTATAAATATAATATTAGATTGTCAAAAGGGGTTTTGACATTGAGGTCAGCATATCAACTTCTATATCGTTTACTTTTTCCACGAGCGCAGAAGTTTGTGGCACAACCCGTAAGGCGAGAGCTGAAAATCAATGGAGCGAGAGAAGAGCTTTGCGTACGAGTTGTGCACAATACTGTTTCTGCGATCACGTTTATTATTCAAAGAAAAAGTAGCTTATATAGGTGTTTTATTAAAATGTTGAACAGAAATAATTTAAAAAATGAATATTGAAAAATTAGTTAAACGTAGGTACAGTTAATAATGAAATTTAGCCTGGTCTATCTTTTTTAATAATAAGTTAGAATTAATTGTAATATTCGTGTTTGTGAACGAAATTCATTACAAAGATAAGTTTAGATTGTCAAAATAAAATTTGACATTTCCATTCCAACAGGTAGCACTGCAGCTTATCAACTTCTATATCGTCCAAATTCATAGATTTGTACACGTTGATTCTGTTTTATAATTTTGTGTAACTATTCAATTTTAATTATGACTTATGGTTCAATAACTTAAAAAGTACTATTTTATTAAATTGTACTGTTTTGTTTTTCAGTTAATTCAGTATTTTGTTTTTTATGTGTCAGCCTGAAGATGGCCATTATGTAGGCCAAAACTAGTAGCTCCTATTGTTAACCATTAAATTATTCTGTGACACTGACTTTGAATTTTATTCACAGTAAGAATTAAAATGTTATTATTAATATTATTTATTATTATTATTAATATTATTATGAATCTCCTCTTGAAAGAAACCACCACCAATTATGTTAACTCAAGTAGGAAACTAGTGATAATTATTATTATTATCACTATTATTATTATTATTAAGAATTAAAATGTTATTATTAATATTATTTATTATTATTATTATTATGAATCTCCTCTTGAAAGGAACCACCACCAATTATGTTAACCCAAGTAGGAAACTAGTGATAATTATTATTATTATTATTATTATTATTATTATTATTATTATGAAGACAATTGTGCTTATCAAGCGTTAGGAGGAGGGAGTAGAGATTGCTCAAATTCTGAATGTCAGTCTTTTTACTCATACAACCATCTTCTTGGAAGATGAACGCCATTTCCAAAAACAAACTTTTGTTATAACATCTCTCCCGAGAAAGGATTTTAACTCCTTCAAAAGCAATGACATGATTCAACGAGGAGACATGATTCGCCAGAGAACATATTTCAGGTTGTAACCTTATATCACTTTTATAGAGGGATACACGGCTGGAAATTTTCTGAGAGGTTTGACCAATATATGACAGGCCACAACTGTTACAAGTTATAAGCTACATTACTACAATCCACGACAGGTATCTTGTCTTTTAAAGAACTATAAATTGACTTAACAATCAAGGAACTCCTGAAGACAAACCTAACATTCTGTAAGTATTGTGAAAAAATCCTAGTAAGTCTGGGCGTAATTTCCCTCATATAAGGCAGAGACACCGTTGAAACGGAAGGAATCGTTCTAGAAGCCGAGAGAGGATCCAACTCAGCTGCACCTGCTGCGTCAATTGATTGAATTGGAGTATGTGACAAAACAGAAGACGTGTTGAAGATGATCTTTCTTAGTAACTGTTTTGGATAGGAATTGTCCAGGAACAAATTGAGAAGAATATCACGATTCTTATTTCTAAATATAGGGTCAGAGAGGTACATAACTCTAGCTTAGATTTACGAAAGCCTGGAGAATTGAACAGAGTATACTTTTCCTCATTTGCTGCTATCCACAATAAGATATTTTTCAATTTGTATATATATATATATATATATATATATATATATATATATATATATATATATATATATATATATATATATATATATATATATATATATATATATATATATATATATATATATATATATAGAATTATTTAAGTTGAAATAACGACCGTACTACGTTAAAGGAAACGAAAGGTAAATATTGGGTAATCGGTCTGTATCAATACTCAAACTCTTTTGTTCAAAGCGCCTCTATATTTCGTTGTTAATTTACAACTTCTTCAGGAGGTTATTGCTACAAACACCAATAAATGAAACATGAGGATTATAAAATAAAAGTTACTTACAACGTGAGTAATTAAAATACGTGAAAACACATGACGTGAAGTCCATCAGTCAAAACGGAAAGAACGAACACATTGGCAATTTAATTTTAAACTGTACAAATACACATCAAACTATTTTTCTAAAACTTGCCACACCAAAAAATACATTTTTATAAGCGAGAATAAAAAGTGAAGTTGGAATTAACAACTAATTACAAAAATATAAAAATACAAATGTGAAAGTAGTATAGTCCAGTAAAATTATTTCACAAACACCACAAAAGTTGAATCATACTTATTTACATTTAAGACTATTGCAATAGATAACACTTAGTTGGTCAATGTCTGATCTAAATATATATATATATATATATATATATATATATATATATATATATATATATATATAATAAACTGAAGACTTCATCTCTATTCACAATGTGGTCTGTTGCACCAGAATCTAGAATTGATTTTATTTCATTTTTTCTGCACTCTCTCTTCGGTTCATCTCTTCCTGCTATAAACGCGAAACTATTTTCTCCTGATGGAGAATTTGGAGGCACAGTCTAGATAGTTTGGATCGTTTGAATTCTACCTTCACCTTTCCTCCGTTATATATATAATATATATATATATATATATATATATATATATATATATATATATATATATAGCTGAAAAGCGAAAAACGCCGTGATCGTTGCTGATCAATTAGAACACAAATTGAAAAATATCTTTTTGGGGATTGCAGCAAAAGAGGAAAAATACACTCTATTCAGTTCTCCAAGCTTTCGTAAATCTTTATTTACATCATCTAATGTGAGTATCCCCCCTAATGTAGAGAAGTTTCTGTCGTTGGGCCCTAAATTCAGTGTGGAACCTCAATTAGGTATAGATATACCAATTAAATCCATCCTCTCTGATATCGAATACATTTCTTCTCTGATTCCGGACGTTGATAATAGAAGTCTTGCTGTTGCTAGGTCCATTAATGTTATCACTAATCATGCTCATAAAGATGATTGCCATCCATCTCCTTCTCGAAATTTGTTGTTTGAAGCAAGATGTTTCCTGAAAATGCACCCTGAGTTAATTGTTACTAAATCAGATAAGGGTAATGTGACTGTTGTTATGTTAAAGGAGGATTATCTCAAGTTATCTCAAGATATAATCGACAATGATTCTTCTTATGTTCCCCTCTCGAGAGATCCCAGTAGGACGATTCAATCCAAATCCAACACTCTTGTTAAGAGATTATATAATAAGAGACAGATTGATGAGATCACGAAGAAAAAATTAACTTCTTATAACTCTGTCATAGCAAAATTTTACACTCTTCCTAAAATTCATAAGCCTACCTTGACAATGAGACCTATTGTCGCTTCTATCAACTCTCCTACTGAATTTATTGCCTCTTTTCTCACAGATATCTTGACTAAGGCATACAGTAATGAGAATGAGTATTTCATTAAGGACTCCTTTCAGGTTTTTGAGTTATTTAACAGAAGAACGCTTCCACAAAACTATGTTTTGGTCAGTCTGGATGTGGTTTCACTTTTTAGCAATGTTTATTTACAAGCAGTTATACGTTCAGTTCACAAACACTGGCCATCCATTAGTGCGATGTGTAATATTGATATTGACATGTTCATTGAGTTGATTGAATTCCTGTTCAGTTCTACCTGCTTTTCTTTTAATAATAAATATTACAAACACACTTTTGGTACTCCTATGGGAGCTACTATTTCTCCGATATGGATGATCTGTTGGACGTGCTCCTTCCGGTACTTCCTTTCAATGTACCTTTCATCAAGAAATATGTAGATGATATAATCCTGGCTTGCTCTGTGGACTCCACCCAAGATCTACTTTTCACCTTTAATAGATATGATCCTTACATTCAGTTTACTATCGAAACAGAAAACTCTAACATGGCTGTCCCCTTTTTAGATACTTTATGGACTAGGTCTCCTGATAATGTGATTATAATTGATTGGTATAGAAAACAAAGTAGCTCTGGGAGATATCTCAACTACAATTCTTACCATAAATTTAGCATAAAGGTTAACTTGGTTAAACAAATGACAGCTAGAGTTATGAACCTCTCTGGCCCTGTGTTTAGAAATAAGAATCGTGATATTCTCTTCAATTTGTTCCTGGACAATTCCTATCCAAAACAGTTACTAAGAAAGATCATCTTCAACACGTCTTCTGTTTTATCACATACTTCAATACAATCAATTGACGCAGCAGGTGCAGCTGAGTTGGATCCTCTCTCGGCCTCTAGAACGATTCCTTCCGTTTTAAATGTTTCTCTGCCTTATATAAAGGAAATTACGCCCAGCCTTACTAGGATTTTTTCACAATACTTACAGAATGATAGGTTTGCCTACAGGAGTTCCTTGATTGTTAAGTCAATTTATAGTCCTTTGAAAGACAAGATACCTGTCGTGGATTGTAGTAATGTTGTTTATAAGCTGTGTTGTAACAGTTGTGTCCTCTCATATATTGGTCAAACCTCCCAAAAAATTTCTAGCCGTGTATCCCTCCATAAAAGTGATATAAGGTTACATCCTGAAAGATGTTCTCTGGCTAATCATGTCTCCTCGTTGGATCATGTCATTGATTTTGAAGGAGTTAAAATCCTTTCTCGTGAGAGAAGTTATAACAAAAGATTGTTTTTGGAAATGGCTTTCATCTTCCAAGAAGAAGGTTGTATGAATAAGAAGACTGACATTCAGAATTTGAGTAATCTCTACTCCCTCCTCCTAACGCTTGATAGGCACAATTGTCTTCATATTAATGACAATAATAATAATAATAATAATGATAATATTAATAATTCTCACTGGTGTCCTACTTGTTTCATCATGGTAGGTGTTCCCCCTTTATTAAAAGATCCATAATAATATTAATAATAATAATAAATAACATCAATAATCACATATTAATTCTCGTTAATGAGAATTTGATTGGAGTGATATTTAACAACAGTTCCATAATTTTGGTATCACCCCGGTATTCTCTTGAAAGTTTCAATTCGATTGTTTCAGTATCTCGCGTCATTGCAAAGATCGATTCTCTTCATTCATTTAGTAATGATGAATGTTGTACTTAACCTGACATTTTCAGTTTCCGCCATTATTCTCACAAGTCCGCGTGGGTGTGTGGATTCTCGATTTTTAATGTTTTAACTTTTTACTTTTTAATAATGTTTTAAATTTGAACCAGTAGTACGCAAATGTATTGCCGACTGGACCTATTTCTCTAATGACTTGCTGTTGTACACTTTTCCTGTATTCAAGATCTATGATGCAATCTCGATCAATGTAAGTTGTAGAAATGTTTGTAAGAACTCTTTTTATAATTTATGTTTTTCTTTCCTTATTGTAGTTCCCTGATGATGTAAATAAAGATTTACGAAAGCTTGGAGAATTGGATAGAGTGTATTTTTCCTCTTTTGCTGCAATCTCCAAAAAGATATTTTTCAATTTGTATATATATATATATATAATAAGCAACGAATAGATTAGTGGGTATTGCGTGCAATACCCACTAATCTATTCGTTGCTTATTGTTCATATGTCACGCACTATTCGTACATCTTGTTATATATATATATATATATATATATATATATATATATATATATAACAAAGAAGATGTAGGAATATCGCGTGATATGTTAACAACAACAACAAAGAGATTCATGGGTAATTCACGCAAAGTAAAGGGCTACCGAAATAGAGTGGTAACCGTGGACATGCATGTTTCTGGCTCATTTTGCCTCATCAGCACGGCATATATATATATATATATATATATATATATATATATATATATATATATATATATATATATATATATGTTATATTCACAAATTCACGTTAAACTTTTTAAAAACAATTTTTATTGAGTTACACAGTTTTATGTTATATAAAAAAGAATTAATAGGTTGAAATTATAATTGTAACTAACTATTTTACATAAAGTCAAAGAATTTATAGAATTTGTTAAATCAACGTCAGCGTTTATTTTCATGGAGAATTCGATGTAGCGTCGCTCCCATGAAAGTGCAGAAATCATTATTTTTCTGTAACATAATATTTGTGTTACTTAATGTGTTTATTTTATAAAAACGCAACGTAGCATCGTTCTCATGAAAATACGGAAATCGTAATCTGATGTTTGACATTGCGTAACATTACTTAAACATAAGCATTTTTTCCTATATAACAACTCCCCCCTTAATTAATTTTGTTGTTTAATAAACAACAATTTTGAGAATAAAAACCAAAATACATAAAATAGACAATACAATATATACAGAGATTTCAAGATTAAAAGGAAAATACGCAAAATACAAAAACAATAAAAATATAAAGGTATACATTAAACCATGAAATTGTCAATTTTCGATTTCCACTTCCTCAGAGGCTTCGGTGTCAAGTTTGGGTCTTCTTTTTGGCAGAATGTTATGAATTTTGATAAAAACATCATTTGGTTGGTCCGGAACAGGCTTTCCTGGCGATTTGTTGAATTTAATATTTCTACACTTATAACAGGTGTAGAGGACGATCAAGGAAACGATGAGTGAGATCGTAGTATATGTGAACCAAGAAATATTTTTCTCAACAAACGATTTGTTTATGAGTTCATCTAGACTTTTTGAGTATTGGTCCAGTTTGTGTTTTGTCACTTGCAGATCATTCAAGTTAATGTTATTAAGATCTAGTGGTTCTATTTTGGGTACTTCTACTTTGTTTGGAATGTCTAGACAACAGTTGTGATCAACCATTACGGTATGTAGTACATGAGGAATGTTTATAGTTTTTCTGGTACTAGCTTGTATTTTAGTAATGCCAACAAAAGCGGAACATCCTGAGAATAGCTGAAGAATAGAATTTTCATTTACGGTTAATGTTTTCGTTTTTGTGTCTGGAAGACTTATTGTCACGTGTACCGGTTCGGCAATCGACACTAGCCACACGTTTTCTTCGAGTTTTTGCACATTATAACCTTGTCCGTTGACTACCGCACTTTTACAATTCGCAGGAAATGTCTTATATTGTCTTAACAAACGGGCTTCACATATCGCGTTATCGTCTATAGGGTACGCGTAAACATCGCGACACAACTTTTGATGCGTAGATAACTGTTTACACTTTTGTAAATCGTGGATTGGAATGTAGGATAAAGAATCATCATCTCGCGCTAAATATTTTTGTGAAAATGATAAAATGTGGTGAAATCCAGTTCTATTATCATAAATTGGTATTGGTTATAGGTGGATTAAAGTAAATACTTGTGGTTCAATCAAAGGTATTTTAAGAACGAAAACAAGATCTGAATTTGTTTGATATGCTTCGAGATCGATTATTTCCATATACTGTGAAATTTCAGAGTATTTTATTGGTAGCGGTAAGCCTTTCCTTACTGTATTTTCTGATATTTTCTTAAGAGCAGTGATCAAATTTTCTGGTTCAATAATAGAAGTATGAATTATTTGAAGCTGTACAAAAAATATCATTAATAGTATTTTCAAGATACGAATAACTCTCCATTAGTTGTTCGCAAATTTCAAAGAAATTTAATTTGGCTTCGATAAGCGCAATTTCGTTTGTTGATTGTCGAATGGTGGTTTCAATTTTTTCTATATCTGAATTAAATATTTTCTCATTTAATTTTAATTGTCCTATGGTACTGTTGAGATTTGTTATGACTGAGCTTGTGATTGACATTTGATTTTTTAATAAGTTTTCTATCTGGTTTTGATCAGTTTTTAATTTATTAATGCAGTCCATATAATATTCACCGTCAGACGCATCGAGATTTCCGGTTATCGATTTAAATATGGTGCCAATACCATTAATTAACCCTCGTTTCTGTCTTTTAACATCGAAAGATATTTCACTAAATTTATCGCCAATAGATTTTGTAATTTGTTGCAATAATGCCAAATGTGATTTTACTTCGGATCGGAAGGACTTCATACTGGAGTAGTTTGAAGTAAAGGTATTTCGAATTATGTCAAGAATTCTATTATTTCTTTAAAAAATTTGTTTAAAAGCTGATATATTTTTATGCAATAAAAAATAAAGTCCATTCGTCGTTCGAAACCATTATTTTGGTTTCGTCGTGGTAGTAGATTCCAACTGTATTGTTCATGGGTTCGATTTTATATTGACATGTTGCTGTTCCGATCAGCAGCAGAAACCTGAAAATAAGTTAATTTTCAACATAGGGTTTCATAAGATCGAAATTTATTTTTGATTTGTTATTTGTTTCTAAATTCAATACTGTTGCGGAATTTCTGTGTATCTCTAGTATTTCGAAAGGGCCATTAAACTTATTTTCTAACTTGTTTTTTATTTGAGTTTCTTTTACATAAACTTTGTCACCTACTTCATAATTTGGTTTGTTTTCGGAGACATGTTTGTCAAATCGGTCTTTAGCTTTTTCTTTTTGCTTTATGTTTTTTTCTCTCGCTATTTTATAATAATAGGATATGCGGTTATTTAGATCTCTAATATATTTAGTAATTAATTCTTGTTCATTGTATAATTTTTCGGGAGGTCTACTGGACGTGTGTCCAAATACAAGTTCGTATGGTGTGAATCCGTGTGTTTTGTTTATAGAGTTATTATAAGCGATAATAGCAAATGGTAAAATACTGAAGGGGTGTTCATTGGGGTGGTCTGCTAAATTTAATCGAATCATTTCTAACAGAGTAGCATGTAATCTTTCTAGAGATCCGTTACTTTGCGGATGACCGACACTTGAATATGTTAACTTAATATCGAACATATTACAAAGGTCTTTCATTAACGCATTATTGAATTCGCGACCGGCATCGCAATGAAATGCTGAAAATAAGCTAATAATGAAGTAACAACGGATTTGGCACTTTTATCTTCAAGCGGATATGCTTGAGAAAATTTTGTTAGTTCGTCTCTTATCGTAAGAGCGTAATTTTTTTGAGGTACCTCTAAAATATCAATATTAATACGTTCAAAAGGTGTTTTAGGCGTTTCTGTTATAACGAGGGGACTGTCCAAATTTTTGCGACTTAATATAATTTTCGACATCTCGATTGAGGCTGGCCCAATTATATTTTTGTCGTATTCGCCTAATAGTTTCATTAATTCCGCGGTGAAGGTGGCTTTTGCCATTATGGAATTGATCTAAGATGATAGGTATTTGATTTTGTTCTGGCTCTTTAGTAATATTTTGACAAATAGTGAATTTTACGTCAACTTCCGAAAGTAGAAATGATAGCGTTTCTAGTATTGGTAGGTCAGGATTATTTTCGATAAAATATTTTTCTGAAGGTTTAAATAAATCTCGATTTCTGTAAATTGCTGCAAATAAGTATTCACTAATACTGTCTGGATCCCATGGTATGGCAATAATAAGGTATTTTCTATTTTTGACAGTTTTACTGGTAAGTACATTAATTTTTGCATAAGAAAAGTCGGGGTTTTCCCCAAATATATCCTCAATTATTTTTTCATGAAAATCTTGTAAATTGTTTTGTTGAAAAAAGGTTAAAATGTTTTTATTTTGTTTGTCTAGTAGATGATTATTGGAATATTCTATTTTAGAATAGTCAATCAGTGATTTTGTTTTATAAAGTTCCTCAAAAGACAAAAATTCTTCTGCAGCGGCATCCCAGTCAATTTCAGGTTTATTTTCAGTTTGTTGGGATGGCCCTGCATCTTCAAGAGCGGGATAAATTGGGTAAGGTAAATATTTAAAGTTTCCTAATTTTGAACGAAATGAATCAAAGTCATTTATGTGGTTAATTTTTATTCGAGAAAGGGCATCGGCATTTTTATTGGATTTGCCAGATTTGAATTCAATTTGATAGTCGTATTCCTCTAATTTGAGGCGCCATAGTGCTAGACGACTACCGGGGTCTTTTATAGAAAATAACCAAGTAAGTGGACGGTGGTCAGTTATAAGGGTAAATTTTCGGCCATATAAATAGGGTCTAAAGTGTTTAACTGCCCACACAATTGCCAAAAGTTCTCTCTCTATCGTAGAGTATTTGGTTTCTGCTTTGCACAATGTCCTGGACGCATAGGCTATCGGTAAATCCTTACCTATTGGGCCTTGTGACAAAACCGCACCGATTGCAAATGCGCTAGCATCGGTAGTTAAAAGAAATCGTTCTTCAAAGTTTGGGTATATCAATATCGGAGTAGAGGTAAGGGCATTTTTTAATTCTTGGAATGACTTTTGACATTCGGAGTCAAAATTAAATGGGACATCTTTTTGTAAAAGTTTTGTCATTGGTTTGGAAATTTTAGCGAAGTTCGGTATAAATCTTCTGTAGTAACCAGCGAGTCCCAAAGAGGATTTTATTTCCTTTTGGTTCGTAGGTTGAGGGAATTTTTGGACGCATTCAATTTTTGCCGGAAACGGCTTAACGCAATCTTCCGTGATTAAATGTCCAAGGTAGGCGACTTCTTTTCTCAAGAATTCGCACTTGTCTGGCTGAAGTTTCAAGTTAGCATTTTGAAGTCTCTTGAATACTTCTGTTAAGCGGGTAATATGTTCTTGAATTGTCGGTGAATAGACGATGATGTCGTCCATATAGACAAGACATCGCTCGTTTTGAATTCCAGCAAGGACATTGTCCATGACCCTCTGGAATGTTGAAGGTGCATTTTTTAGACCGTACGGCATTCTGAGGAATTCGAAATGTCCGTTTTCAACTGTGAAGGCGGTCTTTGGTATATCTTCAGGCATTATTTCAATTTGATGAAAGCCTGATGCAAGATCTGGTGTCGTGAAATATTGATACTTACCAAGCTGGTTCAATAGATCTCCAATGTTTGGTAACGGGTATTTGTCGTCTACAGTAACCTCATTCAGTTTTCTGTAGTCTACGACAACACGCCATTTTTGTTTACCTGATGCGTCGAGCTTCTTGAGCACAACCACACGAGCGAAGACCATGGAGTATTGCTGGGTTGTATAATGTTTTGTGAAAGCATTTTATTGATCTGATCTTTCACCTCTTGTTTATGAATTTGGGGATAGCGATATGATTTTACATAAGTGGGCTTAGAATTTTGCGTATCTATGGAATGTTTTATTTCATTGGTGAAAGTAAGTATGTCTCCTTCTAAATAAAAAATGTCAGAAAAATCATGACAAAGTTGGGAAATTAAGTCTCGTTCTTCTTCATTAAGATGATCAAGTCTTAGTTGATTTTTTAATTCCGATGTTCTATCGGTGCACATTTCTTGGGTAGTTAGTTGAATATTATTTACAGTATTTATTTCATATGGTTCTAAGTTAAGTTTTGAAAATGTTACAGTTTTAGGTATACAATTAACATTCAATACTGAAACAAAAAATTCTCCTTTTTCATTTATTTTAACTAATGCGTTTGGTAGTTTAACTTTCTCTATTTCTTGACCTATCAGTATAGCATCAGTATTAACTAAATCGCATTTTAGTTTAAATATTTGTTCAGTCCTAGGTTCAATGGAAATTGTATTTTTGTAAATTTGTAGAAATTGGTTTTCGATTGAAATATTGGTAGTTTCATTATCTGTTACTTTAAATAATGGTACAATTTTGAAATCAGTAATAAGTTGTTTATTTCTTAGATCAACTATACAATTATAATGTTCTAAAAAATCCATGCCTAATAATGCATCAAAATCAATATCTAAATTACAAATGAATACTCTGTGTGGATCGTTAGGTTTAAATGGAATGAGGGTTGATTCGTTAACTCTTATTTTTTGGTTCGTTATACCTTGAATAATTACATTTTCAGGGGAACGATTTCTATAATTTTCGCAAGTTTTGGGTTTGAAAATTGATAATCCAGCACCTGTATCAATTAGAATTTTATAAGTGTTTGTTCTGTCTTTAATATAGTATAAGTTTTTAGAATTTACCGGTACGGTATTTTTTACATGAACATCTGTTCGAGGCAGTCCGATTCTGGACTGTTCAAACTCATGGTTTGAATTTGTGAACTGAGGTCTGGGATCCACAAATTTGAAATTTGGTCGTTTAGCGGATCTGGGGGTTTCGTTTGTAAAGGGCCTTGTCGAAAATCCTGATAATAATCATGATTTGGATTTAGGAGGTTATCAAAATCAAAATTATAAACATTTTCATTATTATAATTAAAATTGTCTTGTTCGATATGGCTATAATCGAAAGTTTCGTCTTCATTCGTATTGCAAACTGGTACACCATTATCAGAGTTAGGGTCACTATCAGCAGTATAATAGTTTTCCTCTATTTCACTATTAACAGTATAATAGTCAGGAGCACTGGGGTTAATTTCTTGGTAATATTCTTGATAATCAAGTGAATTATCGGAGTATTGTTCTTGATTTTCATAATAATTTTGACTATCATCTGTATAATAGTCATAACTGTTATGAGAGTGTTTGTTAAAATCACGATTTCGATTGAAATGAAAAGTTCTTTGTTGATTAAAATTTGTGTTGGGTCGATTTCCCGGTGGTTCTTGAGGTCTAAAACTTGGATTTGGTGTAATTACAGATGGGCGATTTTGATTTTGTTGGTTATTTTGAAATTGTGGCCTTTGTTGAAAATTTTGGCCTGTTTGGTTATGTGAATTAGGAGTTTGATTTGGTATAAAGGAACCCTGAGCTAAATTTTGAGATTGTCTTTGACGTGTGAGACACTCATTTATAGTATGTCCTATTCTATGACAAAAATTGCATTGTTTTGGTGAATTTTGGCTAAATCTACGAGTAGGTATATTATTTGTATTACGGTTAGTCTGAGGTTTGTGGTTTTCATAGTAAGTTAATTGAAGTTCTCTTCTGATTCGTGAAATAGCTGATAAAACACTTATTGGATTACTAGCTCTAACAATTTGACCATTTTTTGGATCTAGACCGGTTAATAAAGTATTTAAAGTTAATGATTCTATAAGACGTGTTTGTGCTACTTTTTGATCTGTTGTTAAATGCTGTTGTTTACTTATAGCTGAATACATTTTTGCTTCCAGAGTTTGTAATCTCGAAACAAAAATTAAAGGCGATTCGTTTGGTAGTTGTTTCATTCTTTGAAGGTCTTGAATTAATGAATTTAAGTCGCGAGAATCTCCAAAGTGAGTATTTAATAATGTTTTAATTTCTTCCCAATTTGAAAGGTCGCGTGAATTAACTAATTCAGCGGCTCTTCCTTTAAGTTTGTTTTTTATATGAAGAGTTAAAAGTACTTTTTGGTCGTTGCCGGCCATTCTGTAAGCTGTTTTACAAGCATTTATAAAAGTATTTAAGAAAATTTGATTACCGTCATATTCCGGAATTATTGAAAATATTTCGGATAATGTGTAAGGTTCAAGATTTGACGCTTGATCGGTTTGAGCAACTGGAGTATTAGCATTGGCATTAGTGTTTGTTGCACTGCGTGTTTCAGGCATTTTGCTTTATATTAAAATGATTGTATTCAAAATAAAAGTAAATTATGACAATAGAACTTGGTAAAAATAAAAAATAAATTGCAAAATATTAAATAAAAATAAAACGAGATGATTCTTACGTAAATATTTTCATTCCTTCCTTGGCAGCTGAAATCCTTATCCGTGAGCTTTGCTACACCTGGTTAGCAGTTTGCGTGTTCCTGGTGCCGGAGAGACCGTCTGCTTCTTGAAGATCTGGAGCTGGTACTTGAAAATTCCTTAAAGGTTTAGGAACCACCACACTTAGTTAGGCAATCCTTGTTCTAAATGTGTTTAGGAATCCTACTGACTGCGCCACTGTTATATTTACAAATTCACGTTAAACTTTTTAAAAACAGTTTTTATTGAGTTACACAGTTTTATGTTATATAAAAAAGAATTAATAGGTTGAAATTATAATTGTAACTAACTATTTTACATAAAGTCAAAGAATTTATAGAATTTGTTAAATCAACGTCAGCGTTTATTTTCATGGAGAATTCGATGTAGCGTCGCTCCCATGAAAGTGCAGAAATCATTATTTTTCTGTAACATAATATTTGTGTTACTTAATGTGTTTATTTTATAAAAACGCAACGTAGCATCGTTCTCATGAAAATACGGAAATCGTAATCTGATGTTTGACATTGCGTAACATTACTTAAACATAAGCATTTTTTCCTATATAACATATATATATATATATATACATATATATATACATATATATATATATATATATATATATATATATGTGTGTGTGTGTGTGTGTTTTATGTGATTTCTTTTCCCACTATGATCACACTTTATATTTGAGAACTTGTATGGAGTTTTATTAAAGTTCCTTTTGTTGCTATTTGGGGATAGGTTTCTTTTTCAAGAGGGCTGCTTACAATTCTTCCTTTTGTCTTTAAAATTCCCTGGATTGAATACTTCTTTTTCAGTGTAAAGGACATTGTGGTCCAAATTTTCCTGCCTTAAATTTACTTCTTAATCTAGCAACCTTTTTTTACGAAGGCGATATTTTTCTTCTCCCAAGATTTTGAGAACTGTAATTAAACAATCATATGAGAAGAGTAATGTTAATAATAGGTGGGACACTTTGTCCATTTTCTCTGACTTTGCTCTAGCAGAAATGATCTTCGTCACTAACTCTTCAAAATGTGCGAAATGCTCTATTAAAGTTTTATCACATAGCAGCTTCAGACTCAATAATTGCTTCCTTAGGGCTAACTGTGTAGCTACACTTCTTCGCTCATACACTTGATCTAAATTTTGTAATATAGATTTTGTAATATTATTTTCTTTAGCAAAACTAGGAAATGCATCATTCAAGTACTCTATAATATAGTGTTTATTGCAAGAGTATTTTATTCCATTCGGGTGATGGTTTTTCAGGAATATCCTTATCGATAACGTTTAACACATCCAATTCGGTCAGTAGTGCTCTGATACGGAATTCCCACCACCCACTGTACTTCTCACTATTGAACGCAATAATGTTCCTTTTAGAATTTTAATTGTTCTTTTTACTTTCTAGGAATTTCACAACACAGTGAATTTAATTTTTGTCCTTTCCGTTAACTATTTACGATCTATTTAACTATCTATATACGCTATTTATAAGCTAACGTAGACTGGGTCCATAACCTATTAGAATTTTATTTGGTGTGAGTTATGAAATTAAACACTAGTTGTTGAACGTTTCATATATTAGAATCAACTAAACTCGAAAATGAATATTTCTCAGGCCACAATTCAGGGAAAGATCCCGTACGTGCCTTTACCCAAAATTAGATATTTGGCGATTTTAAGAATACATTGAATACAATCATAAACAGTACCGTACCAGATGAGGACGAATTACGGGCAAAAAGCTTAAAAAATGTTGAAAAAGTATTGTAAACTATTATGAGAATTTATTCATCTTACTTACTGCTTTATTTTGTTTTGATATTCCAACAGGGCAACAGTAATTGAATTAAATATTCTATAGGTATCGCCAGCCCAGATAGCACTAGATATTCAATGGACGTACTAAAAATATTTGTTTTCGGATATTGTATTATTCTATAGACCCACTTTATATATATATATATATATATATATATATATATATATATATTGTTATATATTCAGTTTTATAATTGTAATTGCCCCGCGTTAGGTGACAATTGTTATATTTTCAAACCTTTAATAATATGTATTTGCCCCACGTTCGGGTGCCAAATTGTTAAATTTTCAAACCTTTGAATATAATTTCCCACGAATATTTCAATTCTTTAGATATAATTGCCCTACGATATGTAAATAAATTATACTATCTTGTCGCAGCGACAATTATTGTGCATACCACTTAAGTACGTATTGAATTTCAAATTTGACAGTAATTGTCAAATTAAATATGCCCGGCGCCAATAAATATTAATATAAAGATGAATTTATCTACAATCAACTTATTACTCCTATCTCAGGGTGAGATCATAATTGTTCAAAATTAATTCTTCAAATTTATTTGTTTTTTTAAGATATTTCCAAATTAAATGTTTCACTATTATCAAACTCTCAAATAACTGTTAATTCAATATAATCAAAGGCCATTTCATTATTTTATGACATTTACTAATTTACTGTCACTAAAAATGTCAACCAAATGTCACTGATTAAATTGAAAATTTTATGAATGTAAAAAATGATAAATTCAATGAGATTGAATACTGAATGAATAATACAGGTAGTTGGAATCAAAATTATATATTATACTATCAGATACGCAAAATTAACAAAATTGTTATTCCCAGAAATTATGATAAGAGAACAACAGTCGTAACCTCTACAAAACTTAAAATTAGAATACAACTATGCTAAAATTTAACCTAATGAATTATTATCAAACGTTCAAATAATAATTTACACTTGACGTGTATCAATGTCAAATACCGAAACTTCTGCTCAAAATGGTCTATTCACTTGATGTTGTAAATGATAGGTATCAATAAATTTGGTATATTTCAAATTTTCTTATATATAGATGCATCTTTAAACTGTATTGAATTTAAGGCCTGATATTTCTCGAGAAATAAATTTAAAACTGGAGAGGACTCACCCAATGGATCAGGAAATCTCGTACTTATTCTAACGTATTTAGAATACTGCAACTTTCTAAATATATACGATTTAGAAAAACTGGAACCACATACACTTTTACGATACAATTCTTTTCCGAATTATGTACGCACTGAATTTATTATATAGGTTATTTATCTGATTGTATCATATGCAATTTATGCAATCTACCAAAAACATTCGAGAACAACTCTTATTTTGATGTTGTCTCTTCAAAGGATAAAAAGCTACTGACTAAATTTTTTCAAAATAAATAATTCTCCTTTTTGTTGGTTACCGATTTTTCTTGTTTTTGAAAAAGTTTCTAATCTATAATTTTCAATAACCAAGTGAGATTTTGAAATTCTTTTATTACATTTGCAATCTTGCTAGCAGAGACCTCTATATTTTACAATTTCAAATATTTTCTCCAAATCCTATTATGTTCTATCTATCATTAGATATATTCTACTCAAATGTCATCGAAATTATGAAATGTCATGTTTGATATTTCTACAGAATCTTTCAAAATTTAAGAATTTACGTAGAGTACAGTGTGTATCGAGAGTATGACAACTAAATTAAATAAATTTCCTTATGTTTTACTTGTTCTTTAAATTCCAAATAGAGGATGTGTATTAAAATATATATATATATATATATATATATATATATATATCCTTTCTCGAATATTCTATGTACCACGAAATGGGAATTTTTTTAAATATTCTATGAATATTCTATAAATATTTCCCAGGAATATTCAAGAGTATTCTGAGGATATCTGCTGAATGTATATAGCAAGATAATACAGAATATTCATAGAACATTCCAATAGGCATATTTTACAAATATCCAAGTAACATTATAAGGATATCTGTGGAACGTATATAGCAAAATTTCAAATATTTGTAGAATATCCCAATATGGATGATACATGTTGAGCGGGTGACACTGAATCATAGTAGTCCTCCCTTTTCATATTTAGTTTCAAAGATAATTGATTGAAATTTGGAAGATCCTGTATACTTAATGAACGACAACAATGTACATATCAATTCTTTTCCAACTTCTTGTTCCACCAGGAATGATAGCAACTTCCTTTCAATATCGCCAATTATTTTATCCATAAGCTCCATTCGTGTGAGAGAGAATAGAATTACCCGCCAGGGAAAGCTTCTCCCTCGCACTTATTCAGTAAGCAAACGGTATGTCCCAAATTTAAATAAATATTCTTTGAAACTAAGGGAGAAAAGGGTAAGTACAATGATCCAGTGCTGCCTGGTATATATCTTACAAATATCTAAGAAATCTTTCAAAATTTCGAATTGTATATATAGGAAAAAATACTTTTAATTGAAAAAGTTAAAGCACGGGAAACATTGAGTTCAATTTAATTTATTTATACATAAATATAAGATGTACCTCATAACATAACTGAAACTAACATAATTTTCAAATCCGAGATTACAAAATTCATTGACTTCCTCCATACTCAACAAACTTTTTGAAACCGATTTCTGCCGTTCCTTACATTTGGCTAAGAAAATTCCTGTTTTCAATTCAACTTCTTTGTTTGTTATGTTCTTGTCCTCATCATTTATTGGAATTTTTAGCAGCAAATCGATAATTTTCTAAAAAATGCATTGATAAATCAACAGGCATTAAAAAAATACAATAAAACGTACCTGTTTTGATGCGTGAGGTCGTATGTATTAGTTCCACCCGTAGCATATAATACACCGTAGAAACATATTTAAACAACTTCACAGTGGCAAAAAATTGACTAATTAATTAACGATCAAAAATAATTAATCATACTACTACTATTTCACCCTTTTTTCACCAATAACAAATTAACCTATATAAGATGGTCGAACCGCCATTTTTCACTGGTCGTTACCGTCAACTGTCAACTGCAACTACTGACACATGCGCATGGAACAGAAAGAGCGTTTGAACAAAAATCAATAATCATAGAATATTCTTAGAACTATTTGATTCGAATATTCTAAAAAGAATAATCTGATGATATTCCAACTGGACTTACATTGAATAGTCGATTTAGGTGTACCCACAGATATTCTAGATATCCCCAGAATAACCCTATAATATTTGGATATATATTTTCCAAATCGAAGACTGTCAGAAAACATTCCATGGATATCTGGTGCTATCTGGGAGTAGATTCTTACCTCAATTGGCGTATACCTACCTTTTTGTAAAAAAACACAATTAGGTATATGTATTTTGTAAATGATAAATAGTTCCATCCAGCTTAACCCTACGTACCTACCTATGGACAAATGTATTAAAGCAATTTTAGGTTGACTTTTAAATTGTGGATAATATTTGGTTTTCGTAAATAAGTGGCTATATTGATTTGAATATTTTTACTCGTATTCTACAAAACTACAAAACTTGTAAACATAGGTTAATACCTTCTACATTGACAAGTCGAACTCTACTAGAACTGCCACTCGATTCAAAATGCATCGAGCAATTACAATTTTGCAGAGTTGCCATTTTTAAAATAAAAATGTAGATTTAAAGTAATTTTAAACAAACTATAATTGTTTTTCGTAAGTTATATCTATAGGACAAACAATTTCTGAAATACGTAAAGTCAAACATCGCTGTTAATGATTCACACTGTATTAAATTAAACAGTACCAAGTATTTATTTTGACAAAACATTAATTTAGATTACATTTTTTTCAACATCCATTATATCAAATCAATGCAAAACATCTTCTCTATGATATATACCTACTACAGCTCTTGATTTTATATAAAAAACTGTATATGTACACTAATATTTTTATTTCTTCTCTTCTCTCTTTGTAGACCAAATAATCAATAAGCAGCTCACTCCCTCCCTAATTTCTGGTTCGACCGGCTATGTGCCATATATTATATCAACCCTAAAAGTCCTTCATTATCCTGGCAAAATCCTACAGCTAAAGGCGGGGCTTGCCACGCCTATAACGCCATTGGAGAGCGCCTCCGTTCTTATTGGTGAGAGTGCTCGTCTGAAAACTTTACCGGATTATATAACAACAGCATCATGTTGGTTTGTTTAACTGTATGAAACATCTCGCGGTATAGTGCGCGGAGCGGTTTTTACTAAAAGTTAATCAGAGACTAAGTACACCTGTTTATAGTTGCTTTTAGTTGCAGATAGGCTGTTGCATAATAATAGAAAAGTTATAGTTAGAATATATGCACACATATAGGTAAATTGAATACGTATCAGATAAAAATATTCAAAAAATAACAATTTTATTTAATGGGAAATAAATAAATAAGGTACCCGAAGCAAATAAGACCAACGTAACGAACAAACTCATTTTATTTGAAAAAAAAAGTTAAAATAAAATGGAAAATACACATAGTCAAAAACAGTTACGCTTCTTGGAACAAATTAATAGGTACATTTCTAATAGAAATTTCAATTTTTTTTTAATTTTTGAGCCTTTTTTAAAACGCCTGCAATGAGCCTTATTATACTTCCACCCAGATAACACTGAAGGTACAAACATATTCTTAGCATGTGCTCACAAGATGATAATTCGTACATTCTCTAAAGTATATACATAAGACATCCATAGCTCGTGCTAGGTATTTGAAGTCGAAATTGTACATTCTGTTAAGTACTTGCCAAGTACATACTGATGAGAATGTGCAAGTCGCACATTACTTTTAGTACATATTAAGGATGTGCCTAAAACAATATTTTCTGGTACATCCTAAGCAATTGCTAACTAGATTCCCCTTAGATCGATCCCTCAATTTTGCAAAAATAAAATTTGAAAAATGTACAGATTTTATTTACGTTTTAATACTACAAATATATTAATAATGGTTTGTTATTATTGATGAATGTTTATCGGTTTATTGTTTAACTTTTAGGGAGGCCATGAGTTGAATAGTTTTTAGTTTTTTTACTAAGATAAAATTATCACAACTGTATGTGTGTAATAAACTGAAAAATATAAATGTATTCATCTTTAATATTCACTTTTTTATGTAGTGTTTTTAATTTTGTTCCGCTTTCAAAATTAGAAAATTATTCAGGTGGTTGTAACTCCCTAATGAGTCAAGGCTGAATCCATGATACACTTATCTGAGTGTATCGTGGCTGAATCTAAAATTAAGTATGTGAGAAGTAGAATACAGGTTATGTTAATATCTAAGTTTTTGATTGAAGCGTGATAAAGAGTTTTGTTTTTTTTTAAATAAAAAGTAAAGTAGGTAACAAATGTAGTAATTGCATATCATATATATTAACCAGTCCTATTCAAAATCAAATAGGAGCACCGAAAAGAGGTCATAAATATAGTTCGAGGTATTATAGGCGTATAGCAAATAAGGAGATATCGGCTTCATCTGCTTTATATACTCCAAGTGCAGATACTCAATTATTGGAAAATATTAAGTAATATGATATCGCTAATAAATTCTCCTAGGTTGGAGTGAAACAAAAAAGGCCATTCAAGAGTTTAATTCTCTCAAAAGTTATATTAGGTACGTCATTGTTCATGGATTGTATCGTGACAACATTCTACTGTATTATTAACACACCCAGAAAATCATATTTGATTGGTAATTTCATTGAATATTTTTTGCAGATGCAGTAAAAGTTTGTTTTAGGCTATATAATAATAATAATCCTACATACAATAAATAATAAAATAAATGTTAATAACAATTTTATACAAATACATATATATATCCAAACCAACCCCATTTGCCGATTATTGGTTTTATTATTGTGAAATATAGTCTTTTCAGTTCTAAGAAAATGCCCCCATAATACAATGTACTTACTAGAACTTTTCAACTATAAAAGTAGCGGAAAGGTTGAATATTCTCAATTTACAGTTCATCTGTTCTGGAGAAACTGCTGTGTTGATTGATTTCCCCATTATTACTGTTATTTGTTATTATTTTTCACCGTTATTGTTAACTGGTGTTTATTTTTGTTCATCTATACAAGTTCTCTTCTCATCACACGAGACAAACGCCTAACTACACCTTCCAACTATATAGTTTTCCAACCAAATTCGACCAGATATTAAATTGCTATTCCTCGTTGAAGAACGAAGAAATTAGAAGAAAAATCATAAATTTGACAGGAAGTGTTGATGAAACTGGAGATTACTGCAACAATGATGGGTATTTCAAAAACAACAATTTATAATTTAATGAAGGAGAAAAAAAATGGAAACATCACTGCCCCAGCAAAGTCCCCAGGCCGACCCAAACTTGAAATGGATGACGACTTGGAGAATGGAATAAGGCGTAAGGTGCATGCTTTTTTCTTTAGAAAAGAGATCCCAACTCTCTCCAAAATTATGGCTTCGGTTCAAGAAGATTCAGATTTTCCGAAAATGTCTCGAAGTACGTTATGGAAAATTTTGAAGGAACTTGGATTTGAATATAAAAAAAATTATCGGAACGCAATGTTGATTGATAGAGACGACATTGACATTTGGAAGAGGAGTTATTTGCGCAATATTCGGAAAGCAAGACTAGATCAAAAACGAATTTATTATTTCGATGAGACTTGGTTAAATGAAGGTCATACTGTTTCAATTTTTTGGCAAGACACGAATGTCAAAAGTCGGAGGCAGGCAGCTCTTGAAGGGTGGTCAACAGGCCTCAATCCACCAGCAGGAAAAGGACGTCGACTCATCATTACTCATATCGGAAGTGCCGAAGGTTTTGTTAAAGGTGGATTGTTGTGCTTTGAGTTGAAGCAAACCGGAGATTATCATGAAGATATGGATGCAGACGTTTTCGAAGAATATTTCTCACAAATGTTAGATCTAATTCCAACGGGCTCAGTCATTGTTATGGATAACGCAAGTTATCACTCCAGGTTAGTGGAGAAATTACCTTCAACTGCATGGCGTAAACAAGATATCCACGATTGGCTAACCTCGAAAAATATTGAATGCCCAGATAACCCGCTGAAAAATGAGCTCTTGCAACTGGCCAATTCACATAAACACAAATATAGTAGATACGTTGTAGATCAAATGGCATCAGCGCGTGGTATAACGGTGCTGAGGCTTCCTCCTTATCACTGTCAACTCAATCTCATAGAATTAATATGGTCCCAAGTGAAAGGGGAAGTTTCAAGAAAGAATACGACATTTAAAATGAGTGACGTAAAAGTTTTATTCGAAGGCGCGTTAGGTAACGTAACCAAAGAAAACTGGAAGAAATGTGTTGAACACGTGATACAAGAAGAACTAAATATGTGGGAAATGGATCATATAAGTGAACACATGATTGAACCATTTATAATCAATGTTAATAATGGAAGCTCAACTGAATCGTCTGATTCTGATATATAGACTAGTTTTTGCGTTAGTTATTACTATTATTTGTTAGACTTTTTTTTATAAATATTACATTAATTCGTACTTTATTCCTGCATTTTTCTTTTTTCCTCTCCTATTGTAAACGGTATATTAGTAGTAAAGTTGATACATACTGCAAAAAAAATTGCTACTTTTTTATATAATATTTTATGTTTATTGTTTATTCATAGGAACACAAAAATATGTGTTTTTATTGAATCGATATTGTGAACTCTTTTGAATAGTTTTCGTAATTATAATTTCATAGTGCCTTCATATTCGTATACCAAGATTGTTTTGTCCTGATTGCACGCCTCTGAGGATTAAATTGTTTATTTCTTCATTCAAATACAATAGAGCGACCCTTTCAATACAATAGGCGAGCCAACCGAATACAGAGTTACGGGGTGTCTACCTGAAATTCGTAACAAATGAGAAATTTTAGTACAAAATTAGATAAACTTTGGAGATATTTTATTATACACCCTGTATCGGATTTGCATACCTAATGAGCTTTTATTACTCCATGCCTTTTAAAAACGGAGTATAGTATGTTTGTGGTTAACTGGAAAGCCTTCAGCAAAAATTCCATATAGGAAAATAGAAACCTTATCAAAATGTTTAATTGAACAGCCTTGTAACATTTCAACAGAATTCAATCGAAAACCCTGTAGTGTCAGTGAAAGTGGAAAAGGTGGAAAGCAGCATCATTCAGGTAATTTCTGCTCTACACAGGGCCAGTTGTTTTAGTTAATTATTATCAAAGGAAAAATTTGAACATGTCATTGTTTTATACTATGCAATAACAATATTATCGTACCCACAGTTTTTAAAATACACTTATTACGCTAAAAAACTTTTAACATATTTTGTAGAAATGTTTATTTTAATTCATGGTGAAAATTATGCCTCAGATAATATACATAATCTACTACATATGGCTGAAGATGTTAGAATATTCGGACATCTTAATAATTTTAGTGCTTTTGATTTTGAAAATGATATGCAAACAATAAAGAAGTTGCTTAGAAAACAAGACAACTCTCTATAACAATGATTAATAGAAAAACAGAACTAGATAATGCTAAACAAAGTGAACATATTGAACAAAGTGAATATTCTCAAAATTTTCCGATACTCCACAAATCTTACTACAATGGACCTGTGCTAAAAACTATCCAATAACAGATCAATTATTACAAGTGAATTTCAAGAACTTTGATTTTTTGCCTAAAGAACCTGATAGTTGTTGTTTATCCCGTCGAGAAATAATAGCAATCAGTAATTTTATAGTGGAAGATAATGGGCAAATCCTAATTTCAGGATAGAATATAGAGAAAAAGAAATTTTTTAACTTAGGCCATGCGAGTCATCAATATTAAATATATTTTTAGTTGGAAAAATGACTATTGAATTAAAAGCATGGAGAATACAAAATGTTTCATTTAAATGTCGTCATATTAACATTCACTAACAAATTTGTTACCCTTCCGTTGTTATGTAGTTTTTGAGACAACTTGGTAATTATTATACACAATCTAACAATATATTAAGAGTTGGCTGTGTGCTGAATATATCGGATAACTCGCTTTGAGAGATCTTCAATATATTTACCCATTTTTTAGTGATAGACTTTTTGAAATAAGTTTTTAAGTCGCTGTAAATAATTTGAAAATTAACCACTCTATTAAAAAAAATCATGTATTTATATTTTTTTTGGATTAGACTTTTCAGAACAAATGGAAAATAATAATATTCTTGAGTTTTCTGGAAAGACTTGGATAAAAATGCAGTTTATCAATGACACGTCGGTAGCAGTGGTGCCCATCCACAAGATGGATTAATGTAGACAATTGTTTGTGGCCACCAGAGAAACGTATCGCTGCTATAAGGTCATATCAATTAAATTCGTGTTGGCCTTCATTTAACCCATTAACGCCGAAAAAAAAATTTTTTTGAATTTATTATTATTTTTTCAAAATTTTGATGAAGTAAGCTATGAAATTAACCACCGTTAAGAAAAAAATAAATGTTTATTTTGGAATATACAAAAAACAGTCTGTCACCATATGGGCCCCGTAGGCGTTTCACTGTATAACAAAAACAATAAACAAAATATTGCATTCTAATTTTTGGTGTGAAATTTCATGAAACATTCTATACACAAACCAACATCGCACTTAAAACACATTGTACGGCCTTTGCTTGTACAGTTGAACCCTGCACATCTTCTCCTTTTTCCCTCTGGCACCTGGGCTACATAATGGTTCAGGCCATCAAATCTAACATCATCTCCAACACGGCTACTACTTCCAGCAGCTTTAGGCATTCGACCTGGTCCTTTAGCTATCGTCTTATAATTTGTTAAATATGTCTAAAAATCATAACAATCTGTAAGACAATGTAAAAGAAGTAATGAACATTACTGAATTATTGACAACATTACCTGGGCAATATTTCTCCTAAATTCCAACTGACTGATATTTCGGCCACTATTGCGGTAGAGAATCCAAGCATTTTGTATAGATACGTCAATAAGGTATGTAAATATCGACCAGTACCACTTTTTTGATCGTACACCAATTCTATAACTGAAACAGTATTTGTTATTATATTTTTATGATCATTATACTTTACCGTACCAAGATACATTTGAATCCATCAAATCAGTACCTCCCATGTTCTTATTGTATTTTGAAATTATATCTGGGCGTGGTATAGGTATCATTCTTCTATCTTTTCTGGAAAATCTATCTACAGATTTCACTGGAGCAACTCCATAGCACGTGCTGGCTACTGTAACAACATTATTGTCCATCCATCTCACGTAAAGAATGCCGTCGTTCTTCTCAAGAGTAGAAATGTAAGTGCCTCGAGTTTCTTTGGCCATGATCTTTTTTGGTGGTACAGGGACATTTTTTGGAATTCTATCGTCTCTAATTGTGCCGGTTGCTCCATATCCATTAGCTTTCAAGGTACAAAGTAGGTTAGCGCCAGTAAATAGGTTATCTATGAAGAAATTATAGCGGAAATCCTTTTTGTCTCCTAAATCTTCAATCATGTGTATAAGTGGAGCAGCAGGTTTTCCGAATATTGCGTCATAACCTTGTCTTTTTATAATACTTTTTCCTTGATAAATTTCGAAATTTATCAGGTATCCACTATTGGTGTTCAAACACCAAACTTTATACCCGAACCTAATAGGTTTTCCGCGAATAAACTGTTTACACCCATGCCTCCCGTAGTATTTTATCATGGACTCGTCATACGAAAGGTTTTGTTCGGGTATAAAATGTTCTAAAAACTTTTTTTTCAAGTGATTTACTATGGGGCGTAATTTATACATTTTGTCATTGTAGTCAATATTTTCATTACTAGCAAAATGCAAACATCGACAAATTTGTAAAAATCGGTCGCGTCTCATAGATTCTGCAACCAAAACGTTTTTCATATCCTGTGAGTTTTCCCAATAGCTTCGTTTTGTTGGCAATACATTGTAGCCACTTACAATTAGTATACCAATGAAAACTTTCATCTCTTCTATAGACAACTTTGAATCCGGTAGATTCTTGAGGAGTGAATAACTTCTTGTCTCCTGTATAATTTCTTGAAGTAATTCTTTTGTAAAAAACAACTCAAATAATTGAACTGGACTCAAATTTTGATATGACGAGTAATTCGGCGTTGGAAATTGATAATCGGGATGAACGAGATCGGCCTCAATGAATTCACTTTTTTCTGATTTAGCGACTATAGTCAGTCCTAAATCTTTTGTGGCGTCATTTGGTACCACTGTGGGTAATTGCGCATTGTCTAAATCTTCAGAAGTGTCCTGTATTCTCCTACCATTTGAAAATACAACTTCAGCCGGAGCTAACAGTTGACGACCACTCAAATTTTCAACTAATCCACCTTCATCTTCATCCCCTGAATCCTCGTCTGTCAGATCCTGACAATCCGGTGGCTGTATGTATATGTCAGTCACTTCGTTATCAGATTCGTAAGCGATATCTAATGCTTCTTGAAGAGTTATTCCGCTGAAACTAACATTCCTGTATGAAAATGTAAGTCAATAACAATAGTCCGTAGTACGCCTACCGGTCCCATATGGGGACGGTGACGTTTACGACTAAATTATGAAAAACTAAAATCGTATATCAAGAGAATAACTTTATAATATTGCACAAATAATGTCCTTATATAGAATCCATCGATCAGAAATACAATAAAATAATTCAGATTGACATAATTCAACTTACCGACATGGGATGTCCATATTTTCTTTGCTGAAAAAAATCTCTCCAGTAACCAACAGTATAACTTCTCACTCGCGACAATGACAAGCTACTGAACGCTGTCACGCACATTCGATGACTATTTAGAACGATTACTTCCGAACCGGCTTCGTGAAAATTGAATTAGACAGTTAAGACACGCACATAAACAATGGTAGGTTTTGTGTCCCCATATGGAACCCGTAGGCGTTAATGGGTTAAGGTGAAGTTGTTTAGGGATAGGACTCACGGTAATATCTACAAATTCTGTATTAATTTCTAGATTCTTATGAAACTGCTCGTCTAAAGTGCAGAAAGGTGGAGGGTTTTTACAAAATCATTACTGTATGTACGTCTTACATAGAATCTCGAGGTCCTGAACAAATTGGAGTATAGTATAAAGTCATATGTTAATTTTTCAGCTTAACACAAACAAAAATAAATGAACATTTTTCACACATTTAGCAGCTTAAGCAGAATTTCTTCTGTCTGAAACATTATGGAAATAAGCAGAAGTCCACAATTAGTATACCATTGTCAATTGTAGAAATTTCTGATAAAATGTACTACTAATAAAGCTCAAGAGTTTTTGCAAGATATTGTAAATTTTTATTATTTTAGCTATGCATGTAAATCAGGGAGTCTAAAGACAAGCTCAACTTATTGTTTTAAATCATATTTCTTGAAATTTCATATAGGCTTTCAATCATTTTGGGCTATTGTTTTATTTTCATATGGTATATTCTGTTTAGATGTTCAGATTAATAGTAAATAACAATTTCTGGAATATTTTAATATTTTATCACAATGGTTTGTACCTTTTTATTTTTTGGTACAACCAATTGTGATAAAATATTTAAATAAAAAAAATATTTTGTAACGATGTTACTATTTTTTTTTCTCGTTCAGACATTCAACTGTACCTATTTTATTTCTCATTTTATTATTAAGTTCCGTCATTATTTGCTTATACACCCCTCTTTCACCAAAAGCTGTAAATTTATTTGTTAAATATGTATAGTGATACATCCGGTATATATTTAATGTGTATTTCTTACTGCATCGCTCGCGCACGCCAGTCGACGCCGTTCTTAAAATTGCTAAGTAGGGTACCTCCTGAGTGGGGTCGAAAAGAATGTATAAAACCGGCAAACGGAACGGAATAGCTCTCTCTTTGACTCCTGATTCTTGTGCTCTTGTGACTCCTGCTCCGACAGTTCCACCGTTTCCGCCGTAACCGAAAACGCCGACTGATTTTCGCCAGCGAGGTAAGCGAATTTAGAAATTATTTTTCATTCTTCTGGTGTTGAGATTTATTTTGCTTCTAGCGTATTTAGTAATTGTATTAATAGATTTTTATTTTGCTTACTGCTTGTTTAATTTGAGTGATTTTCCGCGTATTTGTGTACGATTCCGAAGTAAGAATTTACTGTTGGCTGTAACTTCAGGGGAAAAGAAATATAATTGGAAAATTCCCAAGCATTCTCGCTGCAAAGCAGGTAAATTCTTGGGGGATTTTCAAGATATTTCGGGAATCCCAATTCCGGTATACAACACAAGGGAAAGGAAATAACGTTGGGAAACTTTCAAGCATTCTCGCTGCAAAGCAGGTAAATTCTTGAGGGACTCTCAAATTATTTCGGGGGTGTGTTGAATCTAGTACCATAGGCCTTGGTAGCGTAACTTTAAAATATTTGATAATAGGCAACTTGGAGGAATCTCGTCTGTGTTCGCTGCCATAGCAGGGACATCTTCGAGGGTTTTCCAAGGCGTGAAACGAAATAATCTCGCGTGCGTTCGCTGCCATAGCAGGTTCGCCAGGGGGAGGTTTTCGGATTCTGCCGGCTAACTGTTCTTTGAGCGATTGATTTAGCACCAACGGCCGGGGTAAAATCCGCACAAAACCAAGGGAAATTTATTAATTACCGCCGTTCTATTCTAGGCCTTGGTAGCGTAACTTTAAAATATTTGATAATAGGCAACTTGGAGGAATCTCGTCTGTGTTCGTTGCCATAGCAGGGACATCTTCGAGGGTTTTCCAAGGCGTGAAACGAAATAATCTCACGTGCGTTCGCTGCCATAGCAGGTTCGCCAGAGAGGTTTTCGGGTTCTGCCGATTAACTGATCTTTGCCCGATTGATTTTAGCACCAACGGCCGGAGAAATATCTGCATAAAAACCGAGATAACTCTATTATTTACCGTTTCTCCTATCTTAAACCGTACACAAATGCCAAGAAATGCTCCCGTAGAACACTGCTAGTGCCTTTATAACGCTTTCTCTGTGTAATTCTCACCGTACTGCTAGTAAATTTTCGCTGATTTTCACCGGCGATCGCCGAAAACTATTAGAGCTTTGCACGTTAGGCTTGTAAGCGTAAAACATTTATTCTGTAATAAAGTGCTTTGGTCTGGGCAGTAATTTAATATAAATCGTAAATACTGAAGGGTTTTCATTAAAATTTAGTTGTTTTAATTATATAGTTAAGAAGTTCGTTCTATTTTCCTTTTTCCCAAATTCTTTCGAAACCGAAATAAATTGTGAAATTTTATAAAGCACAGGTAGTTTCATTTTCCGATAGTGGTAAACAATTAAAGCCTGTTTCCCACTTCGCACGGCATAGAGGTCAAAAACAACAGACCCCTGGAATTACTTAACCTCCATCTGTTGCTACCCTGGTAACTCTTGACGCTACCATTTCCGAGAGTTCGGTGGAGTAAACCATCCCAAAAATCTGGCGCCCGAGAAAATCTGGTAGATAGTAAAGCCACGGGAGTCATAGTGACGTCCGTAATTCTTCTGAGGAAAGAAAGCACGTCACAAAATGGCGCCCGAGCAGGGACCATTGTTGTAAAAAAATATAGGGACTATTGTTGTAAAAAAAAATATAGGGACTATTGTTGTAAGAAATACAGGGACCGTTGTTGTGAGAAAAATACAGAAACCGTTGTTGTGGGAGCAAGGACTGTTATTGTAAGAGCAGATATCGTTGTCATTGAAGCAGGAACCGTAGTTGTAAGAGCAAATACCGTTGTTGAAGGAGCAGAGACCGTCGTTATAGAAACCGGAGCCGTTGTCGTAACTGTATTAAGGATTTTCTTCCGCATATTGTGAATTATTTAGAGAATTTTGATGTTAAAATTCCGAATCAGAAACACGAGTGTGTAAACCTTCATAAATCCATAATTAAAATTTTCAACCAACATTTCGAAAATCTCGTAGGATCTAATTTGTTAAATTTAGTGCGTAAAAGAATATATTTTGGAAGTTGCAATAAAATATTGCCGATAGAAATATTTTTCAAATTAGGAGAACCAGTTTCTTTTTTAGTCGTTTCTTGTTAACGATAATTGCTTTTTTTAGTTTTGTTTGTTGTTAACTGAAATATTGAATTGTAATCGTTTTCTTTTAAAAAGTAATTTTGCTAATAAAATAGAATCAATAGATTTTACATGGAAATACTTTAATAATTATTATACCGGTTGTACCAATAAATAGGGATTACAATTTTCAGTATTAAATAGAAACAAAAGGTGATTCTGACTTAGACTTTCTATTTGCGAATATTTTAATAATTAGTTACTGCTGGAAATAGTATATTATACCGGTTGTCCCACAATTTTGTTATCATCATTCACTACTGATAATAGTATTTTGAATAGGTATTGTAATTTTGGGGTTCGAATAGAAATCAAAGCTGATTTAAACTTAAAAATTTGTGAAGCAAAAAGTGATTGATACTTAGACTTTTTATTTGCGAATATTTTGATAATTATTTACCGCTAGCAATAATATATTATACCAGCTGTCCTGCAATTTTGGTATCATCGTTCACTACTGACCATACACTTTTGAATAGATATTACAGTTATGGGTATCGAATAGAAATAAAAGCTGATTTTGACTTAGAATTTGTTTTCTAGAAAGTATCTTGGAGATTTCAATTTCTAAATTTACATTTGTATCTTGGGTTGTATTTCCTGTTGCGAGAAATTTTGTATTGGTTTCTACGTTTAAAGATCCGCCAAGTCTTAAGTTTTATTTTATTTTATCTGAAATACGAGATTGATTTGTTGTTGATTGAAGAAATTTTTCTCTATTGTTGATTATCCGAACTGGACTTGTTTATTCGAGGTAACTAGTTCAAATTTTCGCCAACGAGGGTGAACCGGCGTTGGGTATTTTGCTTGTCTGGATATACCGACCGAGCCGATTTGAGGATTACATCTGATGTCAACTAGTGAATACAGCGATTCCACGGATAGTAACGATAAACGTACATCCCCACAGGAAACCACTGATAAGCCGCTTGTGGGCTGGATATATTCTCTAAAGAAAGAAGAACTCTCTGATGAGCTAACCAAGCGACAACTGTCTCCAACTGGATCCGTAAGAGAGAAGCGCCGACGACTAGCTAGTTTTCTAAAAAAATCATCAGCTGTACAAAGGAGTACTAATTCCGTTCCGGCTGGAGGCGAAGGGTTAAACCCAAGTAGTCCGGTAGCTCTAGAGCTTGACCGTACTGCAGTAACCACTGGAGGCACGAGTTCCGTAATAACCATGACTACTACTACTACTCCCGTTACTTCTCCGTTGAATGTGCACGATTGGAAAGTATCCTTTGGAGATCGCGATGATCCGGCAAATTTTCTGGAACGACTGGAAGAAATTTGCACTGCTAAGAATGTGCCGCAAGATAAGTTACTACCGGTGTTACCCGAGTTCCTGTCTGGTGAACCAGCACTATGGTTCCGCAACAACCGAAGCCGATGGACAAACTGGAAGGATTTTGAAAGAGCTTTTCGCATTTTCTTCTATCCGGTTAATTATGAAGTAGACCTAGAGGCGGAAATTAGCAAGCGTCTGCAAAGGAGGAATGAGGCGGCATCGGCATACATCACTGATCTACAAACTTTGATGCGTAGACATGGGAAACTCTCCGATGAACAACAATTAGCCTGGCTATATCGTAATCTGCTACCTGAATATAGACAGCAGATCCGTAAAACGGACTTTAAGGATTTTACTACTTTCTGTCAAGAGGTCAAGGAATTCGAGTCGCTACGAAAAGAACTCCAAAATATTCCTAGCACCAGTGGATGGCGAAGAGGAACTAATCCACGTTTTCCGCCGGCTAATGCATCTCGGAATCCAAATGCAGCTTCCAGTCCGCCCCGAGAACCCATAACTAGTACCAGTAGCTCTCGCCCAGTTGATCCAGTTAGTCGAACACCTATACCGAGAAATTCCAGTACACTGTGTTGGCGGTGTGGCGAGACAGGCCACGTCCGAGCAAACTGTAGAAATCCGCTGAAAATATTCTGTTCCCGCTGCCGTAAGGAAGGAGTCCTTACCCGAGACTGTTCCTGTTCGAAGCCGGAAAACTAAACCGAAACTGTCCCGAAGGGAGGCCGTCACAGTTTCCTAATCTTTTAGCCTCTCAAGAACATCCGACTTCCGAACCGTCAGATCCGCGACCCCAAATTGACGTCCAAATGGAAAACTTCAAGTTTAAAGCCTTGCTGGACACGGGAGCTATCAGATCGTATGTGGGTGATGCAGTAGCGAAACAATTTTCCCAACAAAAGCGAACGATAAGTCATTCGACAAGAGCACGTTTAGCAAATGGAAATTTGGTTTCTATCACAGACATCTATGATCTGCAGCTTACGGTAAATGACGTCATCATGGAGGAACCGTTGGAACACTTTCCAGGTTTGGTCGCTGATATGGTTCTTGGTCTGGATACACTGAAGAAGTATAATTTCTGCTTAGAACTAGGTACAGGGAAGATCTACCAGGACGGAAAGCTAGTAAACTGTCGAGAACCAGATACACTGTCCTCTCCCATAGGAATCATTGACACAGTAATGCCACCGCTAGGGGAGAATAATCATGGGTTGTCCTGCGAAATGACCGTTACTGACACCGCTAGTTCCATTTTTACTGATAATGATACTGCGAGGGAAAATGGTGCTGTTACAGATACCGCTAGAGTAAGCTTTACTGATACTGAATATCCTCTAGGAGAAACTGATAGGATATTGACTGATATCTCCCAGTCAGCCTTGAACGGACCCGAAGCCGAAGGTGATGGAGGGAGATCTGATACTGAATATCCTCTAGGAGAAACTGATAGGATATTGACTGATATCTCCCAGTCAGCCTTGAACGGACCCGAAGCCGAAGGTGATGGAGGGAGATCTGATACTGAATATCCTCTAGGAGAAACTGATAGGATATTGACTGATATCTCCCAGTCAGCCTTGAACGGACCCGAAGCCGAAGGTGATGGAGGGAGATCTGATACTGAATATCCTCTAGGAGAAACTGATAGGATATTGACTGATATCTCCCAGTCAGCCATGGAAAGATCCCAAGGTGATAGAGGGAGATCTAGTATAGAATATCCTCGAGAATCCGCTGTTAGAAGAATCTGCAAAGATGTAAACTCTGATAACAATACTGATAACTGCCAGGAACTTGGAACATTTACCGGCTTAACCCGGTCTGATTTAGGAGAGTTTGATGACAGTAGGGAGTTACCTACCGAAGAATCTCCTATAGAAGCTATAACGCCGTTACAAGACCGAAACCTAACAGGAATACAAGAGGAAACGTTGAGAAGATTCCTCGATATGGAATTACCGAAATTTGAGGAAGTTCAAGGGCCAACAGACCTAGTACAACACGAAATCCACCTACTGCACTCAACTCCGATCAAGCAACGATACCGCCCACAGAACCCAAAGATGCAAGAGATTTGTAACTCTGAAGTGGACCTGATGCTGAAGGAAAGGGTGATAGAACCCTCGGGCAGTCCGTGGAGTTCTCCGGTGGTAATCGTTAAGAAAAAGGATGGAAAAAACCGTTTCTGCATTGACTTTCGGAAGGTGAATGATGTCACAAGGAAGGACGCATACCCTCTTCCATTCATAAATGCTATTCTGGATAAATTGCGACGCGCAAAGTATATCTCCAGTCTAGATCTGAAGAGTGGATATTGGCAAGTCCCTTTAGCTCCAGAAAGCAAACCCATCACTGCATTTACCGTGCCAGGGCGGGGACTTTTCCATTTCACAGTTATGCCGTTCGGTCTACATTCAGCGCCGGCCACCTTTCAGCGACTAGTAGATCGAATTATCGGACCTGATATGGATCCGCATGCATTCGCCTATTTGGATGACATTATTGTACTAGGAGAAACGTTCGAAGAACACCTGAAAAATCTAGGTGAGGTTTTCCGCCGTCTACGAGACGCCAAGCTGAAAATAAACCCAGAAAAATGCCATTTCTGTTTACCATCCATGAAATATTTAGGTCATGTCATTACCGGAGAAGGTATCAGTACCGATCCCGAAAAAGTAGAGAGTATTTCGAAGTTTGCAGCTCCACGAAACGTCCGTGAGCTACGAAGATTTTTGGGAGTAGCCTCTTGGTACCGCCGTTTTGTGCCCTCGTTTTCTCAGACAGTAGCTCCGTTAACCAAGTTACTACGTAAGGCACACCGCTGGAAATGGACTGAAGAACAAGAATGTGCTTTTGCCAGAATCAAGACCTGTTTGTCTGAAGCGCCTGTTTTAAGTTGCCCAGATTTCAGTCTACCGTTTACGCTGCAAACCGATGCTTCCGAATATGGATTAGGGGTGGCCCTGACACAACAGATAGATGGTAATGAACATGTGATAGCTTACGCGAGCCGAACCCTGAGTCCAGCTGAAAAGAACTACTCAGTGACCGAAAAAGAATGCCTTGCCATAGTGTGGGGGATTGATAAGATGCGCCCCTATCTAGAAGGCTATCATTTCACGGTGGTAACTGACCACCAGTCCTTACGATGGCTGCATTCTATATCTAGTCCATCTGGTCGTTTAGCCCGCTGGAGTATATTTTTGCAACAATACGATTTCGAGATCAAATACCGAAGAGGTACCATGAACCGAGTAGCCGATGCACTGTCTAGGAACCCGCTGCCGGACACCCCTGAGCAATCAGCGGAAGTGTGCATAGCCGATATTCCAGAGGAATGTTCCTGGTACCGGAACAAGAAAGAGGAAGTGTTGAGAGACCCAGGTAAATTTCCTGATTACTGCATCAAAGAAGGACGAATGTACCGACATTTTTGGGACCTGAATGATCTGAGTGAGCCTGAACTGTCTGACCCGTGGAAGCTGTGTGTGACGAAGTCACAAAGATCCCGTGTTTTACAGGAAAATCACGATGCCCCTACCGCCGGACACTTAGGGATTGCAAAAACAATAGCGAAGATTGCTAAGATGTACTACTGGCCAGGAATGTTTAGGGACATAACCAGGTACGTCCGTGACTGTATGCAATGCTTAAAGTACAAACCGTCTCAACAGCAGTTAGCTGGGAAGATGCAACCGTCCCGAAATCGACGTCCCTGGGAAACTGTCAGTACCGATATTGTCGGACCGCTGCCGCGCAGTAAAAAAGGAAACCGCTACATAGTCATGTTCCAGGACCGTTTCACAAAATGGGTACAGTGTAAACCGATCAGAAAAGCGACCGCTAGCGCGATAAGTAACGCTTTTTACGAAGAAGTTCTGACCACGTTTGGATGTCCTCGCACCGTATTATCAGACAATGGGACACAATATGATAGTAAGCTCTTTAAGGAAATGTTGAGAGGCTTAGGAATACGCCATCGATTCACCCCGCCATATACACCACAAGCTAACCCTGTTGAAAGAGCCAACCGTACTTTAAAGACCATGATAGCTCAGTATTGTGAACAAGACCACCGAGATTGGGATCTGAGAATATCCGACCTGAAGTTTGCGATTAATAACTCTAAGCACGACTCTACCGGCTTTTCTCCCGCCTTTCTCAATTTCGGAAGAGATCTGGACGTCCCGAATACGCTACGCCGAGAAGTGGAACAAGATCAGGCGAAAGAAGAATCTGAAACACCCAATGATGCCGGAAATGCCGAAAATGAAGTCTCTGAACAGCACTTACTTAGCTTGAACAAATTGCAAGAATGTTTCGAGCTAGTCCGACTGAATCTGTCTAGAGCCTTTACGACGCAAAGCCGATATTACAATCTACGCCGCCGGGACTGGAGATGTACGGTAGGTGATTCGGTAATGAAAAAAGAACATACCCTGTCATCCGCCGCAGACCATGTGGCCGCGAAACTTGCCCCGAAATATTCCGGTCCGTATAAAGTAGTGAAAGTTCTATCCCCCGTTGTGTACGATTTAAAAGATGCACAAGGCAGGCGTTATTATCGGATACATATTAAAGACTTGAAACCGATTTCAGGAAACGCTAGTAATTAGTACTTTTCAGAATGAAACCGAACTATGAAGTACCGCCTCTTGGGAATGATCCCACACTTCTCCGAAACCTAGTAACAGACCGAGCCGAACGACCTCAGCCAGATAGAAGCCGAGATACCCAGGTACGGGAATGTACCCCGGAAGTAAGAGAACACCTGCAACGGGAAGAAGAGATCATAGATCTAACTTCCCCTGTGACCAGCCCCGCAGCTTCTCCCTCGCCTGTTACCTCGACGTTCCCGGAAACGCCCCTGTTCCCGGAAGATTTTGTCCCGACCTGGGAGGACGTGTCGGACTTTGAATTCGGTTTCGAATGGGTACCGGATACCGAGCGTTCCTCCATGGAAGACCTGATGGCTGTAGCGCCGTATGTCCCGGGCAACACACCGCCGCCGTCACCCCCCTATCCGGAAGCCGGCACGTACGTGGAGACGGTCACGCTGGAAACCGTTATCCGGAGAGAGATAGTCCTGCCGGCAGAGGATTATGAATGGGTCAAGTGCAGCGAAGAAATTACCCAACGGTCCGATGTCCAGTACGCCTTCGACCCATTATTTCCGCCGCCTCCTGCCCCATCTGTTCCACCCCGGTTGGTAGCAGGTCCAACGGAACAACAACGGCTGATTTCCTTCGCCCTCCAACAAGCCAAGGACCATCCGTGGCCGACCGAATGGGTCAACCGTAGCCGTCCATTCCGGCCCGCAAATTTCGATCCGCGACGTTGGTGTAGGGTGTACCTATTCGATGACCAAGGGGTTCTGCGTAAGGTATACCTACCGCCGGTTAACGAACGCTAGCACTGTGTGAGTGCGTCCGCGTGTTCTGTGTAGGATTTTGTTGTTTTTAGTTTTTTGTAATTAAGGGATGTTTTGAAGAATTTTCTTTTGTTTTATGGGGAGAACCGTTTGAACCTAGTGTCAGTCAGACTCACGTCAAGTGTAGCACTTCCCGCACCCGAAACTTTGTTCGTGCATACAGTTCCGGCTAGAATTAAACTGTCTTTTCGTTTATAGATTTTCGGCCTCTTAATCTATACACCATGGGTTCCGAGTCCTCATTTGAAGTGTTAGACATATCTGGGATGGAGAGTTTGGATGAAGATGACCTCCCGCCCGAATCGGCCCCGCCAGAGGACCTACCTAGTGCCAATCTAGATACGACCGCCGGACCGTCAGTCCAAGTAACGCAGGGTGTGAGCCCGGTGCCCGAGTGTAACGAAATGGACCCGGAGATTCCTGCAGCGCCCAGTACGTCCTCGTTACTAGACAAAATACCGGAAGAAATTAGACGAGGAACCGGTCAGAAGTCCAGCTATACATGCCAGTTATCGAGCGAACCAACATGCGATGACATTTACTTGCCCATTGAGAGGGATCTATGTTGGAAATGTGGATATCCCGGACACCGCCGTGACGCTTGTACTCGCAGAAAAGCCATCCTATTCTGCTCCCGTTGCGGACGTTTTGGTCAGATGTCCCGAGATTGTTTGTGCAAGATGCCGACAGTTAGGACTACTGTTATGAAGCCGTCCTTACGTTGTTCCCGCTGGAATCAACCGTCTGTAAGCCGAGCTACTTGCCGATCCATGTCCCGTTCTTCACCTGAGCCGGGAAGACGCTCTGTAGCAACTCAAGCACTCATAGTTTCCCGATCCCGCCGAGATGTTGGCATTCAATGCAACCTATGTGACTGTTCCCCGGAAACTCCAGAAGACATCACCGGCGTCCGTCAGCGGTACTCGATGCTTCGGAACCGCCCCACCTGTAGAGGAGTGAGGCAACGCTCTTCCCGCCCGTATCCAAGTCTGAGTATGAGGAGTTCCAGACTCCAGTAACGCCAGCGAGGTTTGGAATCCACTCCGCTGCAAGTTTTCTTGGGTAAAGAAGTTTAGTCTTGTGTGAAAAATATTCGTTTTAGGTTAAGATTGAAAAAAATATATAATGAAAGCTTCACTTTCACTTATTAATTTTTTTTTTTACCGAAGAAAGAGGGGGATGTAACGATGTTACTATTTTTTTTTCTCGTTCAGACATTCAACTGTACCTATTTTATTTCTCATTTTATTATTAAGTTCCGTCATTATTTGCTTATACACCCCTCTTTCACCAAAAGCTGTAAATTTATTTGTTAAATATGTATAGTGATACATCCGGTATATATTTAATGTGTATTTCTTACTGCATCGCTCGCGCACGCCAGTCGACGCCGTTCTTAAAATTGCTAAGTAGGGTACCTCCTGAGTGGGGTCGAAAAGAATGTATAAAACCGGCAAACGGAACGGAATAGCTCTCTCTTTGACTCCTGATTCTTGTGCTCTTGTGACTCCTGCTCCGACAGTTCCACCGTTTCCGCCGTAACCGAAAACGCCGACTGATTTTCGCCAGCGAGGTAAGCGAATTTAGAAATTATTTTTCATTCTTCTGGTGTTGAGATTTATTTTGCTTCTAGCGTATTTAGTAATTGTATTAATAGATTTTTATTTTGCTTACTGCTTGTTTAATTTGAGTGATTTTCCGCGTATTTGTGTACGATTCCGAAGTAAGAATTTACTGTTGGCTGTAACTTCAGGGGAAAAGAAATATAATTGGAAAATTCCCAAGCATTCTCGCTGCAAAGCAGGTAAATTCTTGGGGGATTTTCAAGATATTTCGGGAATCCCAATTCCGGTATACAACACAAGGGAAAGGAAATAACGTTGGGAAACTTTCAAGCATTCTCGCTGCAAAGCAGGTAAATTCTTGAGGGACTCTCAAATTATTTCGGGGGTGTGTTGAATCTAGTACCATAGGCCTTGGTAGCGTAACTTTAAAATATTTGATAATAGGCAACTTGGAGGAATCTCGTCTGTGTTCGCTGCCATAGCAGGGACATCTTCGAGGGTTTTCCAAGGCGTGAAACGAAATAATCTCGCGTGCGTTCGCTGCCATAGCAGGTTCGCCAGGGGGAGGTTTTCGGATTCTGCCGGCTAACTGTTCTTTGAGCGATTGATTTAGCACCAACGGCCGGGGTAAAATCCGCACAAAACCAAGGGAAATTTATTAATTACCGCCGTTCTATTCTAGGCCTTGGTAGCGTAACTTTAAAATATTTGATAATAGGCAACTTGGAGGAATCTCGTCTGTGTTCGCTGCCATAGCAGGGACATCTTCGAGGGTTTTCCAAGGCGTGAAACGAAATAATCTCACGTGCGTTCGCTGCCATAGCAGGTTCGCCAGAGAGGTTTTCGGGTTCTGCCGATTAACTGATCTTTGCCCGATTGATTTTAGCACCAACGGCCGGAGAAATATCTGCATAAAAACCGAGATAACTCTATTATTTACCGTTTCTCCTATCTTAAACCGTACACAAATGCCAAGAAATGCTCCCGTAGAACACTGCTAGTGCCTTTATAACGCTTTCTCTGTGTAATTCTCACCGTACTGCTAGTAAATTTTCGCTGATTTTCACCGGCGATCGCCGAAAACTATTAGAGCTTTGCACGTTAGGCTTGTAAGCGTAAAACATTTATTCTGTAATAAAGTGCTTTGGTCTGGGCAGTAATTTAATATAAATCGTAAATACTGAAGGGTTTTCATTAAAATTTAGTTGTTTTAATTATATAGTTAAGAAGTTCGTTCTATTTTCCTTTTTCCCAAATTCTTTCGAAACCGAAATAAATTGTGAAATTTTATAAAGCACAGGTAGTTTCATTTTCCGATAGTGGTAAACAATTAAAGCCTGTTTCCCACTTCGCACGGCATAGAGGTCAAAAACAACAGACCCCTGGAATTACTTAACCTCCATCTGTTGCTACCCTGGTAACTCTTGACGCTACCATTTCCGAGAGTTCGGTGGAGTAAACCATCCCAAAAATCTGGCGCCCGAGAAAATCTGGTAGATAGTAAAGCCACGGGAGTCATAGTGACGTCCGTAATTCTTCTGAGGAAAGAAAGCACGTCACAATTTATGCTAAACTCATTCTTTTGAGTACAGAATAGCACATGCATAAGATGTGAGTTTGCTCTACTATAGAATATGCTTTTGACGTGAATCACATTCCCAGCAGATGTACATAGTATGTGCAATGTTTGTACTTTCCATACAAAATTCTAAAATATGTCAAATGTACATGCAAAGACTACGCTTTGGTATGTACATAGAATGTCTGTAGCACAAACTTATGCGGGACATTTCCATATTCTTGGAACATCCTTAGTACATGCTGAATGCAAAAAACGCATATCCATAGCATATTAGTATTCCTAAGAGAATATTCCTATCACATGTATAGTACCTAAAATTGTTATCTGGGCAAGAGGGTAATAGGGCCCTTGCTTAAAATTCGATTCTTTTAAAAAGGCCCAAAAAATATAACGCTTACACGTGTATTTATAAATGCAAAAACATTTAAAAAAAATTAACCAAAAAAAGGCACAAATATTAGCTTATCAAAGAAGCTAAGGCACTCTAAAATAGTTCATTAGCAACACTTTGGACAAACAAAACATTCCGTATCGCGTTGTGTTAACCATAAACAAGCTTCATGACACCATTTTGCGCAAGTTACACATTGTCTCATGTCAAGTTTGTCTTTAGTTCCGCAAAGAAAATAGTACCATGAATCACTGTCCATTGCTTTTTTTGAGAAAATTGAAGCCGAAAATTTTGACGTTGAAGGTCCAGGTTCTTTTGCTGCAGACTTACTGATTGACGTTGAAGATTTATATTCTTTTGATGCAGATCCGATGTCTGCTGTTGAAGGTATAGATTTTTTCTGCTGCAAACTTCTTGGAGGTAGCAGATACTGATGTCGACTTTGTGCTAACGGATAAAAAAGGTCTTTCGTTACCAGTTTATGATTAATGAATTTTTTCCTGTCAGCTGTGTTATTGTTTTTATTCTTTGTTGCAAAAAGCTCAGGAGTAGGAAGCATTTTCTTAAAAGACCTATTAAGAACTTCATTACTAGTGTCCATCATGATGTTGTCTGTCAACGTTTTATCTGTAGCTGTGGCCGCCGGCGATTTACGTGATTTGTCATTTTTTACTGGTGTTTTTTCTCCATATTTTCTGCTTCCTGCTATAACTGAATCTTTCACGATTTTTGCTAGCTTTTAGCGGTATGTCTTCTAACTCATCATCGGACTCATATCTATGATCCGTTGTATTTGTAGCGTTATCAACTTCTAAAATATTCGGAACTACACTGCTGTTTGTGTTGTCTCGCTGAATGCCTTCATCAGGTACAGGTCGTTCAGGGTCTTCTAAATGGCGCTGGCTTACAAGTGATAGGGCAAATGCTGACTCTGGAATCCTTTGTGGATCAAGTGGAAACATTCCAGTGGCTTTAAATCCTCTAATAATATTCTCAGGCGTCATACATTTGGGCCAGACTTTGGTAAAAATTTTACCGAATTGACTCTTATTAAGACGTCAATCTGGATGCGTATCCCAGAATTTAAGCAGTTCTTGATCCCAGTGATGCTCAAAGGATCTGTATGTCGCTGTTACTGACGCATGCTTGTCAAAAAAAATCGAAGGACGTCAAAAAGAAGACGATTTACGTTGGTTGTCATGTTCACGTTGTTTTTGTTAGAATAAAGTTATATTCCAATTTATCACTTATTTCCATAAAAATAAGAATCCAGAAGCAGCTAACGACACTGTAAACTGCCTTATCCAGTGGTTGGAGTTCATGCGTCGTATTTGAAGGCAGACAAAACAATCTAATTCCGCAATAGAAATATCAAGATGACTAGAGGTCCATCGAAAACTAGTAACGTCGGTCCATTACCTTTGTAGCGAGCTAGATGTTCAATAAATTGAATGAAAAGTGATGTTGTCATGCTACCCTTATCTGACATTTTTACCAGGGTATCAGCCGGTAAAGCATCTTGCCATTCTGGTTTCAACCTTTTCCCTTTAAAAATAACCATAGGGGGTATGGTGCTTCCTAGTGCATTACAACACCCCACAATAGTCACATTTTCAGCGTGCTCATGTGCTACCATGTGAATTAGCTTCGCACCCCTTTGTCCAATTACTTGTTGCTGGTGGTGGACAGTCAAACTGCAACCCTTTTTATCCATGTTTTGAGGGTTTTGATGAATATCCATTCCCTGGTAAATTTCAGAAAGCTTGGTGAAATAATCGTTTACAATATATTTGTTCAACTTTTGCGCTCTTCCTGGGTTCATTAATTGAGCTTTCCGTTTAGAAAGTTGCGGGTTTCGTTTCAAGAATGCGTAAAGCGAAAGGGATGTTTAATGTTGTTTTCGGCACAAAATTTAAAAACTGATCGCCTCACCAAGATTGGAGTTAATGGTAGTCCTATTTCACATAAACGAATAATTCGTTGAGCAAATTCATTTTCTTGTTCTTTCATCAGTACTGCAGCCCTGCCTAACTTTCTTTCTACTTTTTCCGATTTAAGGTGGTTTCTAAGCGTCCTTCTGGCGACTTTGTGGCGATCTGCGGCCTCCCTCTGAGACAGTACTCCGTTATTTACCGCATTTATAGCCCTTTGCATCTGCTCTGAGCTCCACTGTGCACGTCGTCTAGGCATATTCTTTGTAAGTATCTGAAAAAATAAACATTTATCATCGTTTAATAAGGCCCGGGCCTTAATCGCAGTATATTAATGGGCCTTAATAGCCGACATGACAATTAAAAGTTATAAATTAAAAAACTCAACAATCTCTAACCTTTTCGCAATTATTTTTTTGTTGAAATACGCGTAGGGACTGAGGAGCACCATTAGCAGTAGTAGCCGAATAAAAAATCTTTAGAAACACTAAATCGTAAACATATCGTGGCGCGCGAAATTTATAACACTGGGCGTTGCAACACACATGCTCACAACCTTTGATAGTACTGGAGAAGCCCACGGACTATTGCTGGGTTCTACAACACTTAACTGCAGCATCTCATCTAATTCAGCATCAATGTGTCTCTGTACAATGGGATTGACCCAAAACCTTTTCCCATAATTTCCTGTCTGGAAGCCTTACTACCCAATGATTCAAGTGAAGAGAGCGCCTTGGTCATTAATTCATCTACTTTCGCCCTTTGTCGAACACCAGCATCACCTGCTTCGAAATTAGTCACACCTTCCAACCGACCTATGATATGCACCAGTTGACTCTGTAATTTCTGGAAATTACCATTCACACGAGTTTCATTGAACACTTCTACACTGGGCTCAATCTGATCTAACTTATTTTCAACTGCACACAAATCTTCAGTAGCTGTATACGGATACTATGGCGGATCTGTGCTATCATCTTTCTTCTCCACCTGCAACGCTAAAGCCAAAGTACGCCGCATCTCAGACACCGTTCCACTCGCAATGCCGCTTATTGTCATCCTATACAAAATCTCATCCTGAACCAGTCCATTAACTACAAACCTACGAGACATTTTCTAAGTTCAACTGACAAGCAATAAACCAATTTCCAACTTAGCGGAATAATAATTATTCCCAGACACACCTGTTCCTCAAGTGGCCTCCCTCCAACTGAAACATAATGAGGAATTTGAAACACAAATCCAGACACCGACTGTTCAAAAGTCCCTATTCGTTCAGACTATATCTCCAACCCACAGAGTTTTCACCAACGCAACACTCCTTCCTCAAAAGTGATTCCAAAATACAGGAGTCCATGAGCCCAAGGTACCAGTTCCAAAACACCGACCCGCTAAGATTCGAACCCACAATGCAGCTTACAATCGTCGAAAGTCAGATAAACTTACCATAAAGTAAAATATTTACAAACTCAATTACTGTTCTGACACTAAAATTTATACACAGTGTGACCCAATATGTAACTTACCTTGAAATTTACAATAATTATGCATATATAAATTATAAATATTTTACGATAGATTACCAGATAAAATTCCAAAATTACAATTTTTAATCAATCAATAATACAAATATCAAGAATCTTCTTATTCACTTGCTATCTGAAAAATAAAAGAAAAAACGAAGCACATAAACCAATGAACAATTTGTCTGTTCTCACTATTCACTATAACTTCAGTTCAATATTTAAGACTGCTCAACAAAATTCGGTCCATTGTTTACCACTTACGCCCAATAAAACAATTTCCTTCGAAAAATGAAACCGCAGATTTACTACAAAACCACTTAAGTCTGGCACTATCAATACCTAATTAAGGGAAATTATTTCCAGGTTACCCCCAATTTAAACAATTGCCTTCAAGGTTAAGCAAACCCCAGATTTACTACAAAAACACAATTAAATCTGGTACAATCAATTACTAATGAAACAATAACTAAAGTTAAATCTACAATGACTCTAAGTTTCTAAAATAAGTTGACAATTTATCAAAGTTTACTAAAAAGATCAAATTTACAAGGTCCAAACTAAAATTTTAGAATATATATTGCTGAGAAAAACAAAAATTATAAGCGGCCTCACGTTATGGGCGCCAAAAACCTATAACGAGAAAACGTGAACCTTCAGTGCCCGTTATAAATGTGCGGGTTGTCTCCCGTAGTACAACCCCTGCTTGCCAGTCGACTAGCTTCGAGTCGAAGAAGGAGTGGATTCTTCAAAATTAACAGTTACTAAAAAGGGCGCCAAAGAAGTTTTGGCAAGCACCCAAGACTTCTTAAGTTAGCCCACAACTCCTCAGTGGGTTAACAACTCTAACTACACACTCCAAAGGTTAAACTGATAGGTAAGTTATTATTAAAAAAAATAAAAGTCAGCAAGTATCCCCTGATTGAAGTTCATTAATATCGTTGGACCATATGTGTCTTCACAAAATGAGATTATGACAAAGCTTACAACAAACAAAAAAAAAGAATGACACTATTAACACCTGAATTCAGCTGAAGGCTGTAGATTCAGTATGCAGTTAGGCTGAAGGCCGAAACTGCATAAAAACTTAAACCGCAAACTAATTTACCAGTTACAAGCAAAACTCTAAGTTATTATCTGAATAATTGACCAGCAGGTCCTATAATACCTGAGTAGAGCTGAAGGCTACTAACTCAGAGTGCAGAAGAGCTGAGGGCCCCAATCTACACAGATGTCTCAAATTACAAACCAATTACAGGAAACGAACAAATGGTTCATGTACAATTTTTCAAATACAGTGAAAAATCTAACACCAAAACTACAATTGCATTAGTAACATGGGTTCACATCGCAATCTATATGAGTATAAATATATACAAAAGCATAAGCATAAAATTAAATAAGCAGGCGAGCTTAACAATGTTAAAAAAATTGAAATTATGTACAGTACAAAATTAGTTACATAAAAAAATCTAAATAGTGCAGCACCCAGGTACGTACCGTGATATACCTAGCGTTCAAGCCAACAATTCAATATTTAAAAGGAATATTTCGAAATTTTATACTCGAAAAGTAAAATAATAATTAATTACCACAAAGAAATAGAAAAAAAACATATATAAATATATATATATATATATATATATATATATATATATATATATATATATATATATATATACGAGTATATATATATATATACGAGCTAAAATACATCTTTGAACCAAAAAATATCAAATAATGAATGTAGATAAGGTCGTATACATTGTTTTTAGTAATAATTCCATTAAACAGTTCAAACGTACGATGGATGGGGGTAGATCTTAAAGTCATATAAAACGACATTCAACTAAAATCTTGTCGAGACTTGCTTGCTTTGCCGTCACCATCATAGAAAAGGAGCGTTTTCAATATCTCAGATCTTTTTCATAAATATTTCGTAATTCTGTCTTCGTTTCGACTAAAAAATATTCAACTATTTTGTGAATTGAGGTAAACTTGATGATATAATTGTTTTTGGGTGTGATCTTGACATGAAATATAGAGAGTAATATACATTTTGTAATTAGTTGAAATTTAACAAATTTGCTTAGATATTTTTTAATGAGGCTTTAGTTTTAATGTTTTTGTGTATGATAATTTTTAGTTTGATTAATAAAAATGTCCCCTCTAAGGTGATTATATAGATATAAAAAGTTCAATTGAAAGTTAATTGTTGAAAATTTTGGTTAGTAAAATATTAGACTAATACATTTATATTTCTAGTCTAACGTTCGAATTAGATGGGCTCTTCTAAAATACTGATAACGTGTGGTACACAACAGCTAGCGCCTGGGTGAAGACCGCTATGATAGTTGCAGGAAGTAGGTAAACGAGTAAGTATCTTTTGAGTATTTACCTACGAAAATATTTATTGTTTTAGTTGCGATATATAATTTTGATAGCATATAAAGAGGTCCCTTCAGGTATAAAAAAGGGGTACCGACTTTTCCCACACAGATATACGCCAGTTACCACACTGTGGGAGGAGTACAAAAAACTTAGGGTGTCGGTAAGACTCGATTACAACCCGAGCTGTCACCTTTTGAGTTATGTACGAACAGTATCTTTCTGTTATGGGGTAGAGTCGTCTAAAGGCTATTGAAGAGTGCCTATGACCTTATATGTAAATTTTATATAAATTTTGAGATGTATTCTGATTTAATTGAAAATTATTTATTGGAAAAAGATATTGATTCTTCTTAACTATACAAGTATTTTTATTGAGGTCTCTTCGGGTATAAAACGGGGGGGATCGACATTTTTCTACACAGAAATACGCCAGTTACCACACTGTGGGAGAAATACTTTACTAGGATATCTGTAAGACGTGCCTACAAAACATGCGGTTATCTATTACCTTAAGTGCGTATAGTATTTTCTGTATGTTTTTTACACATATTAGAGAAAATTGTCGCCTAAAGGATATTAAAGAATCTCCTTCGACCTCACATATGAAAAATAGATTATGATTAATAGTATATGTTTAACTATGGGTAAATAGATAATATAGAAAAATAATAAACAACTCGTGATCAACAAATTCAGGATTTCAATTTAAAAGTAATTTATTATTCTTTTAAAATTCCTCGAATGGTAACATAATTTTTTATTGTAATCAATGGTTCTGAAGGTCATCAAAAAATCTCCCCTTGTCGGAATAGAATTTGTGGTCTAGCTAAATCGTAGCCTGCAGATACAGATCATAAACTTCTTGTTTCAATCACTGTTTGTTAATTGGAATCATTACTGGAATATATCATATCTTCCTCAAATATTACGGTTAAAATAGTGTCAGAATTGCTCAATTAGCTTAAAATGCATCATTTTTACATGCTTTCTTATGGAAAAACAGACACAAATTTCCTTAATCACGGTTCTCTTTGAGAAAAAATGTTACCGTTCAGTCTTCCGGCCGACTAGAAGTTTACTTGTTAAACCTCATATCCCGATAATGCTCATTCGATTACAGTTCTTTGTTCAAAGTGTTTACGAAGAAACTACCATTATGAGTCTCTTTGTGAATCTCGTAAAACATGTTACTACTTTGTTGGGAGTGATGACATCAGATGAACACCAAGTGACTAGAGGGCTTATAGAGTGTAGAAAAGCTATAAGAAAACTAAATAATGCGTTACGAAGTGCCAAGAATATTGGAGAAAGTCAGCATATTCTAACTAGTATAACTCAAATAAAGTCATTTCGTAACCAATTTAAATATATTCAAAAACATGGTGGAGACCTATCATCTCATATGGTAACCGCAAAACCTCGTGTAAAATGGGATGATCTGGATGCAGCATTTAACGGTCGCTTCAGATCTGGTAGCATCTCAAACCTGAAGCATAAGGATCCTATTGCATTTCTCATGGCTATCTTTAAACGACGTATACATAATATATTAAAAAAGGAGGTAGCTGTTGAGGTGAATGTGGCTTTCGGATGTGAATTTGAAATTGTTAAAGGAGATCAGATTCTTAATGAGTTCAATTATTTTACGACAACTAATTCTTCGATATATAAGGATACAAACATTGATGATTGGTTTGATACTAAAGTCATTGTGCCTATCCTTAAAGACCTGGAGGAGTTTCAAGAACGTGATAGTTGTTGGGCATCGAAGAAGGTGCTGAATTTAGGCGTTAACATCAATAAGTATACTCCTCAACTGGGATCCTCTTATATTGATTTACCTACATAAATAAAAAAGAAGGCATGTATCAACGTCAATAATGAAGATAATGGTTGTTTTGCATGGGCAGTTACGTCAGCATTGTATCCTGTTACAATCCATTCTGATAGAACATCCTCATACCCTCACTATTCGACTGTATTAAAACTAAAAAGAATTCAATTTTCGATGACTATCAAGCAGATCCCCAATTTTGAGAAGCAAAATAATATATCCATGAAGTTTACATTCTACGAAAAGATAAAAAGACCTTCATTACTCTACCAACTCACCTCACAAGAAATAAGATGGATAAACATGTAAATTTGTTGATGGTACAAGATAGATATGATGAAGCGTCAACAAAATATCACTTTGTTTGGATAAAGAATCTATCAAGAATTCTTTCCACTCAAGCGGTGCCAAAACTTTACATTTGATCAAACCGAACCAATTAGGGTCATTCTCAGCAGGTTTAAGAAATTTGGTAGGATGGCCCACTGGAAAAAGATCAAAGTACTGAACGGCGGGGTATAGAGAAACTACATCAATATACCGTAGCTTTTTTACCAGTAATCTTTAATTTTGCCGCGTTCATGCGGCCGCCAAAGGATGAGTCACTAGGCTTTAAAGGTTCGTCAAATGTTACAAGTTCGGCATTTTTTAAATTCAACAGATTTTAAACATTCACATTCCCAAATTTCTATTAAATTGTAACCACCGTCTTTTATTTGTAGGCTTCTACGTCTTCTTTTTTCGTAGAGATCTTCCATTGTATCATAATTTACCTTGTTAACGGTTAAAGAGTTGAAACCAGAGGGAGCTGAGCAACTAGAGGGAGCTGAGCAACCAGAGAGCGTTAAAACCCTAGGTCAAACGGTTCAGAAAGGTCAGATACCGTATTACACATTAAAGTATCTAAACTGATCGCTCAGAGATAGCTCGGCGGACTGTGATCACTCTGCAAGGTCGACTATGAGAGCTGTGAGCCCTGTAAATAGCGTTGCTAGTCTGAGATCAGTTCAGTCACTATCAAGATGTCATACGGTACACAAGTCTCAAAACTTGCAAAAATTGTTAGAGACAAGTACGCTTCATTGAGAAAAATGGAGGCTGAGCAAGACGAAGCAACGTCGATGAGTCAGATAGAGGAAAACTTGCCTGATGAACCAAACATTTTTGAAGAGAATAATGTTGAAAAATGCAGAGAAGGCCCTGCTCAAGAGAAGAATACTTATCTTAAAAAATACATAGATCCTGATAAAGCATATGGTCCTCGCTATGAATTTTCGAAATGGTGCCTAGGCAATAAAGATCTGAAATTTGATAAAAATAAAATCATTTTGGACAATAAAGAGCTTAATAGTACGTCTGGAGTACACGAGCTATTATTTTGCAAACGTCCTACTAATTTTACATCTGGAGACCACCAAGTTTATAAACAGTTGCTAGAGATCGCATCTGCTCATAGAGATTCAAGAGGACACCTTAGGCATCAAACGTGCAAAGAAAAATTCGACAACATAATTAAACCTTTATTTAAGTCTATAAAGAGAAAGCATGGATCTACAAACTATGTTGAAAACCCAATAACTGTGGAGCCTACAAAGAAATATTGTTCAAAAAATTCCAATACATCAAACTACAAAGCAACTACACTTCCCGACGACATACTCAGAGAAAGTGATTCAGTCTACAGAACAACTACAGCGAGCGACGAAACACGCGGAAAAAATGATACGAACGACGGTGGACAATGCTACATACCTTCTAATATAACGGTTAAACAGCTTCTCAATAACTGGAGTGATCCAAACGACTTAGTTAATTTATTAAAAACACTAATTCAAGAAGAAGGTTTTGACGAAGAAATAGAACAAATTATATTTGAGCTCAGAAGGACTAATTACATTTACTAATTACTATAAATACAAGTCGGTTATTCTACCGCTTTCAAAACTTATCTACATTACATATATAATTAAAGCAAACCAATTTATTAAAACCTCTAATGCCCGCCTCAGAGTGTATGATATGTTAGATAAGTTAGGTGAAGCTGTTGTTTACTACGACACTGATTCCATAGTTTATATTGATGATGGCCAAAATACCGTACCTATAAGCGAGATGATTGGTGATTGGGGCGATGAAATTCCCAGTGATGATTATATCACTGAATGGATATCGACAGGACCAAAAAGCTATTACTACAAAACTCTTAAAGGTAAAGAGGTCACTAAAATTAAAGGTTTCACTTTGAATTATGAAAATAGTAAAATACTGAATAGTACAGCTATGAAGAGTATAATAGAAGATTGTAAAGATAGCGTGACACTTCAATTTGATCAAATTACAGGTAAATCAAAAACAAAAGATTTAGACACTAGAAAACGAGTGTCAATAACATTTAGAAAGGATTATAAAAAAAGGTGCGTTATTGATAGTAATACTGATATTATCGATCCCTTACCCTGGGGCTTCTAATCTATTTACTTAACCTCTGTTTTTTATATTGATCCTGTATTATTGTCTTAGTGTATTTTCCTGATAATTTTTTTTGTTAAGAGAGAGAGAGAGAGAGATTTTGTTTCTTTATTATAAGTATACAAACTTATTGTATGCGTCCAAAGAGACTTCCCCAAGTCTAGAACGTGTAACTCCAGTGTATTCTCAAAGTTACATATGTGGAAATGTATGTAAGTGTACTTATACAGAAAAATCAACTAAAACCTTTGAAATCATAAATGTAAATTGTCAATCCCTGACTAATAAGACCAATAGAATTGATTTAATATTGGAATGTAACAAACCTGATATTTTGTGCCTTTCTGAAACCTGGTGTAATAATGATAATATTGATTTAGTGAGATTTAACGATTATATATTGGCTACTCATTTCAATCGTATCAACAGAATTCATGGTGGGGTTTTGATACTTGTAAAAAAGATGATTAAATTTAAAAATCTAGACTTTGTAAATAATTTATCAATTGATATTGACTTTGAAGTATGTAGTATATCCTTTTTTTTTGCAAGAAAGAAGCTGTTGTCTTGTGAATATATATAGATCCCCATCAGGAAACATTGAGATGTTCATGGACCGACTTTTTAAGGTCTTAAATTTTTGTTTCAATAATTATGATTGTACTATTCTTTGTGGAGACATGAACATTGATTATTTGAATATATCACGTGAAAGAACATTATTAATTGACTCAATGGAGAGTTTTAACTTAAACTTAAAAAATTGTGAGCCAACACGGATTTTCACAAATAAAAACATGAAAACGACAAAAACTAAAGTTGACTACTTTTTAACTAATATGACGTTTGAATACAATGAAAGCGTGATTGATATGCAGCTTGGTGATCATTTGGGACTAAACATTCATGTAAAATATCGTACGGGTATATTATGTACATTTTGCGAGAATAAGCTGAATAACAGAAAGACAAGTTTTAGGAATGTATCAGCATCCAATTTACTGAGTTTACAAACTCATCTAGACAATGAAAGTTTTCTGTCGGTCTATGAATATCTAAATGATACAAATATCTCAAGTGTTGATCTTGTATATAATGAATTTTTAGATACTATATGTTTCCATATTGATTTTATTTGCCCTATTTTAACAAAAAACGTATCTAATGTAACCAGAAAATCATGGGTTGATCTCGATCTTGTGCGGATGGGTAGTGATCTTAGGAATTTGTTTTGGTTAACAAAATTTTCCGCAAATCCCGATGATCATTCAAATTATAAGAGGTTAAAACATGATTATGTCACTGAAATTAACAAATCAAGAAAATTGTTCTACCAAAAAGTCTTGAAAATAAAAATGTAAAAGAAAAACAAAAATATATATGGCGAACAGTACAACAAAAAATTGGAAAAAAAAGACAATCTACTATTGATTTGATATGAATGGTAAAATAACTCAAAATAAATACGAAATTGCTAATTTGTTTACCACTTTTTTTGCAACGAATACTAAAAAAGCAATAAATACCCACTTTGCTAACTGTGGTTTTGAAAGTTATACGACAATGTATGTCGCTAATACTTTTTATTTCAAACCTGTTATCCCTGAAGATGTATTGGATGTAATTAATTGCCTAAAAAATGTTAATGCCGAGGGTGTTGACTGTCTTTCGACAAAGATCATTAAAAGTATAGGTCCACAAATCGCTTGTACTCTAGCAGACATTATCAACTACTCAGTGGAAACAGAAACTTTTCCATCAAGTCTAAAGATAGGAGTTGTTTCACCAATACATAAAAAAGATAGCCTTCTCAGCCTTGACAATTATCGGCCAGTAACTGTCCAGACTGTGATATGTAAAGTGATAGAAAAGTGTATTTATAAACAAATGCTTTCTTTTCTCAAAAAGTATAATGTTATATTGGACCATCAGCATGGTTTCTTACCTGGCAGATCGACGGAGAGTGCATCCGTAGCTCTGCTTAATTTTATCCACACCTCATTGGATAGAAAGAGGTATGTGGGGGCGCTCTTCTTTGATCTTTCAAAAGCTTTTGACTCGGTTCGTGCTGATATAGCAATAAATAAACTACGAGATTTAGGATTTCGGGGAAAATTTCTATCGTGGCTGAAATCATACTTAGAAGCCCGTAAACTTATTGTCAGAATTGAAGATCAGAAGTCCCTCCCCCAACCTGTGGAAATTGGCGTACCTCAGGGGTCAATCTTAGGGCCTCTGATATTTTTATTATACATAAATGATCTTTCTAAATATGTTAGCACTAATCATTTAATACTATATGCAGATGACACCACATTGGCTATTGATTCTGAATCTCCGGATGAGCTGCTATTAAAGATGAATATTTTATCAAGAGAATTTATCAGTTGGTGTGAAAGAAATTCTTTGATAGTAAATTCGACAAAAACCATCCTCATGCATTTTTCTACAAGAACATATATTCCTGAAAATAGCTGTATCTCAGTTGGGGGAACTGCTGTTTATTTTTCGAGTTCTACGAAATTTCTGGGAACCTACCTCGATAAGGATATGAGTTGGAATACCCATATCAACCACATTTGTAAAAAATTAAATAGTAGTTACTTTGCAATATTACAGCTAAAAATATATTTACAACTAGTCAACTGATCAATGTTTATTATGCAATAGTATACTCCCATATTTCCTATAATCTCATTCTGTGGGGGGGGGGGGTTGCGGTAAATGCCTCGAGGATTTTTATTTCTCAAAAAAGGATTGTCCGTCTAATTTTTAATTTAGATTATAGAGAAACATGCAGAAACCATTTTAAAGATTTCGGTGTACTAACTTTTTATTCTATTTACATCTACAAGTGCATATTACATGCAAAAAGTAATTTCAGTGAATTTAGTCTTAATTCTGATTTCCATGATTACCCAACCAGATCTGGAAAACTTATACGGCCACCGAAACATGAAACCTCATTGTTTGAAAAAAGTCCTGTCTATAAAGGAATTCAATTCCTTAATCATTTGCCCAGCTGTATAAGATGTGAGAGCGACTTCAATGTGTTCAAACAAAAACTTAAAAAAATTTCAATTGTCGAATGTTTCTATGATGTGTTAGAGTTTTTAAGCAAACGATTTTAATTTAAGTGTTTAATAAGTAAGTCGTATTCAATGTAATATCCTCTTCTCTGTTTGACCTGTCCTACATCATGTACTATGATCAAAAAGGATGAATAAAGTATTATTATTATTATTATTATTATTGCATCTTACTTAGATGTCCCTGTATATAGTAGAGATTTTCCCAAAGTACCCTAAGCTGGAGTCCCATAAAGAGAGACTAATAAAAAAACACTAGAAATAAGCTGAAATTTAAGGCCACAGAGTTACGTTCGAACGGTGAATTTACCTAAATAAAATACTAATATTTTAATTTTGGTTCTTAAAGTCCTGAGAAGAGAAAGCAATCTCGTATTGGTGAAAAACAGAATAGCCAGTCTCGAGAGGCGAAGTCTGGAGAAATGGAAGTCTTCTTTAAGACTATTTGTACTATACGGTAGGCCTGTTTGATGCTTTATGTATTTTAGTATATAAATTTCAAATGGGGATTTTTAGGATTAAGCCTTAAAACGAGGCCACAAACACCTATAATAATCTAAGCGTAGATTATTACCTCTTGGGTTGGCCACGGAAAAAGGTGTTTAATTATTGTTTATATGTCCCTGGTGTATGATACAGAAATTATTTTTTTAAATCTTTTTTATTGTAGATAGGTACTTTTACTGTTTATAAATTAGGCAATATAACCTACCAAAAGAAAATTGTAAAATAAACTCACCTAATTCCTATTAGCACAGAATATACCATCGTTGTCTTTACGACATCGTCCGTGCCTTTTTGGCACCCCCACCATCCCAACTGAGAAGGGGTCATCGACCCAAGCCGGCACCGTCGGTTCTGGAACCGTTCTGTGACCGTTCATTTTCAGTTCAACTTTGGGGTTAAATGAGGTCATTGTGGAGTGAACGGGCTTATATACTACTCTAGTAATGATCAGTTTTTTTCTTTTTAGTAACTCTTTCTAAGTGTTCTACTTTTTCATTTAATGCTTTAATTTCCTCCTTCATTTTCAGATTTTCGTATTTTATCTCTAACAGCTGCTCATTTGTTTCTCCATTTTCTTTTCTCAATTGTTTTATCTCTTCCATCATATCATCATTAATATCAGTTGCTGCATCATTTTGATCATAGTTGTTTCCGTATCCACTCTTCCTTTATCCTCTTTCTGTTTCTTGCTTCTTCTGAAGCATTCATCTGCTTCTTTTCTCTTTCTCTTATACTCCTCTTCAGTGCCCGACCCGTTTTCTTGCTACATTTTCTTTATCTTCTCAAACGTCCACGAAATCCGTGTCTCTTTTGTAGTTTGTTTACCAAGGGTCTACTACAAATCGACCCCTAGCCCACTCAGAGCTAACTGATTTCGTTTCTGTATTAAATTATTGTTTAAAATGTACTTTCTGATTATTTAAAGCCGACCCTGTGTCTTTTCCATATTTCTATCGCTTATAATTGTAGCAGTTCTTTCCTGTTGCAGCATGAATGGTAAAAACTCGTCTTCGATTTAATGTTTATTATCAGGTGTTACTAATTATCCAAATATGTATTTTTTGTTATTGTTGAATGTTTAATTTAATCGTAACTAGCACCCTTTTTACATTACTCTAAACTTAGCCCTCATAATATAACATTATTTAGGATAATAGACTGCTTTATACTTATAAATAAATTCTATATGATGGATAGGTACTTTTTCCCATATAAACAACTATATAAATACGTTAATCTTACTTTGTTTTTGTCGCCTTTATTTGTACAATCACTCTACCACTTGTTCATCACTTTTCTAACACACAGATGATTATTTAAACTCGCAACCTCCCAAATTTTGAGTTTAATTGCGGAGTAAATTATTTATCATCTGAACAGGTAGATACTCACCAAACATACATTAAAAATTTCAAGAGATATTTTTACTGATAATCGTGAATAGAAAAAGTATAAAATTGATAAGGAAAATGACTGTTACGAGTGATTCTCCTTCTTCAGAACAGCAGTCGAAGTCGACGCTTCAAAATGCTGCAGCCCTCCTGGTTACTGGTTTAGGTGAGTGGTCTGGCTGATTTCGCTCTCCTCAGTCAGAGGATAAAATCCTTAAACTCCCTAGATAACGAGTTCTTCTGGCTTGGTCGTCAATCGAAAATTCCCACGACGTTGGTGAAATTTAAATATTCGGACGTAATGGCTACCAGAGCACACAAAACTTTAATTACTAGTGAGCGTTCGCTTCAACGACCCACGGAGAATTGACTCCCTCTTCAACGAAATGGTCTGTCATAAATTTCCGTCGGCAGGCATGCCAAAATTATATTATCGACGGGCGGGCGATTTTTCGCGTTAAGACTGGTTCATGTAAAAGCGAATTTCGAATGCGAAATTCGCAAAAAATATGTTTTTTTATTTCAATTCATGTACCTGCGAATGTTTGGACAGGATTCTGGGATATTTATTATTTTCACTAAATAAGCAGTAAGAATACTGAGTGTCACACCAATGAACATATAAACCCAGATTTCCTAACAGTGTAATTTAGTAGTTAACGTATTGAAGAAAATGAATAAAGATTACGAGCGAGCAATCGCTGCATATTTATTATTAAAAAAGCGACGGAATAGAATTTACAGGACAGTGGACGTATGTGAAATATTTAAGTACAGGAAACAAGAAGGGGCATATTACAATCGAGTAGGGTAAACGCGTATAAAAGTGCGCACTTAGTACAATATTGACTGAGAAATTAATATTTTTCCCAGAAAAAAAGTTTTTCACATGCGTACATATGTATTGACGATTTATGAAAGTAATTATGCTTGATGAAAGTAATTATGCTTGATTAATGCAAAAATTCTAATAATAAGGGACAAAATTCATATTTTTCGGTGCCAGTGCAATTGCGCACTCTTAAACACAGATGTACACAAGAGTACGCGTATTAATGCACAAGAGCGCGCAACGACTTATGTAGTGTAATTCTAGCAATAGCGGTAAAAAATGATTAAATATAATCAAGACAGAATTTTTAAAAGCTACATTTATCCTTTAATTAACAAAATAAAACATTATACTCTTAAAAATATCTAAATAAACATATGTTATTCTAGTGTTTTTAAATGAAACTCACGGTCTCTAGTTAATTCCACAATATAATAAAAGTTATTGAAAATTTTAAAAAATTGACCGTGAGTTTCATTTAAAAACACTAATATGAGCATATTCCACGAAGTAAGGGTCGAGACAGTCAATTTCATATGTTATTCTATTATTTAACAAATAACTTTAATTTGAACTTGAAAAAATTAACGCGTACCTAATCATTAGGTAGGCATGTTAATTTTTGCTCCACTTCATTCACACAGTGAGCATGTAAATGTGCCAATCATGTATGTAGTACACGACTCGTGCCACCAGTTATTGCACTCAGAACACATTATCCAGTCCTCAATTGGGGGATATTTATAATTCTCGCCGCAACCGGGACAGTTCACGTTTTTGTCACACTTCGCTTCTTTTTCCTTCCTTTTCTTTACTTGTTTTCCTGGCATTTTCAGCTTCCTTGCTGCTGCTTTTATTTTCTTAGATTCCTCATTTATCTGCTTCACCCGAACATTTTCTTCTAACTTGTTTGCAAATGGTGTGCTTGAAAGGATCTCAGACCGCCGAGACTTGATTTTACGCCGCAATGGTTGTTCTTTTATAATTGGCAGTGGTAAAATTTCGCCTATATGAACGAATTGATTAGAACAACTTTGTGTCTCTGTAGGTTCTGGGAAACTATTCGGTATGAGTACACCGTCTTCGCATTCAATATCCAAGTTCATAAATCGCAATTGCGTTTGAGAAGAGGATGCTTGCTGCGGTGATTTTTCAGGCCATGGTACTCTAGGCGATGGTGTTGGAGCCAGTGACGTTTGAGGCGGTGGCGTTTGATGTAGTGGTGTTTGAGACGGTGGTGTTTGATGCGATGAAAATGTTTGTTCTAATAAGTAGAGGGTGGGCCACTTGGCGGTGGGAACTTTTTGCCGACCGTGGGAAAATTCTCATCTCTTTGATGTCCCCCGCCGCCGCTGCTGGTAGATACGACAGGTGTTTGAAGCTGGACCACCCACGCACCCAAGCAGCGAGTGAAAACATACCGTATTTTTTACAGGGTGTAGTCATAAAATATCATGTGTGAAGATATACAGGGTCGTAAAAGATTAGATATATAAAGGGAGGTGATATACAAGGTCGTAAAATATTAGGTGTGAAGATATACAGGGTCGTAAAAGATTAGGTGTAAAAAGGGAGGTGATATACAGGGTCGTAAAAGAGATTAGGTGTGTATACAGGGTGAAGTTGAAAAGATTTCGTATTTTTCCTTATATACAGGGTGTAGTCATAAGACCATTTTTATATACACAGAGTAGTCATAAGATAACGTATTTTTTTACAGGGTGTAGTCATAAAAGATGCAAATTTTATATACAGAGTGCAGTCATAAAGATACCGCATTTTTTACAGGGTGTAGTCATGAAAAATGCAATTTTATACAGGGTGTAGTTAAAAAGATTCCGTATTTTTAACAGGAAGTAGTCATGAAAGATGCCTTTTTATACAGGGTATGGTCATAAAAATGTGATTTTATCCATGGTGTAGTCATAAAGATACCGTATTTTTTACAGGGGTGTAGTCATACAAGAAGCCATATATACAGGGTGTAGTCATAAAAGATGTGATTTTACACAGGGTATAGTCATGAAGATACAGCATTTTTTATACAGGGTATGATCATAAAAGATGCGATTTCTCTTTATATACAGGGTGTAGTCAAAAAAGATGTGATGTTCATATAAACAGAGTGTAGTCATAAAAGAAGCCCTGTATACAGTGCGTAGCCATAAAAAGATGAGATTTTATACAGGGTGTAGTCATAAATATACCGTATTTTATTTATAAATACAGGTCGTAGTCATAATAATACCGTATTTTTTCATAAAAGATGCCACAGGGTATATAAAGATAAGGGCGTTACAATGTATCTCTGCTATTATTGCTCAAATTTTCATCGAACAAACTGCATTGGTAGATTATTATCACATACAGGATGTTACTAGAATGACAACGATAACGACAACGACAACATTAACGATAACAACAACGACGACAACGACGACAGCGACACCGACGACAACGACAACGACAGCGACGACAACGACGACGACGACAACGACGACACCGACAACGACGACAACGATAACGACAATGACAGCAAATCCACTTTATTCGACAACAGAGGAGACCCAAAGCTTTTGCATGCTTTGAGATTTGTTGCTCGTACGACTACATTGTAGTAAAATATGCTGTGACTCATTATATTATTAGACGGATAACACACATCAGAAGTCTATCAGACATATAGCAGAGGGGTAACAGAAGGGATAACAAACACACCCCCGGACTCACATCAGTTTGACGGTGCTAGTACTAACAAATTTACTGCAACACTCGGTTTATATGAATTATTTTCCAAGAAACCGACAAAAGAGCAACATATTTACAGATACTGGTATTAAAGGATATCCATCGTGATAGAAGAGGACATCTAAGACATCAGGCTTGCACCCAACTAAATTAATTTAATTAAGCCGCTCTTCAAAAAAGAATGCTACGCTAATAGAAAAATCTTGAAGCAATGATTTTACAACTTTGTCATACACTGAATGTCATTTTCATTATAGATGCGGTGAAACAAAAGCCAACTCCACAACTCAAGCAGAGGGACAGCAGACCAACATCACAGGGTTAGCACACATACACCACAGAGGCACCAGACATGCACCACCGTTATACGTTTGACATTTTTGGGATCAAACAGTACTCTTTGAAACAAAATATCAGGAATTTTGTATTTCCGAATTTCATTATGAATCACCCCAAATATTTAGAGGGACGTATGATACTGATAGCGATATTGATAATTTTCATAGACATTATAGCTATTTATAATTTAATCACTTAATATAATTAAGCCGCTCTTCGAAAAGAATGCTACGCTAATAGAAAAATCTTGAAGCGATAATTTCACAACTTAGAGGTACAGTTTTATTGAATATTACTTTTTGTTAAAAAAGCTAATCTGAAATATCGGTATAATTTGAAACTTTAATTTTTAATAAACCAGTGATTATTATACCGAAATGTGATAACACTTTCCACAACATAATTATAAAACTAACAATTTTAGTTATGGAACACACAAAATGTTATTCGAATATTGTGATTTGTCTGTATAAGAGAGAGAAATTACGGTCGACGGGCAGGTAACATTTTATCTGAAAAGTAACAATGACATTCTCGGAGGATCAAAAAGATTTCACCCGCTGTGTGTTACATTAAATTAGGTTCATAACAGTATACTAAGATTTTTTCAATACACGATGTTAAAAAGAATTTTGCATCATTATTATTATTCTGCGGGGGAATATCTACGTAAATATACGAGGCAAGTTATGATTAAAATTGATATATACATGGGGTGTTTGTAATTATTAAGTCTGTAGAAATATATAGATATAAAAGTTAATAATACACAGTTTAGTAATATTTTGATAGGGATGTCTACGTTAAAAGAGTGTTATACTTTACATTATAGGAATTTAAAGAACATTGGTTGGTATTGAAAAAAGTTCACAAAGTTTTGAAATTTAAACAATCCACATGTCTAAAACGATACATCGAATTAAACAACCAATTGAGGACTTTAGCTGTGAGTGACTTTGAAAAATATTTACGGATGAACAATGCTGTGTTTGAAAATGCAAGGAATGTATATGCAAACATAGAATTTGTATCTTCCCATGATGGTCGTTATGGTGCTAAAAATATTATTTCTAGTCCGCGTCATCGCAATAGAACAATTTTCAATGATGATCGAACTCTAAGGAAAATTAAAAATTCTGCATTTTCAATAAACCAATGTATGTGGATATGACAATTCTCGATATTTCCAAAACTGGAATGTACGACTTTCACTATAATTTTATGCTTCCAACAATGGTAGTAGTCAATTGTAAGCTATTGTACACCGACACTAACAGTTTTGCCTACCAACTTACTTGTAACGATGCATATAAACATTTATTTGACGCAAACATTGACAAATTTGATACATAAGACTACTACTAATAATCCATACAATATACCTAAAGTTAATAAAAAGTATTATGCGTAATAAAATATGAATCTAATGAACAAATCATCACCCATTTCGTTGGTCCAAAATGTACGGTTACAAAGATCAGTGTGGGGGTAAAGTCGTTAAAGAGTATTAAAAAATGTGTAGTAAAAAATAACTTTCGATGATTATGTTGATTGTATGAAAAATTGGAAACAGATGACAATTACTCAAAATACGATACGTTCCTTTGCCCATAATGTGTATAGTGTTGAACAAACCAAAATCGCGTTGAGTCCTCACAATGATAAAAGGAAATTACTTCATAATTCTTTAGATACACTTCCGTGGGGAATAGAATAATTTTTAGGAATGACTACTACTACAAGATAATTGCATTAAAAACATAACTTCAATTCTAACTTTTATAACTGAAGTTCATTTACCACATAATTTATTATTAAAATATCGCTCATCATTGAAAGAAGCAGATGATGATTATAAATTTTGTGATTGGTTTCACCAGCATCATATTAGAAATTTGATTCTAAGTCAATGCTGCTGTCATATCGTTAATGAGATACAGGGCGTTGAATTGTTATTTCAACTTCAATGTTTCATAACTCGGTTTGCAGTGCAGGAGGAGGAGGAAAAGTTTCATATTTTGGCTTTCAGTACTTACAATACTTTTAACATGGACGAAATGTTTAATAACCAGATGATGACATAATGTGAAATGAGAATATTGCTAATGATTTAGGTTTGTGTTTAGGATATAAGAGATTTGATTTCTAGCATTTTTATATACAGGATGTAGTCATAAAGATGTTGCTTGTTTATGTAGACAATCAATTTTAATATGTGTGACATCAGAGCGGGTACATTTTGCATTAATATTTCAAAATGTGTAACTTCACAGTGATAGAACTTTGCAGCAAATTGATGAAATTATAAATTCCTTAAACAAATTCAAACATTTTCAAACAAAATATAAAGCTTTCCTTGATAATATGCATCTTAGAAATTTTTCAAATTTTCGGTGGGACAAAAGCATAAAATTCCTTCAAAAATAACAACACACTTGAAGCGCATGAGATGTTTAATAAAAGTAGGGAATGGGGAGAAACAACATGTCATTGATGTTAGTAAAGAACATAAAAAGTCTAGTATTATTAGAGTCAACTGGGACAAACATGAATGCCGTAGATTAAAAACGGGGATTATCATAAACTTGAATCATAAAGATATTAATTCATTCTTTAGAGACGCTTCTAAAATTTTTAAAAAGAAAATGTCTGTGGCGTTCAATTGGTTGTCATGCAGAATTTTTTGGTAGAATCTCCCCTACCTTGGATTGTTACCAAGCAAGTCACAAAACATTTCTAAATATAAATGAGGTTTTTTAAATAGAATAGTTCAAAAGATCCATCACGCTTTGACAAAGATCTTATCAACTTTATTACTTGCTCACAAGTCATTCCATACAATCTTAGAAATGCAGTACTTGCTACATCTGATTGGAGGAGAGAGATATTTGAAAATAAACTTGAATATCGCGTAGGGTCTAACTATTATAGAGTTGATGGATATAACATATGTGTTTGATAGCATTAAAACATATCATAAAATAATTAAAAAAATATTTTTTAGCAATCAATGACCATCATCATGACGTTTACGAATCAGAATCATCTTTATAACAATAGACATTTTTTGGTGTCAAAGATGCAATCAAACAGTACTTTTTGAAACAAAATATCAGGAATCTTTTATTTCTGAATTTCATTATGAATCACCTAGAGCTTAAAGATTCAGAGGAACGTATGATGCTGATAGCGATATTGATAATTTTGATGAACATTATAGTGATTTTCAATTTAATCTCGTTATTTGTATATTTATTTAATATAGTTATATTCTTTTCGTATTTGTGTATTCTTTAAATTCAACCGTTATATGCTTTTCTTCGTCTTCTCATATTCTATTTTTCCGTATTTTATTTGTAAATTATATGAATAAAACAATATGTATGTTGTAATAAGTTTGTTTATTAAAAAAATTTCCTTACAACCCGCATGACTATAGAGGGAAGAGAGAGAAAAATGTAACGCAAACATTTCAATCAAATCAATTTATTACATTGTTTTCATCCAAACCGTTTACAACTTTTGACTTATAATAATTCTCTCAGTACAACTCTACTACTACAATAACTCTAATTTACTAAAATTTCAATTATTTTGAACAAAATTCCTGGTTATATCCACAAATTTTTTTTAATATTCACAAAAACTTGGAGATTCTAAATAGGCGAGTCGGTGTGAAATTGGACAATGATTGACTTGTAGAATTTGTTGAACATCTTCTCCACATAAAAGGAAGCTGATACCATGTTTCATCACTTCCAACCATATAACAGAATCAAATATTACTTGTAGAATGGTGTAGTAGTCCCCAAATGACATCGTCTCGGGATCATATTCTTCGTAAAATGCTGGAAGTGATGCACTTATAAATGAATTTTCATTCAAAATATCGGTTAGCGTAGCCCATTCGTATGTGCTGAGGGAGATTTTCGCTGGTTTATCAATGTATGATTTACAGAGAAATTTTTTTAGGTAATTACATCAGTATTATAAAACTACCCAAATATATTGTTGAGCAAATCCTTATACTGAAGAGATTCCAACAATTTTTTTTGTTTCTACGTATTAATTCACTTTATTACGAAACTTTAGTTATACAATAATCATTCGTCCAAGTGTTAGAGATCTTCTTCTTTATGTTTTTTCTATTCAATAATGTTTGCTAGAATAAGCTTTTCAATTATTTTATGGAATTCATCATCATTCGGGTGTAGTTGTTTTAATCTGTCTACCAATAAGTTTGGATCTGACCAATTAGGAAGAATATCATAGCTTTTTGGTGTGTAAAACCCTCTTGTAATTGGTTGATTGAGTTGTTTTATGGTATTATTCAACTTATTGTTGATGCAAAATTTATGAGAGTAATCGAAATGTTTTGTAATATTACCCGAATTTCCGGAGTATTTACGCTTTTTAAAGAGCGGTTTAATTATTTCACTGAATTTAGTGGGACAAGCCTGATGTCTTAGATGTCCTCTTCTATCACGATGGATATCCGTTAATTCCAGTATCTGTTTGTATAATTGTAAATCAATTGGGGTGAAATGTTTGGGATTCTTATAGGATACTAACTGTTTCAAACCGGGCGTACTTTTAAATACTCTGCCACCTACAATTAGTTGTTCATCATTAAATTGTAGATGTTTCTTTCCAAACATCCATTATTCACCCTTTAATTGCGGTCCGTAAGAATGGTCGAGAATCCATTGTTCAATTCCTAATTCTGGAGTGTAAGCGCAGTCAGATTCTTTCGATACATTCTGATTATTGTCATTAAGTACTTGTTTGAGCGAAGAGTCTTCCCGCTCTACCTCATCTTCACTTATTACGGGTGAGATTGGTGCGTCTTTCGGAGAATCTCCACCTTGATTTGGACGGCCCAGTGATTCTGCTATTTGTTTGAGAGGATATGTTGCAGACTTCACATATTCTCCATGACATTTCTTATTAGTTCTTTCAAGCGACTTATATTTTTTACGTAAAGCTTTTGCATGCTTTGAGACTTGTTGTTTGTATGACAACATTATAGTAAATTAAAATGTGTGGGTTCGCGATTCAATATATTATTAGACGGTTAGCAGAGGCACCAGACATGCACCACCCATATACGTTCTAATGTGTCTCTGATGTGCCTCCGATGCGTCTCTGGGGTGTCTCTGATGTGTCTCTGAGGTGTCTCTGATGTGTCTCTGATGCGTCTCTGGGGTGTCTCTTATGTGTGTCTGATGTCTCTGATGTGCTTCGGGGTAAGAAGTAAACACCTAGTCGGACGGAAGACTGAACGGTATCATATTTTTTTCTAGACTAGAAATAAGATTTTTAGCACCATAACGACCATCATGGGAAGATACAAATTCTATGTTTGCATATACATTCCTTGCATTTTCAAACACAGCATTGTTCATCCGTAAATATTTTTCAGTCACTCACAGCTAAAGTCCTCAACTGATTGTTTAATTCGATGTATCGTTTTAGACATGTGGATTGTTTAAATTTCAAAACTTTGTGAACTTTTTTCAATACCAACCAATGTTCTAATGTCTGCTTTAAATTCCTATAATGTAAAGTATAACACTCTTTTAACGTAGACATCCCTATCAAAATATTACTAAACTGTGTATTATCAACTTTTATATCCATATATTTCTACAGTCTTTATAATTACAAACACCCCATGTATATATCAATTTTAATCATAACATGCCTCGTATATTTACGTAGATATTCCCCCGCAGAATAATAATAATGATGCAAATATCTTTTTAACATCGTGTATTGAAAAAATCTTAGTATACTGTTATGAACCTAATTTAATGTAACACACAGCGGGTGAAATCTTTTTGATCTTCCGAGAATGTCATTGTTATTTTTCAGATAAAATGTTACCTGTCCGTCGACCGTAATTTCTCTCAATAATAGCAGAGATACATTGTAACGCCCTTATCTTTATATACCCTGTAGCATCTTTTATGAAAAATACGGTATTTTTATGACTACGACCTGTTGTCGAATAAAGTGTATTTGCTGTCATTGTCGTTATCGTTGTCGTCGTTGTCGGTGTCGTCGTTGTCGTCGTCGTCGTTGTCGTCGCTGTCGTTGTCGTTGTCGTCGGTGTCGCTGTCGTCGTTGTCGTCGTTGTTGTTATCGTTAATGTTGTCGTTGTCGTTATCGTTGTCATTCTAGTAACATCCTGTATGTGATAATAATCTACCAATGCAGTTTGTTCGATGAAAATTTGAGCAATAATAGCAGAGATACATTGTAACGCCCTTATCTTTATATACCCTGTGGCATCTTTTATGAAAAAATACGGTATTTTTATGACTACGACCTGTATTTATAAATAAAATACGGTATCTTTATGACTACACCCTGTATAAAATCTCATCTTTTTATGGCTACGCACTGTATACATGGCTTCTTTTATGACTACACTCTGTTTATATGAACATCACATCTTTTTTGACTACACCCTGTATATAAAGAGAAATGGCATCTTTTATGATCACACCCTGTATAAAAAATGTTGTATCTTCATGACTATACCCTGTGTAAAATCACATCTTTTATGACTACACCCTGTATATATGGCTTCTTTTATTACTACACCCCTGTAAAAAATACGGTATCTTTATGACTACACCATGGATAAAATCACATTTTTATGACTATACCCTGTATAAAAAGGCATCTTTCATGACTACTTCCTGTTAAAAATACGGAATCTTTTTAACTACACCCTGTATAAAATTGCATTTTCTATGACTACACCCTGTAAAAAATGTGGTATCTTTATGACTACACTCTGTATATAAAATTTGCGTCTTTTATGTCTACACCCTGTAAAAAAATACGTTATCTTTATGACTACTCTCTGTATATAAAAATGGTCTTATGACTACACCCTGTATATAAGAAAAAATACGAAATCTTTTCAACTACACCCTGTATACACACCTAATCTCTTTTACGACCCTGTATATCACCTTCCTTTATACACCTAATCTTTTACGACCCTGTATATCTTCACACCTAATATTTTACGACCTTGTATATTACCTCCCTTTATATATCTAATCTTTTACGACCCTGTATATCTTCACACATAATATTTAATGACTACACCCTGTAAAAAATACGGTATGTTTTCACTCTCTGCTTGGGTGCTGGGTGGTCCACCTTCAAACACCTGTCGTATCTACCAGCAGCGGCGGCGGGGGACATCAAAGAGATGAGAATTTTCCCACGGTCGGCAAAAAGTTCCTACCGCCAAGTGGCCCACCCTCTACTCTAATATATCATTTTCTACATCCTGTGATCCATCCGGGATTACAAGGAAGTTTACTGGTCTTTCAGTGTCGTTAATGGGCACATCAGATACTAGCGAAGGAGCAAAGTCAGTTTCGTCAAATTGTTCAGGATTGTATGAAAAAATTCCAGCAGCACGAAACGAAGTTTGAGCCTTTTCAATATTTGCAACACTAGCGTAGGCAGCATTAAACAATCCCGGGATCTGCATTTGCGTCATTACTTTTCCAGGATTGCTTATCATCCAGTTGTCGCATTCTCTACTGAACGCCCTTTTCAATGGACCAAAGAAGCCGATGTCCAGTGGTTGCAACTTGTGGCTCGCGTGTGGTGGTAGAGTCAATAGGTCAATATTATTACCCTTGCAGTATTTGATGACGTCTAAATCTCGATGCGAGCTATGATTATCCATAATCAAAAGCACTGAGTGGTCAGGACTTGGCTTACTATAATTCTTAAAGTGGATTATCCATTGGTGAAATAGATTAGTATTTATAAATGCAGATTCGGAAACCATTTTAAGTGTTCCAGAGGGTGCTTGCATAAAAAGTTCCTCCTTCATCCGCTTCCTTGGGAATATTAACGCGGGTGGAATATACATTCCGGAGGCGCTCATACAGCACACGGCAGTAATAAGTTGTCCACGTTCGGCACTTGCTACTTCATTCACGACTTTTTTACCTTTGGTGACCAAAACCTTTGGTAATTTGTTAGGTACTGTTGAGAGACCTGTTTCATCCATATTGAAAATTGAATCTGGAGAATAATGCTTTTTTTCGTACAAACTTCTCAAATTTTGGAAAAATCGTTTCACTTGAGCTTTATTAAAGCCCATAACCCTACCCATCGAACATTTTTCTGGTTGCCGTAGGCTGATATAAAGATGGTTTGATTATGGGCAACCCTCTCAGCCCCCTACTAGCAGAAATATTCATGGATAATATAGAAAAAATAATTCATGAACACCCCCTTAGTAAAAAATGTATGTACTGGCACCGATATGTGGACGACATTTTAGCTAGCTATATCGGTACAAATAGACAATTAGAGAGCTTCATTACTTACATAAACTCGATTCACAATAATATCAAATTTACCGTAGAACTTGAACAAAATAAGTCTATAAACTTTCTAGACCTTACAATTTCAAATATAAATAATAAACATGATTTTTCTATATTTCATAAACCATCACATACAGATATTACAATTCATAATAGTTCGGTCCACCCATTCAGTCATAAACTAGCAGCTTTCAATAGTATGATACACAGACTCTTAACAGTCCCATTAAATATTAATAATTATACCAAAGAATTAAATATCATAAAACAAATAGCAGTTAATAATAATTACGATCCAAATTTAATTGACAATATCATAAATAAAAAGATAAAAAAACAGACTTTAGAACAAGTATTCCCTTCAGATAAAAATAATAGACAATTTAAAAGCTTAACATACTTTGGAACACCATCCTTAAAAATTAAATCATTTTTAGAAACTTTAGACATGAATATTTCCTTTAAAACTGATCACAATTTATCCAAATTCATTAAAAATAATAAATCTAAATCTTCAAAATTAAACAAATCAGGAGTTTATAAATTAAAATGTGGTAATGACAATTGTGATAAAATTTATATCGGTAGAACTTTTAGAAACAACTAGAATTTCGGAACACAAACGTAGCTATGACAACAAAAAATTAGATTCTAACTATTCAAATCATTTATTAGAAAACCAACACATTTTCGACCCAAATTTTGAAATTCTACATGTAGTCGGTAAATCCTTTAGTTTAAATTTATTAGAAGCCCTAGAGATTAACAAAAATAAATATTCAGGTAATCTCCTTAACGACCAAATAGATATCAATCAGTCTCCTTTATTGAACCTCTTTACCTAGAAGATAGCTTAGGAATGTTTGTAGTGAATTAATTTCCAGGTAATATCTTTTAATACTATTGTTAACCTTCGTAAATAGATTTAGCACTGTATATATTAAGACATTTTTATATTTTACCTTCATTCGTTTTGACAAAGCTACTGTGTTGGATGCTGTTCAATTCCGCAAATTTGTACGCTGCCATTTGCAAATTCTTTTTTGTGAGCCCATAAAAACGGTCGTCTAGATCGCGCAACTGATTCGCTAATTCAATTTCCATTTCGACGGGGAATACGTTGGAAAATCGTCCTAACGATACAGGAATATTCCCACATTTAAGGCGTTTTCTAAGAGTAGATTCACCAATTCCCATCTCGGCAGCTACCCGTCTTTTACTAATACCTTCAGGAATTCTACGTTTTGCTTCGGTGAGATTTTCTACCGTAAAGACCAACTTCCTGTTAGTTTTTCTTTTATATCTACTCATTCTGAAAAAGAACGCAGTTATTAGAACTGCAATTTCTATCTTAGTTTCTAATTATCTATCGCTTCCTGTTTACCTAGAACTTGGGGTCAGACTATAGATAATTAAGAATTAATTCCGGGAAGTTCAATTCGTTTTACTCTAAGTTCAGCCGTTTGGATTCTCTTTTTGAAAATGGTCTCTGATTCGTCAATATTTGTTGGAAGCAGTTGAATTTGAAAATATCTCATGCAAAATTCAAAAAGGAAATAATAGTGTGTTCCATTTGAAAAACAAAATTGGCATTCAGTTTGTTTGTTTAAGACACCATGTATACATTAAAAAAAAGTGTGTGTAGCAGCAGATGATTTTAAACAACTTTTATTCGGAATATTTGTTCCTAATTTAAAAAATAATAGAGATATTTTTATTTAAAGGGTTATCTGAATTACCTTGTACAATGCTTGAAAAGCTTTGCACAAGAGTACGCACTGCGCACTCTTGTGCATTGTTACGTTCAAGATTATTTTCAATTATTCTGTTTTTATAGGCACTATTTTGAGGAAATTTCAATGTTGTCAACGTTTTGTAGACTCTAGAGCATGCGAAAACACCTTAGGAGATATAATTATGGTCGTACATACCTGCTCAATCACTAAAACTGGCATGAGCGAAAATTACATCGGCCGGCTGCAAACAATTCACTTGTCATTCTGAAAAAATTGGCGCCAAATATAGAAGAACGCATTGTTGCCAGTGCTATACTTCAGGATCTGTTCCGTAATAGGCATTATTACGGTATTGCAGAGATGCGATATTAGGTACTATGAATACATGCATTGCGCACTCTTATGCAGTGCGCACTCTTATACGCATTTACCCTACAGGAAATGCGCCGTAAAGATGAAAAAAAGTTTAAAAATTATCATAGGATGTCAATAGAAGATTTCGATTTTCTGTTAAAAAAAAATTCTCCAAAAATCAGAAAGATATACTATGCAATGGAACCAATTTCACCAGGAGAAATGTTATCGGCTACACTCAGGTATATAGTTAATAATTTTAGTACATTTAAGAACTATATTTAATAATTTATTATTGGCATTGTTCTAATTGTTTAAGTAATATACAAAAATTAAGATAAATATAATTTCAGATTCTTAGCAGCAGGTGTGAGCATGAAAAGTATTTCTTACAATTACAGATTGGGAGTCAGTACTGTATCCAATATCATTAAAGATACTATTTCTGCAATTTGGGACATTTTGAATATCGAATATTTACCAGTTCCAACAGAAGACACTTGGAAAGAAATTGCAAATGGCTTTGAAGCAAAATGGAACTTTCCAAATTGATGGAAAACATATTAGGATTCAAGTAGTAACAAAAATATTTTAATTTAAATATGTCCTTTATTACAATTTTGTTTGTAGGCTCCTCCAAACACTGGGTCAGATTTCTTCAATTATAAAGATTTCTTTAGCATCGTGCTATTGGTGATATGTTATGCAGATTATTGTTTTACTGCTGTTGATATTGGTGCAAAAGGACGGCAAAGTGATGGAGGAATATTCCGAAGTAGTAATTTTGGACAAAGGTTTTATTCAAACTCCTTAAATCTGTCTGCTCCTAGAAAACTATGGGAAGAAAGTGAACCAGTCTCCTACTGTTTTGTTACCGATGCAGCTTTTCCACTTAGCACCAATTCAATGAGACCATTTCCAGGTAATTTTCTTCCACAAAAGGAGAGAATTTTTAACTATAGGTAAGTTATGTTACATTATTATAAACTGCTTTCAATTTCAGAATATAAGTATGTTGAGAATTATATTCAAATATGTTACAGATTAAGTCGTGCAAGAAGGATAATCGAGAATACATTTGGTATTCTTGTTGCAAAATGGAGGATACTAGAACGTCCTATTATGGCGAAACTACAAACAGTTGAAAAAATCGTAGGTGCATTGATTTGCTTACACAACTTTTTAAGAAAGCGTGATATCAATAAAACAGTTGGCAGAAGATACTGTCCTCCAAATTATGTAGATACAGAAAGTGAAACGGGAGAAGTTATTGAAGGGGAATGGAGAACTGCAGCAGTTCAGAACAGATTGGCAAGTGTACCAAGAAGGGGGGGAAATGCATATGCCCAACGAGCAAGTGCTATGCGCTCTGTATTGACAGAGTAAGTTTGAATAAATATTTTTGTCATCAGAATTTAGATTTATTTTTTTAATAAAATACAAAGAATAGTAAAAAACTAGTTTTAAATATCAATCTTCGGTTGAATGTTGAGAGTAGGTATAGCTGGTATACACGGTTTAAAAGTTCGATTTCAGCCTCCATCATAATTCTCTGTGGCAGTTTGTCGAGTACTCCCTGTATTGTCATCAAAGTAGGACTAATTGAAGATGTAATTGGCTGTGAAGGAGCTGGTTGTTTTAAAATTTCTATCAGCAGTTGATCAGTTTCATCTAAAACAGAAGTAGTAATATCTTAGGTAGGGTGTTGGTATTGAATTTTTTTTTTGTGAATAAGTGATCTAAAATCATATGCCTACCACTTTTTTTGCCTCTTGCTTCTAGATGGTGTGACATTAGGGCTGATTAGTCTTGATCTTTTGGAGGTGTCTGGTTTTGGTGTTGAAAGGTCCACATCTATTGTTGAGGCGTTTAATGGTGACAAAAGATCCACAACACTTTGGACTGGTTCAAAATTACCAAATGTTTTTCTATTGAAATTAACATCTGCCAAGAAAGACATGCAATTTCAATGCTCACACTTCTTTTTGTCATCAACAATTCCTCCTGATGGCTTATATGTTCTAAAAAGAATAAATAAATAAGAAGTTACAAATAATAATTACATATCGCTATTATTTGCTTGTAAACTATAAATAAGTTGTATACATAAACTTACTTTAAATGTTTAAGGAAAGTGTCCTTAAGATTTTTCCATTTTTTTTTCCAAATTTTCCAGGTGGATTACTCTGTTAATTTCCTCATACACTTCCCTCCACATCTTTTCCCTTATATATTTTCCTCTCTCCTTGAGAGGCAACGTATGGTCCCAAACAGCAGAACGTGCCTGTACAGCTTCGGACAATTTAGCCACATTTATTTCTTCAGAACAATGTTAGCTGCTATGTTACACACGTGATGTGGGTGTTCCTCTAAAGTAAAAAGCGCTCCACATTCTGCACATTCAACAATATCCTCATTATAAACAGTGGCCTAAAATATCTTATAGAAATATATAGTATGATTTTTTTGTTTTGAAATGTAAAGAGCAATATAATTAAGTAAATGTATCATACCTCACTTTCATACATCGTAATAATTTACTAAAAACTGCTAAAAACAAATATTCCAATCGCAAACCACGCTGATCAATGCAAATTGCAAATAACCTAACTTAAAACACACAAAGACAACAAATTGAATGAAACTGAATCATAGATAACCTAACTGAATACCAACATAGGTAATATTGGTTTTCGTAGGCTCTCTACGCATGCGTTCACAAAAAATTCTGTGATATTCGTCAAAATATTACAACGATTTCAAGATTCCCGATCCCCAAATTTTGAATAATGCGAATTCCACAGATTATATATACTCCCTTAGATAGCCGACTATCGCCTTCCCTCCAAAACACGTTTTACTAGTGACACTCGCGACATGAGGATGAACTAGGGTCAAAGGCGCCAATTTTGAAATTAGTATAAGTGATAAATGATGCCATGAGCGCAAAATAGTGTAACTCTCAGTTTTAATCGTCCAAAGCGCCAACATATAATGTTGGTTATACTTCGACGCTTTGATAAATTAAAATCATTATACAAAAAACAAGTTACACTATTTTTTTACTCATTGCCTCAAATATATAGCGCCAATATAGTTAATTTTCGCAAGCAGTTAAAAGTAGAAATTAGATGCTTGAAAAAATTACTTTAGATAAATATAATGCGAATAATAATATTTGAAGATCCAAATCTTCGCTCATTATATCTGATATTTCGCATGTTTCACTGTTACATTGGGGCAATGATTAATAGGATTCGGAAAAAAAATTAAAAAATGCATTATACAAAACAATATTTAATATGTGATTAAACAATATAGATATATTTACAATATTTTATCGATACCTGCATTAAATCTAATATGAGGATGAAAAATTAATAAATAAGTAGGTATATCTGTCATTGTTAATTGACATTTTGTGTTTGAAGCAAGACGATCTAGGTGAATAGGAGTTATGGCCACCATATTTGCTAAAAATGAATATTTCAAGTAACAAAAATAATATTTAAGTTAAAGTTTGTTTAAATAGTTAAAATTACAGATATACTTCCTTCTGTACAAATGTATCTTTAATATTTTAGTTATTAGTATACATATATACTGATATGGTCTAATATTTATGTGATATGTGTTTTAATTGTTTAATTTTATTAGAATTACCGTCCGTTGCAGCGACAATTATTGTATACGTAGCTTAAGCAGCGTATTTTTATTATATTGCAAACAAAGCTTAAACGGCATATATTGTGTATATCAAAAGTTGACAGTAGTTGTCAAAAATTTCCCGGCTATCAAATTGTAATTAATTGAAAGATAAATTTAACATAAAAAACATTTTATTTAAATATTATCTTTCGATTTGACTGATAATAAAATTTCCTTTTATTTCAGGTCGCTGTTGCAAGATGAGCCTTCATCGTGATTCTGAAATCATGTTTCAATGTCCTCTTAAATTGATTTTAACTTATTTACAATATTATAATAAAAAAAATAAAAAAATTCTTAGTTTACTTTTGTATCAATTTATGTACAATATGATTGTTCATGGAGACTTCCATTATGGAGATTTTCAATTCATTTTTTTCTATGTTTTATTTTTTTCTATGAATGGTGATATTTGTATAAATCATGTATATTAAATATACCTCTAATCCTTTCTCCGTCTGTGTATTTTAACACATAACTGTTTACTCCATCTTCATTTTCTAGAATGTATGGCCCTTCGAAAGGTAGTTTTAGCTTAGCACATGTTCTCCTGTTTCTGTCTGATACTCTTAGAGTACGTACTACTACTAAATCTCCTTTTTGAAACGTCGTCTTTACTTTCTTCTTCTTGTTCATTCTACTTAAATATTTATTTGCATTGTTCTGTAAGTTTTTGTTGACTTTTTCCAAAACCTCTTCATAATTTTTATTGGCTCCTGTCCCATTTTCTTTCAGGTGTCAATTTTTTCATTAAATATATTGGTCTTTCCCTGGTGACAGTGTTAGGTATATTGTTTATGTAATTTTGAATTTCCTCAATATGATTCTCCCAATTTTCATGAGTCTGGTCTTTCAAAGCTATTCTTAGGAATTTTATTACTTCTCTGATATATCTTTCTGAGGGGTTTGCAGGTGGATGTCTGATACTAATTGTTTTTACATGTATTTGATTTTCATTGCAAAATTTCTTAAATCTATTTACAAAATAAGTTGCATTATCTACTATGCATTTTTCTGGTTTTATAACCTCCTTCATGTAATCAGACAATTTTTCCATTACAATACATACTTACTTGGAATATGTAATGATTGTACAACATTAAATTGGTTCGATTCTTATTGATAATAGATTTCATATATTTAGAGAAATGTAGATCACAAATTCTAAATGCGTGCATTTGTTTAGTATTTACGTCAACAACATCGTTTCCTCCTATAGTCAGACACCATTGTCATTTAATCGATAAATCAAAATATGTATAAATTCGTAATTAGTTGATTAATTCAGAATAGCTTACCTCTGGATCTTTTGGTAAACAATGCAATATTTTTCTATTACTGCAATCAGGAATGGAACACATAAAAACCATTTTGATAATAATTATAATAAAGAGTAAAATTAAAAATTATTCCACAACAGTAACTGTAAAATCGCAAATGCTAATTGCCAAGGGGTGTGCACTTATACTTATTAAAAAAGATACGCGTTCTTCGCGCCATCTATATTTGTCACGAAGAACAAGTCACTTCGGTTGGTTAGGCTGAATAGCCCTAGTAGCTGTGGCCTTCAAATTTGGGAAGAATTTCGGTCGCGTTCATTCTCTTTCGTTAATCTCTTTGACAACCATAGACAAATAATGGAGGTTATGCATTTAAAGTTTGCCATTATTGTTGTTTGGTTATTAATTCATTTTATTTTATTGATTTAATTCAAAATGCCAGCCCCTCGAGAGCGTGCTGTTCCCAATTGCATTAACCAAGATCAAGATGCACCAAGGTAGGTTATAAATATCATTAATAGTTAAAATGAGTAATTTATATTCATATTTTACAAATATTTTAATCCCGCGGACGAGCATATAAAAAATATTTGGTTGTAACGATTCAATAATCCCAGTTTATTTAACCAGCCAAGAAGCATTTTAAGGGGCAAAGTAGTTTCTGGTAATCAGTTTTTGGATGTATTTAAACAAGGGGGAAAACTAAAAAAAATTGCACTTCCTGTTTTAAATTTACCTGGTAAGCATTTTATTGTAATACTATCAGATTTAAACTACTATGTATATTGTTTTTGTAGATTTCATTGCTGGGAATAATTAGAAGAAAGTTGCTTTTCCTTTCCACTTAATCCACAAAATGTGCTTGCAGCTCCTCCCAAAATAAAAAGTATGACATTAATTATAAAATCTGTTAGATATGTATGTAATACGATTTTTTGTAGAATTATACTCTAAACTAAATTTGAACTAAGTTGTTGCAGCCTTTCCCCATTCTTAGAAGTTATAAATCAATCGAATTTAAATTTTCCGCCGTATCACACAATTTAAATTTACCACCATTTAAAAGCTAGAATCGACGACAGAACCCTTCTTTTAGTTTTTGGTGACAAATGAAGATGGCAGCACATCTGCCGAGGCATTTTTTGTCAGTGAGTTGCCCGTCTTATCTCTATTATTTGTCTGTGCTAATTGCTAATTGAACAATATTATTAACTGTCCACAGTTTTGAAAAAAATGTAACGGTATATGTTTCTTTTTCTGAATTAAGAATTAATTACATCTTCTTTTCCGTTATCTCTGGTCTCTGTCAGAGTCATTATTTGTCCATGAGAACGACGCTCACGACACTTGCGATATGAGGAATAACTACAAATAAAAAACTGTCAAACATCGAGAGTGAGCACCCCATGGCGAATTCGCAAAAAATTGAACTTTACATTTGTCAAAATGTCTACCATGTCATTATTTTGATATCAACCAATAGGAGTGGTTTTCGCTTTTCGCAATTCGTAATTCGCATTTACATGAACTAGGCTTTACAAGTTCAAAGAAATCCCTGCGCATTCGTCAAAATTTTAATTTTCATAAGTGGCTTAGACAGATTCGGATTCAGCGACTACACCAGTGTGCTATTTCATAACAATACTTTGTGCACATAATCTAGTGAATGTTTTAGCTGAATATTGATTTAAAATAAAATATATTCCAAAGTCGACACATTCACTTCTCAATGCTTTTGGTAAGTCTGAATGTTACAAAATATTCAATTTTATGGCGGGTACGTGCGCTTGGCAACTCCAGTAATAATTATAATGAGTTGGTACGTTAAGGTATTTCCACCAAAATTTATTTTTGTGAAAACGCTGAAGAATGTCTTCTATCTCGGCGCAACTTGCTATGCAACGAACTTTCCCGAAATGGCAAAATATTTGCCGGCGAATGCCATTAATAAACAAACGGTGATTGTCAAGGAAACTATTTGATAGGCAATAAGGTGGTAATTAGAAATTATGCATTTATAAAAAATCTTTAATTTATGATAATATTTATTGCGATTTCAGAAAAAATAATATATGTACCTCATAGTAAGAGTTCATTCGCAGACTTCAAAGCTTGTTGGCCTAGTCCTAACGTAGTCCAATTAAAAACAACTGAAGTGAACTGATTTTTGCTGAGGCGATGTAATGTATGAATTACTATAGCTGCTTATCTCAGGAATTCAGATCTGAACAAATTTTTGAGATTCGCCCCGGGAAGGGGGTATTCCATCACAAATTCTAGGAGTAAGCCAAGTTTCAGAAACTGCAAATATAGCAAAGTCCTTAAGATTCATAAGTTGCTTAACATCAGCAAGTCTATGTAGCAAGGACCCAATATTAATGTGTCCCACAGAAACAATCATAGTTTCAGCACAAATTGATTGATACAAAACTACAAAACCTGTTTGATGATCTTAATTGTAAGTAGCTACAGAAGAAAAAGAGAGAATTCAAAACAATAAGTATAAACTAAGTCCAGCTCAAGTAGTTTACATAGGTGCCTTTTCATACAATATTACAATTAGTCTAGGAGCCAGATTTTCAACAGTTAAAACTTAAATTGTAAATACTATAAAATTAAAAAACTACTACATTAATTGTTTTTGTTCGTAAGTCTGGATTAATCATAGTTTTTTAAGTAACTTACCGCTATCTTCGTTTTCGCGATTTCTTTTGAGAGAATTGCTGCCAGTTGATGAAGTACTATTGCTGCGTATTAAAGCGGGGGGATTTTCAGGTTTATTACCAATTGAGATTGTATGCACCTCTCCTATACTGTATGCAATATCATCAAAAATAAGAGAATTTCCTTTTATGAATGCCCTTAGGCCCGTTCGCCGAGCCAGTTTCTGATAATGAAAAAGGGTTTTTTTCTTCTGATAATCTTCTACTGGATAGTCTGGAGAAATGTATATACCGGTGCCCTTCAGTCGCTCAGCCTGCTTTAAAATTTCAGTAGAATAGGTTTATGTTTACTGACCTGACTGCCAGAGTTAAATCTAAATATGTCTCGAAAGTCACAATAATTGCAGGTAACTTGTAGTTTTTGATTAAATAAATTTAGAACAGCAGCATTCACATCACCACCTTCTAAGTTGTAGATTACTAAATTGTACTTTTTATTTCTCCTTTCATTTATTATCAATCATTCTTTAACCCTTCATTATCTTCTTTTAACTCATCATAAGCTTTATTTAAAATCTGCACTTTATCTTCTAGAGTGTACTTTAAAGCTTTTAATTCTCCTGCTAGCCGGTCGATCTGATTTGTTAACTTTTTAAACATATTGTCGTAGCATAACTTGATTTAGTAAAAGAATTTTGTGGGGAGGATTTGGCAACGTCGCTTTGAGTAATTTTTGTCAGACATAAAAAAACGTGGAAGTTAATGACAGTCGGAGTGAGTCGGTACTGATTTTATTTGCAATTCCTATTGTTCGTTAATAATAAGTTTTTCTTTGTTTCGGGAAAAGGCTATTTGGGCCTACGGAGTGTTGTCGGTCTAATAATTCATTTCCAGAAGTGTGGTGTTTTCCTCATTTCTCCCTTCCCTTCCCAAAGTCATTTCCAGTACCAAAGAAATCGAGAAAAAACGAACTTCGCTGTAAAGGTAAGACTTACATATTTCTCACAGAATATTATCGGGATGTTCTAGAAATAAAACTAAAACACATATGAAATATTGCTTCGTTACTTATTTCGTCTGGCATGACCTTAAACTAAACTCAAACCCATGGACTATTAACGGGAGTTCAACAATATCAGAATACCTGTTTTTGTGTTTACGGCGATGATAGTAGTAAATTAATAATAAATAAGAAATTTTTATTCCTGTTTAAATGCAATGTTTTAATTTAATCTATGGATTAAATCGACCAACCTATACTGCATTCAATTCGTAATTTTTTTCTGCATAGCTAAATGTAAAATACTATTTAGTACTCACAGTAATTCCACAGAAATAAGTTGTTAATCTTACAGAGCACCACAGAACGTGTCTACAAACTGTTTCTAATAGGTATATTATAATTTATAATTTTGTTTATGTCTATTAATAAAGACGATTATTATTATTATTAACTATTCAGAACCCTTTTCTACTAAGTAAAGTAAGTAGTAACTGTTACATTGTACTTTTATTATGCTTTTTAATAAAGAATACATTTTTAAAAACGCTTGTTTTATTGTAGAGTTCCTTCAAGAATTTCGCTTTCCAAAAGGGTTCCATCACCAAAAAAGTTTGAGAGCCACTCTGATAGTGTATCGACAAAGCTGAGGGTGGTTTTCGACGCTTCAGTTAAAACTCCAAAAGGGAAATCGCTTAACGATTGTTTATTTGACGGACCCAAACTCCAGCAATATATTGTTTCTATTTTAGCGATTTCCGACTCTATAAATTTGTCATGTACACAGACGTGAAGCAGATGTACAGAATGATCCTAATTTCTACCGAATTAAAGTCCATTTTTTATCTTCTAAATTTATCTAAGCAAATCGAACAAAGGGTAAAGGTGCATCCTCAATCAATCTGCTAGCGAAGTGGGACTTCGGCAAGCGTGCAGCAAAACGTATACCCATCCTCAATCCTGTCAATTCAGTCAGCCTGAATTTGATCGCACATGCGCATTTTCTTTGTCATTGTTATTATTGGGATAATTAAAAAATAGTGGAGTTTAACCTTTAAAAAAAAATAGTAAAAATGGATGATAAAAATAATCCTATAAATGAGGAGTTTCTGCTACAATGTGTAGCAATTTATAAACCCTTGTATGACAAGTGAGACAAGGGTTACAAATCTGTGATTCAGAAAGAAAATTGTTGGGCTTCAGTAGCAAGATCATTGCATACAACAGGTAATCAAATAATCTAATCAAATTAAATTAAATTAACTAAATAAATTTTTTTAGTTACTGCAGTAAAATCCCGTTATAAATCCCTAAGGGAGAAATTTAGGAGGGAGGTGCAAAAGGAAGAAAAACAAAGTCGAAGTGGGACACCCTCGTCTTTCAGGCCAGTGTGGCCTTTAATGAGTTTTTTTTAAATTTATGTTTAAATACGGACAAGAACATAGACCAACAAGTTCAAACTTTGAGTCGGCACAAGCATTTGATGAGGAGGTTACAGAAAATGTAGAAACTGAGGATGCAGGGAGCAATATTGAAGGAATTATTATTGATTATACAAGTGCGAGTGAAATAGATGATTTAGAAACCTGTATGGCTGAAACACCTACCCCAAAAAAAAGAAAGCCTGAAGCCAAAAAAAATAATGAATGTGATAAACTTGACAATGTTTTAATTAATGTATCCTCTGCTATAAGATCAATTAATCAGAGTCATCCTCGACAACAACAAAAAGAAGACAAATATGACTGTTTTGGTTAATATTTATCTCATGAATTAAGAGAGCTTCACGAGCCTAATAGTTCTATATTAATGGAAATAATCCAAATGTAGATCATAGAATTTAAAAAATCTCTTCGTCAGGATGATTTGAATTAAAAAGTGATAGAAAGTACTGATAGTCCACATAATGTGCTCTGATCTGTTGCTTAAGAATTTATATGTTTGTTTGTTTCTATTTTTTCTTTAGAGAGTAATATTTTGTTTGTTATATTTAAGGAGACTTATTTTTGTTATATATAGTGGTTATCTATAGTTCAAAATTTTCGGATATTTGTTAAAGAAATACTGGAATAATATTTTTGTTTGTGATTTTACATGTTCCTATTATAACTATAATTATTACTTATACGATTTTAGGTACCTACGGCTAGTAAACTTTATATATGAAGGTTTCACGCGCGCCCGTTATGAGGTTTTTCAGATGAGTTTTCCGACACTTTCGATCACTTCTTACGAGGGTTTTCCGGCCTGCAAAACTTCTTGCACTATTACACCGCTCTTATTTGAGGCTTAAGCAGCACGTTACAAAAGGCTCCGCGCGCGCACGTTATGAGGTTTTTCAGATGAGTTTTCCGACACTTCCGATCACTTCTTACGAGGGTTTTCCGGCCTGCAAAACTTCTTGCGCCATTACACCGCTCTTATTGGAGGTTTAAACCTCACGTTACTAAAGGTTTCACGCGCGCCCGTTATGAGGTTTTTCAGATGAGTTTTCCGACACTTTCGATCACTTCTTACGAGGGTTTTCCGGCCTGCAAAACTTCTTGCACTATTACACCGCTCTTATTTGAGGCTTAAGCAGCACGTTACAAAAGGCTCCGCGCGCGCACGTTATGAGGTTTTTCAGATGAGTTTTCCGACACTTCCGATCACTTCTTACGAGGGTTTTCCGGCCTGCAAAACTTCTTGCGCCATTACACCGCTCTTATTTGAGGTTTGAACCTCACGTTACTAAAGGTTTCACGCGCGCCCGTTATGAGGTTTTTCAGCCAATTTTTTCGTCCGGGAAAACCGGCTGGCATTTTCATATCCGACCTGTGCTGACCTTAAGAAGTGGCGTTTGGTGATGTATGAAGTTGGGGCCGCCAGTTTACAAGCTGAAATGGCGCGCACCTTATCGACCCTGTTTTTTGTAGCCAGCTCTGGGACTATATGTATTAACAAAAACATATGTTCATTATATTAATTTGTTTTATCGACAATGCCCCATTGCCAAGGAGCTAAGCGAGCACCTGGTCCACACACATATTCTTTTAGGAAATTCCTCATTTCCAATGCTGAAAGGGATGCATTGCGTGCTCCAATTCTGTTGGCTATTAGTCGAACGGCATCTCCATCTCCTGGAATGTCATTTCTCCAACTTCCCAGTGTTACTGTTCCATCGAATTCTTTATCTACATCATTGTCATTCAGGTAAAATGAAACATTTTCTTTTCGAATAAAATTATGAAGGCACACAATGGCTTTCATAATACTCTCTACTGTGGTTGGAAGTCCACTGATAACCCTTTGCAAAATTCTAGATTTGGCCACTATGATACCAAAAGAATTTTCTATTATTCTTTTTGCCCTTGACAAGCGATAATTAAAAATTTTTCTTCTTTGCTAAAATTTCCAATTCTTGGTTTACTAAAAGGTCGCATGAGATTTTCTTTTAAAGGAAAAGCTTTATCACCAACAAAAAAGTGTGAAATTTTGATCTTTTGCGGACAAATTGGCAATTCCTTTTTATGTGGCAAATACAATTCATTGCTAATTAATTTTTGTCCAAAATTTGATTGATGTAACACACCACTGTCACTCTTAGAGCCATATGCCCTAATATCTACATATGTAAATGAATAGTTTGCATTACATTACTGCCAACAAAATGAGACTAAAATTTTTTTTTATAATTAAAATATGATGATCCAGAATTTGAAGGAGCCTGAATTGTAATATGCATGCCATCAATAGCGCCTACGCAATTAGGCAAATACCATCTTTTACCAAAATTTCTTGCTATATCTTCTAATTCATCTTCAGATGGGGTAGACAATACTACATGCTGTAGTTTATACCCTAAAGCATCACATGTTTCTTAAATAATATTGCCAACTGTAGTAGTTCCAACACGGAATCCATAAAGAATCCCCAGTTACTAGAAACCTTGAAGTTATCGCCAATCTAAAAAAAATTATGTACTTACATTAAGTTTATTATCTAAATGTACAATGATCATACCTACAACCTGGCGATATAGGTTCCCTCATTGAATGTTTCTCAAGTGATGGACCTACTATAGATAGAAGCTTATCAAAACTGCTAGGAGACATTCTCGTGAAATTATAAAAAATATATGGGTCACTTAAACGAGCTTCTTTAAGTAAGTTCTCATAAAAACCCAGTTTTTTCCTGAGCAAAAATATAGGATGTACCCCAAATCTTCTTGGCCTTCGAGGACGCCTAACCAATTGTCGCTTTTTCAATACCAATAAAAGTAATTGTAAAAGCAATAAATTGTTTAACAATAATTGCTCTCCTTTATTATTAATAATATTCCGCTCCATACCTACTTAGGTACCAACTACTAATCAAGACAACAAATTAATATAATAACGTATGTTTATTTACAAAACTAATAAAATAAAATATGGTCAGGACACAGCCCCTAACCAAATAATATTCTTTGGTTATACCTAAATTATTTTATAATGCGCATGTCACAATTCGGCACGCACCGAAAAAGTTTGCACATTGCAAGCTTGAACTTTTACGTTGGCGTGCATGTCAGGACGAAATTGAATTGAGGATACTTACATTTAACCGTCAATGTCCTAGTACGCGTGCCGAAGTGCCACTTCGCTAGCAGATTGATTGAGGATGCACCTTTAGGGGTGTAAATAGTTATTTATGCAACAAGTGCAAAAAGTGAGTGTTTTTTGCACGCGACGTGAAATTATTCAACGAGGCCTTTTGGCCGAGTTGGACAACACGTCGAGTGCAAAAAACACGTTTTGCACGAGTTGCATACAATATTTTTTTTACATTCATGCAAAAACTGGAAAATTAGAATATAATATGTTAGGAACTCAAACTTAACCGTTCTACTTTTTTTGTATCTTTATGGCCTCCACCTTGTCAGTACTTAATCATAGCTGGTTTTCGCTTTGACCATTTAAATTTGAAATAATCAAAGATTTTTGCAATAATTGTAACTCGTTGAGACTAAGTAGTAAGACATACATATATTATTGCTGTATTAGAGCAGGATCAGGCACTTGCTCTGGATTTTTATTTTATTTAAATGTTGATGTTTGTCATAAATCATCACAAAACTGTCAAGAATGACAGATGAGTGCAACAAAAATTTTGTTGCACTAGTGCAAAAAAGAACCACTTTTTCCATTAAATGTGTTTCACAAAAGTGTTGTTTTTTGCATGAATGCCTGGCGCGCTCCTGAGTAGCTAATAATGCGAAAATGTAAGAATATTCATAAGCATTCATAGATGTAGTCACAATAATAATAGACCAAAAAATGTAATGTTATTATTTTGATAATTTTAAAATTATTTCATTTATTTAGGTGATATATAAATATCAATAAGAATATTATTATTTGTATAGTACTCGGTTAATATAATGGCGTTACTAGTATTACAAATGTAAAAACATCTCGAAATTTAAATAACTATCTCACTCAATCATAGTTTGACGTACTATAAACCACGTTTTTAATTTTTCTTAGGAGGTAGTTATGCAGCAGCAACAGTAAAGTATGTCACTCCAATTAATATTGCTGACAATATCAAAATTTAAACACTAGGTCGCTGATTCGACATTTTGTTTTCCATACGTTACCGTCTAAAATTAAGTAATTACTTTTCGTCAATGTTCTATATTCCAATCATTTTTATTGCAATGTCATCAACAGGTGAAATTAGAACTACGAGGTGTTATTTCTGTCTAAATTTCTTAATATTCCCTAATCTTATTTAGTAACAAATTATTTCCGAGAATACCTAAATGAAAATTTGAAAGAGAGGTACAGAAGGACCATTAGAGTTGTGAACTCAAATTATCATTTAATTATGTATAAGTACACAATATAAAATTTGAAGTTCCATTATTTAAATGAAAGTATTTTGAGGAATAAACACCGCTGGTGCCAGATTTTTTTATTATAAGCAAATTTACAACTACTTTGAAATAAAACAAATATTCTAGATGTAAATGGCTTGAGGAGGGTACCATCCATAGACGGTTCTCCTTTTCAACTCATTGTGTTTTCTTGCCAGCATATTTTGAGTCTTCTATCTAGTAGAGGGACTGGGTAAAGTCATGTTATGACAATAACAAACAAAATATATAAAACAGATAATAAAAAGATTAACGGTTTTAAAGATTAAAACTAACTTTTGCGCTTCTGTGGCTCTGAACAATATTCTATCATAAAATTGTCACTTGTATACACTTTATGGGATGTATAGTGCTAACAAACCGAAATTTCTCCAAAAATAACGAAAAATGTAGTATATCTGGATTTATAGGAACCGCTGTACTCGCTTTCGTCAGCTGAAAATCAATAGGGTATATCTGTGAGACACCTTGAGCAATATTCAATCATAAAATTGATCACTTGCATGCACTCTGGAGGCTGTATCGTGCTAACAAACTGAAAATTCTCCAAAAATGACAAAAATTTGGTACTTCAAGTACCATAGCACCCGTTGTACTGGCTTTAGTGAGCTGAACAGTGATAGGGTTCATATTTGAGACACTCTGAATAATATCCAATCATAAAATTGATCACTTGTATATACCCCGGAGGCTGTATCGTGTTAACAAACTGAAATTTCTCCGAAAGTGACAAAAAAATCGTAAATAAAGTACTATAGCACCTGTTGTACTGGCTCTGGTAAGCTGAAAATCAATAAACGGTTTTAAAGATTAAAACTAACTTTTCCGTATCTGTGGCCCTGGACAATATTCTATCATAAAATTGTCACTCGTATACACTTCAGGGGATGTATCGTGGTAACAAACCAAAAATTTTCCAAAAATAACCAAAAATGTAGTATATCTGGATGTATAGGACCCGCTGTACTTGTTCAAGTCAGCTGAAAATCAGTAGGGTACATATGTGAGACATCTTGAACAATATTCAATCATAAAATTGGTCACTTTTATATACTCTGGAGGCTGTATCGTACTAACAAACTCAAAATTCTCCAAAAATGACAAAAATTTGGTACTTTAAGTACCATAGCGCCCGTTGTACTGACGTTAGTGAGCTGAATATCAATAGGGTTCATCTTTGAGACGCTCTGAATAATATCCAATCATACAATTGATCACTTGTATATACTCCGGAGGCTGTATCGTGTTAACAAACTGAAATTTTTCCGAAAGTGACAAAAAAGTCGTATTAGTGTTTTTAAATGAAACTCACGGTCCCTGTTAATTCCACAATATAATACAAGTTATTGAAAATTCTAAAAATTGACAATTGTTTCGATAAATCAATATCATCGTCATATGAGCATATTCCACGAAGTAAGAGTCGAGACAGTCAATTTCATTAAAAAAGTCGTAAATAAAGTACTAAAGCACCTGTTGTACTGGCTCTGATAAACTGAAAATCAATAAACGGTTTTAAAGATTAAAACTAACTTTTCCGTATCTGTGGCCCTGAACAATATTCTATCAAAAAATTGTCACTTGTATACACTTCGGGGGATGTATCGTGCTAGCAAACCGGAATTTTTCCAAAAATAACCAAAAATGTAGTATATCTGGATGTATCGTGCTAACAAACTGAAATTTCCCCAAAAATGACAAAAATATCGTTCTTAAAGTACTATAGCACCTGTTGTACTGGCTCTGGTGAGCTGAATATGAATAGAGTTCATCTGTGTGATGTCCTGAATAATATTCAATCATAAAATTGGTGACTTGCTGAACTTTAGAGGCTGTATCGTGCTAACAAACTGAAATTTCTCAAAAAATTACAAAAAAGTCGTACTTCAACTACCATAGCACCCGTTGTGCTGGCTCTGGTGATCTGAAAAACAATAGGGTTCATCTGTGACATGTCCTTAACAATATGCAATCATAAAATTGGTGACTTGTTGCACTCTGGATGCTGTATCGTGTTAACAAGACATGTAACAAAAAGTGGCCGACGACACCCAATAAACACACAAACGTTTTAAAAACGTAAAATATTTAACATGTAACCTAACGTTTATAAATGGTTTTTAGGCAACTGTTTATATTACCGTAATGTCGCTCGTTTCTACGTAACATATAACGATTTTTTCAAAGTCAAATACAACGTGATTTTCGTAACGTCATTCAAACGTTACCGTTTTAATGTGATTTACCGGTTGCTTTTGAACGCAATATAAACGTTTATAAAACAGTCTTCTGAAACGAAATTTAGCACACATCGTACTAACGTCACTTAAACGTTACCTTTTCAATGTGTTTTACCCAATACTTTTATAACGTAATATAAATGTTTTTATAATGCAGTTTATAAACATTTTTGTATAATGATATTTAACACATACTTTTAACGTAATTTAAACGTTACTTATTTGATGTGATGTACCCATTGCGTTTGTAACGTAATATGAACGTTCTTATGCTACTTATAGACGGTCTTTTGAAACGAAATTTAGCACCCACCTTACTAACGTCACTTAAACGTTACCTTTTCAATGTGATTTACCCATTGTTTTTGTAATGTAATAGAAACGTTTTTATAATGCAATTTATAAACGTTTTTGTATACTAATATTCAGCACTTACTTTTAACGTGATTTAAGCGTTACATTTAATCGGTTTAAACCATCATTTTCGTAACGTTATATTCACATTTAAAATTAAAAGTAGAGGGGCGCATATTTGACAAAAACTGGAATCGTACATTAACGTTTGTAAACAAGTAATATTTAATAAATAAAACTTTATTCATATTAATAAAATAACAAATAATATTTATTAGACAAGATGAGCTACGCTTACGATTAAAAGGAGCTAGTCTATTCGTACAGCGACATCGATGAGCGGGAACCGGAACTCCACGGCGACGTTAATAGGATTACTACCAACTCTTCAGGCATCTCGTGTTGGCCGTTGTGGTTTGGGGTTGCGATAATTACGGGTGATTGTTACGCGTTATATTTATTTTATTTGATAAATCCACACAAAAATAGTATACAATAAAAAAAGAAAATTCTTGTAATTAACATAATAAAATAAAAAATGTTCTTAAAACTATAACATAAAATATATAAGATTTCTAGTTTTAATATTTTACAAAATAACGTGTATATATATAACGGGATTAGAAAGCGTTGTATATACAACGTGGTAAAAACATTGCTTTTTAACTAATTATATCACGCTAAATAGTATGAATAATGTTAAAAATGCTACGTTGAAATAACGGGCATAAAAAGCGTTTTTGTAAATGCATATGAGTTCAATCGAGTCGTTGTTTTCAAATTTAAAAAAGCATTGTGAAAACAACATATTATAAACATTTACTGGATAACATTGTATATCACGAAAAATAGTATAAATAATGTTGAAAATATAACGTTTAAATAACGGAATTAGAAAGCGTTTTTGTAAATCCATATGAGTTCAATTAAGTCGTTGTTTTCATATTTAAAAAAGCGTTGTATATATAGCATGTTAAAAACATTACGGTTAACCGTATTTATCACGCGAATAAGTATAAATAATGTTCAAAATACTACGTTAAAATAACGGACATAAAAAGCATTTTTGTAAATACATTTGAGTTCAATTGAGTCGTTGTTTTCAAATTTGAAAAAGCGTTGTATATACAACGTGTTAAAAACATTTCTGTATAACCGTCTATAACTCGCGAAATGGTATAAATAATGTTAAAAAATACTACGTTCAAATAACGGCCATAATAACCGTTTTCGAAAATACATGTGGGTTAAGCTAAGTCGTTGTTTTCAAATTTGAAAAAACGTTTTTAATATAACGTTTCGAATTCAACCCATTTGTCAACGTTGAAAATTCAACGAGTAACGTTGAAATAACATTAAAACGTTTTTCTACGTAGGTGTGTTTATTGGGCAACGACGACGACATACACACAGGATTTTTTTCTGAAAACCGTTTTTTCGTGTTGATGTTGATGGAAAAAGTAAAAATAACTCAAAAGAAATTTCAAAATTCCAACTTTTTTAGGGTAAACCAATACTTTTCTCGCATATTAGATAGGTTGGGCGGAAAAGTAAAAAATATGAAGAACAGAAAAATATGTATATTTTAGATTTAATTTTCTGTTTATTAAAATTTAAAAATTATTTAATTTATTGTTGCTTCCAGGGGGGGGCAGTTTCCCCTCCCTGTCCTTCGCTGACTACGCCCATGGATGTTCAATCGGATTCAGATCCGGGCTACATGCAGGCCATTCTAATCGTTGGATATCAACCTCATCCAAATATTGTAGCTAACAATATTTGCTGCATGCGGTCTTGCATTGTCGTGTATTAAAATGAATTCATCTCCAACAAATGGAGCGGGGGGAACTACAGCTTCCTGAAGAACATCTTGTATGTAACGTTGAGCATTTAGAGCTCCCTTTTAAATAAATGATAATTCCATACCATCACAGAACCTCCTTCATATGAGACTCGTTCAGATATAGGGCAGTAGGCAAACCTCTCATTGCGCCTATCTGTGATTGTGCCGTCTATATCACAGATAACCCACAGATAGATGAGACACTGATTGTGGCGCCATCTAAAGAGCCTGTCGATTAAACAATTGAGTGATGTTGAAAAGATTTCTGTAATTTTAGGTCTTGGCGGTATATTCAAATTTACTGTATTTTAATTATTTTATTTCAAAATAATCATTTATAGTCCATCATTTAACATTTCATTCAATTTAACTCAATAATGATTGGATGTAGAGTTAAATTAAATGAAATATCATATGATGGACCATAAATGGTTAATTAAAATGAAAAAATAAAACAGTAATCATATAAACAGTTTATTTATTTTGGTATAAAAATACACAACAAATAATTTCTTTCACAAAGTTCTTTTCTTAACAAACAGAATGACAATAAATAAACTATAATGTAAAAACAATGCAATAATTAAAAAATAATTTGAGTAACATACATTCTAGATTGGAGTATCATTAGATTTTTAAATGATGTTAAATCAAGATAAAAGTGGAACATTATTTATGATAAGTTTATATTAATTTATTATTACACTCGTATAAACACACAGAGCTGGACAAATTGCTAGATTATAACTGCTACTTACTTAATCAAAAAAAGTGTTAGCAATGAGTTAACTACTATTTTTGGCAACTTTCTGTGAAAGAAAACATTTGAGTATAATTACTGTGAATATTAGAACAAAAGTAAATAAAATATTTTTATAGGAAAAGTTGTTAAATACTGCCCAGCTCTGTAAATACAAGGTGTCAAGTAATTACATATAAGAGTGCTAAACAGCACTTGTGACTGTACAACATTTAAAATAATATATCTAACATTTAATTTCCACTTAAAATACATCTTTATTTCTTTACTGGAAGTATTAAATAGGTTTATATCACAAGCTTAAACCTAGTATATTGCATATTTGTATATTTCTACATTTAAAAGCATTCCGTTCTTATGGAACAATCGCCTAGGGCAGTTTAAGTTACTCTGCAGGGCTCTTAAAAATCTCACCGTCTCGTGGAAGTCCTTTCTCGTTTTTGGTTGAGGTTCTACAAGTAAACACACAAAATAACAACAATAAATAAGTAAACACACAAATAAGTTTGAAAATTTATGTCAACAAAAGAAAACAAAATGCGCTTACTATCGAAATAATAAGTTTACACATGTTTTTGTACTAAGCCAAAAAAATTATCAAACATTGTTTGAACGTTTACATTTTTTTGGTTTTTTCGAATTCCTTTTTTGGAGCTTTCGATTTTTTTAGGAATTCTTGATTTTTAACTATTTTTTGTCTTTATTGGATATTTTGGATTTTTGGTTACCGCTAGACCATCAAATACTTAGACGTAATGCCTCAACAAAAGTTAATACTCACTTTCATTTCCCATAAATTGCCACACCATGGGCTATATATGAAAATCGGCAAGGGGTCAATACCTTCCATCCCATAGCTGGTGGAGGGAATATCTATAATATAAAATAAAACCCAGATTATTATTTTTTCAATGGATACATTTTAAAATGGAATTGTCTGAGTATGGTGTACACACTAGATATAAACTGAGTGAATGAAAATACGAGTACTAAGTGTGTCATTTGATTAAAATTCCAGATAAGCGCTTTCAGCCATTAGGTCATTCTCAAACCTGTCGACAAGAGAAAAACATACAACAGGTACAATGTACATACAATGAAATAAAATTTTTGATGTTACATCATTATTTAAGTAAAATTTGTTAAAATTACCCTATAAAGAGGGTGTACACACATATCGTTTAGTTGGTAATTTCAAATTAGACGTTTCGTTATGTGAATTACAATTGTACACGCTTATAGAGTAATTTTAACAAATTTTACTTAAATAATGATGTAACATCAAACATTTTATTTCATTGTATGTAGCAGTTACAGAGTTTGATGTTTTTTGAGACCTTCTGTATATTTTTTTCTTGACGAGAGCTTTCAGAATGGTCTAATGACTGAAAGCGCTTACCTGGAATTTTAATAAAATTACACACTCAGTACTCGTCTTCTCGTTCACCCAATTTACATTTTAAAATGTCCAAGATTATAGCATGGTATATTGAATACAATAAAACTTACCATCAGTTTTTGTTAATTTCCACTCATATGGGAAGGCAAATCAAACTGTCTTAATAACCTCTCTTCGTCTTTCTCAAATCTAAAGAAACACTGTTTTTGAAAATGAATGGATCATATCCTCCATCGTTTCCTCGTCGACAAATTTAATGATTTATTATCACTGCTTTTCAGCCATATCAATTTTATCTTCCTGGGCTGGAGGAACAAAACTGTAAAAAGAAATATTTACTTTATTAATGCAGCAATTTTCAGTTTAGCTAATGTAAAGAACAACCATGATCTCTAAAGTTGTCGATTAAATTAGTAAAAATTCTGTGTTTTATAAAAATAAAGATAATGGTTGTTAATTGTGAAAGAAAAAATGCTCAAATTTTTTTAATAAAACTTACCGAGTACACCACTTATTAGACTCCTGCAGAATACACTTTGAGATTGTCTTTTCAAATAATAACAATAAAGCAACAAAACAACAGATAAATATTACACTATAGCAATTAAAAAAATACACCAAAATACCGTAACCTTAAAATAACCTCTACACTTGAACTAAGAAATGATAACAGTATAACATATAACATTAGGGGATTGGGACGAGCAATATGATATCGCGCTTACGCAGTTATAAAAATCAATAAAATTTGATTACTAACGACGTTACAGTTTTCGTTAATTTTTTGGAATTATCTACCGATTTTAGTTACTCGACAGGCTCAATAGATGGCACGGTCTGCAGTGTCCCTAGCCTGGTCTATATACCCTTTCCCGACCATTAGGCGATCGCAAACAAAACCCCGATTCATCAATGATCAATACATTACCCCATTGTTCTAAACTTCAATTGAATCGGTGAGATTAAAAACAGTATAAATCCACAAACGCCATTTTGAATGAGTCGAGAAAAATTGCTTTACTCCTAAACGACTTTTTTGCAGTTTCGACATGTACAGAATGATTATAGATCTTAATGTCACCAATCATTTAGCGTTACAAAACTGTGGAAACAATCATTAGTTTTTGCTTAATACAAAAAAATAAGCCATGTACTTGTACTGTTATTTCACGCAACTACAAAGGATTGTAAAATGAGTTGTTAAATTTTATATTTTTACCTTTTTTCAATTTAACACAACATTAAATTAAAGAAAAATAAACATTCTTGGATAGAAAACATATAGAACTAAAAGCACATGAGGATTTTTAGATATCAAAATAGTTATTTGTAAAAGAAGTGTCACAATGACTCGTTTTGTAGTACGAGTGAAGTTTGCGCATCGTACCGCGAAGCGGTGAGTTGCGCAAATCATGAGTACTACAGAAAGTCATTGTGGCACAAGTTTTACACAATATTTTTTATAATTCGCATTTACTTAATTTTTTAAATAAAATAGAATTACATAGGTATAATCCCTGTTTTTAAACTAGGAGGAGTGGTTGGAATTTAAGTTGGCAATTCTGTAGATTCCTGATTGGTCAGATCACAGATGGTTTTATTCAGCACTTCTGACTTTTGACATATTATAACCAAATAGTTGTGTAAATTGTAAACGAACTTTCATTTAAGCAAACAGAGGATGATTATTTGTTTAAAAAAAGAGCTTCTTCATCGTATATGTTCTTGCGATCTATTTATATTATATCATGAACAGAATTATTTCTGTAATACATCTTCACATAGATATCTGGTAATTTATCCCAAAAATCGAACGTTATGTCTACCCATATATTAATCCTATACAATATAAAAATAAAAAATTGACAAATCATTGATAAATAAACGTTAGCGTATTTTATTCATTAATATTTTTAATATATAAATCATTCTAATTTACCTTTAAGAAGATTTAATATAATAATTTGCTAGCTACAACAACGCTAGACCATTTTATTTATAATTTGTGTCAAGGTTAAAGTCAAATGTCAAATAAAAATATAACTGTTATAAAGCAAAACCTGTCTTAATGAGGTTTTATTCAACTAAAATACAAGTATCATTTTGAGTAAGCAATTCACATAAACTGTAACTGTCAAATAAAAAAACATGATCTTATCAACACTGATAACTATATCACTCTCCCCCACTTTATTTTGAAACATAATCTTTCAAATAGTCAGGACGTCTTATTAGACGAGACGATCTTCGAAAGGTCTTAGTTGGTTGGTATTGTGGAGGGTCGATCGGTTGAGATAAGAAGTCCACTTGGTGATGGTTCTCTGCTCCTTCTTCTCCCGGGGTTGATACAGGTTCTCGTGGGGTAGATATAGATCCTCTAGGGGTTGATACAGATTCTCGTGGGGTAGATATAGATTCAGGAGAGTCTAAATTAGTTTCGTTGTGTGCTTGAGGACTGTCTGCTTGATTTTCCTCTTCTTGTTCTTCGCCTAGTGGAGACTGCATTGATGATTCCCCTGCAGGTGCTAGGTTTCGTAGATTAGCAGTTGTTTCCATGCCATCAGGGAGACGGACCAAGACGTAATCAGGGTTTGCCTCCACTAGCGTGACTTCTTGCACCAAGGGGTCGTATTTACTTTGTCGAACGAAGTTCCGCATCAAAACTTTGGAGAGAGAAGCCAAGATGGTAGGGCAATACCAGTGACACCCCTCCTCTTATGGTAGAACATCCTCTCGTGTGGGGTAACGTTGGTTACCGTACAAAGCAGTGTTCTTATTGAGTGAAGAGCTTCCGGTAGTACTTTCTCCCATTGATTTACTGGCATCTGTTTGGACTTTAAAGCAAGGGATATAGTTTTCCAAATTATGCCGTTATATATTTCAATTTGCCCATTCCCACAGGGATTGTAGGGAGTTGTCCTGCTCGTGGCTATATTTTTGGAGTGTAGAAATGTCTCGAATTCTCTTGATACAAATGACGTGCCTCTATCGGAATGGATGTACGTGGGATAACCAAATACTGAGAATATTTGTGATAGTGATTGTATGACGGTTTGAGCTGATAGATCGGTGCACGGGATAGCAAAAGGAAATCTAGAATACTCATCAAAGACCGTCAATAAATATTTATGACGAGTACTTGATGGGAGTGGCCCTTTAAAATCAATACTAAGGCGCTCAAAAGGTGATGTAGCTTTAATAAGGCTGTTGGTTTTCTTATTGTAGAATCTTGGTTTTATTTCTGCGCATATTTTGCATTTTGCCGTCATATTTTTGATTTCGTCCAATGTATAGGGAAGATTCTGAACTTTAACGTAATGATTCATTCGTGCAATACCAAGATGGCATAGGGAATTATGAATTTCTTCCAATTTAGAGTATGTGTTCGATGTGCAGCAAAATCTAGAAAATGCATCAGCCGCTAGGTTTTCCTTACCGGGCCTGTAAGTTATATCGAAATTGTACGGGGCTAACTCTAATCGCCATCTGGTGAATTTTTCATTCTTTATTTTCCCGGCATGCAGGAAACAGATTTTTAGTCAGTTACTAGTTGGAATTTACGTCACAATAAGTAATATCTCCATTTACGGAGAGCTTCAATTATTTCATAAGCTTCCTTTTCAACTGCAGGGTGATTTTGTTCGCTCTTCGATAGCGTCCTCGAAAAGAAAGCAACTGGTCTATGGTTCTGAGTGAGAATAACAGCTATAACAACATCAGAGGCATCGGATTCAACACTGAATGGAGAGTTTCCTTCTGCGTTAACTACAAATGCTTTGAGTATACAGGATCTAATATCATTGAAATCTTTGACTAAAATTGGATCAAGAGGGAAAGTCTTGCATTTAACTAACTTGTGAATGAGGTATCCCCTTGGAATAGTGAGAAAACATTCCAAGTGCCCGTTGCAATGAAGATTTATTGTGAGGAATTGGGAAATCTAATAATGGTTTCAAACGATCGGGGTGGTCTGGGCGTAAGGTGTTATTTTCTATAAGATATCCTAAAAGCCTGATTGATTGCAAATTAAATTTAGATTTTTCTTTATTGATGGTTAAATTGTATTTCTTACATACCTCTGAAAACTTTTCTAGGTTTCCGTCATGTTCGGATTGAGTTTTCCCACTTACTGTCACGTCATCTAAGTATGAACTCCTTGAAGACCTTCTTTCGAAATTATTTCATCAATTTTTCTTTGGAAAGCAGCAACGCCGTTGGTTACGACCATAGGTATTCTTTTAAATTGCCAAAGTTTTCCATCAGCTTCAAATGCGGTAAACGGCCGGTCTTCCTTCCTGATGAGGATTTGATAGTATGCACTTTTCAGGTCAATAGTGCTATGAAATTTGTATATGGCCACACTTGATGCAATTTTCTCAATTGATGGTTATGGGTATGCGTCCAGCATTGTATATTTGTGGATAGTTTGAGAATAGTCAACGATCATTCTTTTTCTGTGAGTGCCATTTACAATGAGTACTTGAGCTCTCCAAGGGGATAGGCTTTCTTCAATTATTCCGTCTTTCAGGAGACTCTGAACGTGTGACCTAATATAATTTTCGTCATCGTTGGAAAACCTTCTTGTTTTAACAGCAATAGGGCGATAATTGGGCGTTAGATGCTCAAAAAGGGAGGCTGGCCCAACTTTAGCACACGCTAAAAAGCTACTTACATTCAAAGTTGGTCTGTCACCGCCAAAGTTTACTGACTAATTCCAGTGCTGTTTAAGAATGTCATGTCCGAGAATAATATCTACCCAACAATTTTTGAGGGCACTCAGCTTGAATTTAGAATAATAATGGTTAAGAATTTCCAAATCCCCATAACAGTAACCTTTAACTGGTACCAGTAATGAGGATGAAGCCATACTGACCTTCGATTGTGTCGGGTGCAATTTGATCTTCAGCTTTGCGGCAAACAAGTCACTGATGTAGCTTTCTGTACTTCCGGTGTCGATGAGTGGTTCCGCCGAGTATCCGTTAATCGTTAATGTGATTACTGACTTGGAAAGACTAGTCGGTGAAGCCTCTGAAATTTTAGACTTTCGAGAATTAATGTTTTGAACTGATGCAAAAGTTGTAAAGTTGTTTTCTTCCAAAGAGTCGTCACATTGTTTTGCGGCAGCAGAGGTTTTCGACTTGGATGACCTGCAAACCTTAGAGAAATGTCTTTTTTTATCGCACAATTTCCATATTTCTTCACGTGCAGGGCAAGATGAACGCATATGACTTTTATATCCACAGAAGAAACATTTCGACTTGTTGGTTGCAGCAGAAGTTAAGGGACTGTATAAGGTTTTCTCATGAGTCTCACTATTTGACGTTGAAGCTAACTGTGGTTGGAGGGTATTAAAAGACTCAGAAAATGGTTGTGCTGATTCGAGAGAACGTGCTTTATTAAATGCCTCTTCTAAATCTAAAGTAATATTTTCCAACAGTCTTTGTCGGATATTAGTGGTGATCAGTCCATAATAAAAGCATCTCGAATGTATTCGTCCCTGTACTTCTCAGCGGTCACTGCTTTAAAACCACAGTCTGCACTTAAAGCTCTTAACGATTGTATATACTGATCTACAGTTTCCCCTGACTGTTGAAGTCTAGGCATAAGTCTGTACCTCGCATACACTTCATTCTTCGGTTTTATATAAAGAGAGTCTAATCTTTCTATAGCCTTAGCATAAGATTTGCAGTCATTGATGAGTTCAAAAATGTTGTGACTCACGTGATTGTAGAGTAATAGTAATTTGTCAGTTTCTTCAGCAGCAATTGTGTTAACAAAGGTTTCAAAGGTGGTTTTCCAGTGAGTCCATTGGGAAGTGGCACATGGTGAGGTGTATTCGACTTCAAATCGTTCAGGCTTGAAATACTTGTCCATTGTCTTGATTACTATTTATTATTATTAGTTGAATAAATTGTTATAAAGCAAAACCTGTCTTAATGAGGTTTTATTCAACTAAAATACAAGTATCATTTTGAGTGAACAATTCACATAAACTGTAATGAGTAACTGTCAAATAAAAAAAACATGATCTAATCAACACTGATTACTATATCACTGCTAACTATATCAATAACTAAATACAATAACCAATTGTACACTAAAAATTACTAAAACAGTGTTCAAATAGCTTCACTGTGACATTGTAAACAATGTTATAATGAAGTATCTTTTATACGTGAATTATAAAAACATAAGAAAAGCACAACTGACAAATTCATGTCGTTTTCAGCTTCTTGACTGGTTGTCTTCCATGACGTGATATGATAGTAGAACTCTAGGTCTTCTCCAGTCACATATTGTATGACTTTCTTTATATCAATAACTTTTTTTATGTTTATTGGTACCGGTTCATGATAGGCCCGTTCTACTGGAAGGAACGGACTTGCCTTAATTGGCTTTAGAAGTTTGAAAGTAGAGGAAAGTAGGCCACCAATGTTTTCCCAAGTTGTCACGTAACCAGGAGTGTCACTTTCATATGAAAATTGTCTGTAATTTGATACAGTAGTTTCTGTTCTTGGAAGATTGCTACCACGCACGGATATCGAGCAAGCTTTTTTGTAATTGAGGGGCCACCGGGGGTCCGGTGAACTATAGGGAGACACGAATTTTTGACTGATTTTGCGAAAAATCAATAGTACTCACCTATTTTGAAGATTATCCGTCGAAAAATTTGCGGGTTATACACAATTTACAGAGAAAAATCCAAAAAAAGATTTTTTTTCGTCACGTAAACCATCACTTTTGGATTGAATATTTTATACAAAAAACCGTTTAAATGTATCGCACTGTACAGGAAAGTGATCAACAATATATATTCTCACAAATTATAATAAAATTTCAGTTAGTTTGCTGATAGTATTATTTAAATTAACACTTTTATAAATATATATAATTGTAAGACAACAAATTTGTATGTGAATAATTTTAATGACAGAATTGACAGATACCTTTTTGTGAAACGTAATGCGTAACCAAAACCATAAATCTAAATATGAAGTCTCTAACATTTTCTTTTCATCATTCAGTGCGAATGAGAACATTTTAAATTTGTTAGGTCATTATAAAAAATAAAATTGTTTGAACCATTTAATTATAAATTAATATCACGTTTGGTTCTCTTTATTTTATACTTTATAATATACCAATATACCATGAAACCCAAACTTGAACATTTATATCAGTAGGGGTGCGTTCACAAACCAACGTCTTGAGTGTAAGAGTTATACTTAGGTACAAAGTGACCGTTCATTAAACATTTAACATATATCTCACACTCTGTAATACAGCGTTCATAAACGCACCACGGGAATCGCCGAAAGTGTACTCTTAGTTACCCGCTCAAGATCGAGGAAATTATTACCCTGACATGCCTAATTCGTATTACACAAATGTTCTTGTTTATAGAGGTTAATGCGTCAGTAATTGTTATTCTGTGGGTTGAGGTTAGCTATAAGTTTCCATCAGCAGAATATTTTCAAATTCCATTGGTAATAATGTTAAAGGTTGAAACACTCCACAATCCCTGTTTTCCGCAACCAACGTAAAATAATTTCAATGTCAAAATCAAATTTGGACAGTGTCGACCTACAAATAGGTAGGGCGCGCGCTCTAATCGTTCAAGTTGGTTTCTCCCTAGGTTTCTACCCGGCGTTTGACTGACATGTTACCCTGTCAGAGTTCTCTCCTCACCTCGCCAATATATTATGAATGCAGTCTAGCGTATATATACAGATATGCAACCAACAAAACAGAATATGATACTTTGTAGCATGGTTGCCAGCTGTAATTGACTACTTGAGAATCATGGTATTTTTTACATTATTATTAAGATGCGAAATCGAATATCATTCAAGAAGGGGAAGGGAATATAATCATTGGATTCATCCTTCGCGCACATCAGGTTATTCAATAAGGGGAAGGGAATATAATCATTGGATTCACCCTTCCCCTTCTTGAATAACCTAATAGGGGAAGGGCGAGTGCATGCATGCATTCGCCCTTCCCCTATTAGGTTATTCAAGAAGGGGAAGGGTGAATCCAATGATTATATTCCCTTCCCCTTCTTGAATAATCTGATGTGCGCGTTACAAAGTATTGGATATTTTTCATGAAGGGGAAGGATGAATGCAATGATTATATTTCATTGTCCTTCTTCAAATACTCAATATAAATATATCATCATATATAAATGTGTTTATAATTTCATTTATTTTCTTGAGTTTAGGTTAAATTCATTCAATCAAGATATATTTTAATCAAATATTTGATTTCGCATCTTGATAATAATGTAAAAAATACCATGATTCTCAAGTAGTCGATTACAGCTGGCAACCATGCTACAAAGTATCGTATTTTGTTTTGTTGGTTGCATATCTGTATATATACGCTAGACTGCTAGAGTGCATTCATAATATATTGGCGGGGTGAGGAAAGAACTCTGACAGGGTAACATGTCAGTCAAACACCGGGTAGAAACCTAGGCAGAAACCAACTTGAACGATTAGAGCGCGCCCTACCTATTTGTAGGTCGATACTGTCCAAATTTGATTTAGACATTGAAATTATTTTACGTTGGTTGCGTAAAACAGGAATTGTCGAGTGTTTTAACCTTTAACATTATTACCAATGGAATTTGAAAATATTCTGCTGATGGAAACTTATAGCTAACCTCAACGCATTAACCTCTATAAACATGAACATTTGTGTAATACGAATTACGCATGTCAGGGTAATAATTTCCTCGATCTCGAGTGGGTAACTAAGAGTACACTTTCGGCGATCCCCGTGGTGCGTTTATGAGCGCTGTGTTACAGAGTGTGAGATATATATTAAATGTTTTATGAACGGTCACTTTGTACCTAAGTATAACTCTTACACTCAAGACGTTGGTTTGTGAACGCACCCCTACTGATATGAATGTTCAAGTTTTGGTTTCATGGTATATTATAAAGTATAAAATGAAGAGAACCAAACGTGATATACATTTAAAATTAAATGGTTCAAACAATTTTATTTTTTATAATGAACTAACAAATTTAAAATGTTCTCATTCGCATTGAATGATGAAACGAAAATGTTAGAGAATACATATTTAGATTTATGGTTTTGGTTATGCATTACGTTTCACGGAAAGGTATCTGTCAATTCTGTCATTAAAACTATTCACATACAAATTTGTTGTCTTACAATTATATATATTTATAAAAGTGGTACTTTAAATAATATTATCAGCAAACTAACTGAAATTTTATTATAATTTGTGAGAATATGTATTGTTGATCACTTTCCTGTACAGTGCGATACATTTAAACTGTTTTTTTGTATAAAATATTCAATCCAAAAGTGATGGTTTACGTGACGAAAAAAAATCTTTTTTTGGATTTTTCTCTGTAAATTGTGTATAACCCGCAAATTTTTCGACGGATAATCTTCAAAATAGGTGAGTACTATTGATTTTTCGCAAAATCAGTCAAAAATTCGTGTCTCCCTATAGTTCACCGGACCCGCCACCAGTTTTTAAAGACAGAAGTTGTGGTAGGATCACTATAAAAGTTGACAGACTGCAACAAATTTCCATATTTAGTGTTCATTGATGCCATATCCTTCTAGGAGGAGAAAACCTACCTGACACCGATTTCGAAAATTCTTTTTTAATTATGTACGGCATTTACTAACAAACACATAGCACCACAAATTTTGCTGCGGAAACACTTAACAAGCGCAGTAGAAGGATTTTCATTTTCGAATTTGTCCCTTTTCGATTGGATATATTTCATATTTTCTTGTTGTATATTTACATATATATTCTCGAAGCATAATATTTAATTTGTTCTTAATAGATATGTGATAATTGTAGACTGAATCATTACGATAAACACTAGTTTTTTTCAAAATGATTTTGTTATGCTTTGACAACAATCTCAACTGACATTTGCTAATCACTAACATTAGCGCCGTTGCCAAATTTATGAAGTTATGAAATTACGAAAAATGTAAGTCTCGATTTCGATTGTATGCAGTTACATCGATATTTTTTTATCTATGGTCAATTCTGAATTCCATGAAGTTAGTTTGCAAAAAAGCGCGCCGAGTCGACGTTTCGCAATTTTTACTGTTAATATGTGTTTCCGCGGAGAAATTTTTGGTTTTCCAGGTTAGTTAATTAATGTTTTAAACTGTAAAAAATTTTTTTTTTAAATGCTACGTACAGATTCTCAAATTTTTCCTCTTTCTAGATTTTATGTAAAAATTTTAACGTTTGTGATGAAGATGTTTCTTCTAATGGAAAGACATCAGAATCCTCCTCAGTGACCATGACTGAACACCTTTTAAGAAAATCAGCCGAACTTCTGCAATTAGTACAGATCCAGGATAAACCTGGTGTAGTGAAACCAACACACTTAGCGTGATAGAATTATGGCGAATCTCTTTCACTGTGAAAAGTATTCTCTTGCTTGTAGTAATTATCATTCTTTCATATTCTCCAGGAATGTAAATTCTGTCATGTTTGTTAACCAACCTATTCACCGTACCAAAGTATATATCACACGGACCGGAAAATGGTGATATATTTTTTTATATCGTTTTGTTCCTTGTATTGCAACAAAAATCTAACCATGGTATTATTACGGTTTTGCCCGGGACAGCAGTCAGAAAAAAGATGCAACTCTGTTACTTCATTAGGAATGTGATTCAGTACATAATCATAAAAAAACGAGCAAACCTCGTTTGGACCTTTTAGGGCTTGGTCTTCATGATAAGTATAAAAGTGTCCGGTATTGCTTCTAAGCTATCTCGAAGGCATAGACCCAAAGTTGTCTGTAATAAAAAATCGCCTGAACTGGAATGTGTGCTAAAGGTAGATTTTGAATATATTCGAATGAAATTCACATAACTCCAGGTCGATCTTGGCACACAAGCTCTACTTCTTTGATTTTAGCATAGATTTTTTTAGTTTAGCGCTTCTTTTGTGAACTATTAGTTCGACCACAGCTACGCGATTAGCCTTTTCATTGAGATTCTTTTCTTCAAATCTTGCATTCAACCTTTCGCATTCAGAGCAAACATCAACTTGACATCTTCCGAACTTAAGTCCATAGATTTCGTTGAAGAATTGTAAGAACTCATGCTTCACCAATTCAAGTGCGTCCGGATGTCTTTTTATAAGTAGGTCATGCATCATTTTAACATTTAAATCTGCATCTAAATAGCGGTAGATTTTATTCAAACAGTGGGTGCTTTTCACAGGAAATAATTCAATATGTTTGTAATGATATAAATTAATTACTATAAAACTCGATTCAAGAAACCAGTTAGCACCGCGATGACGAGGTACCCCACCAGAACAGCAAAGTCCCTACGCCAAGATGCGCACGAAGAATCGACAGTAGAAGGATACTTCCACCACCACCACGACGATGGATATAAAAATGCAAACCGACAGACGATGAGACGACTTGGTTTACGGAGTCCTGCTCCTCCAAGTTCAGCCGCCTCCAGTGCGAAGCGTAGGTCGAGGGTATTGACTTTAACCTTAAACGCTTTACACTATCCACCGCCGAGTGTTGTACTAAGTCGGAGTATTGATCCGATTTTATACATCATTCATTAGAACGGCCGTTGGTTTCTGGTATTGACGGAAAAGAGAACGATTGTTCAAACTGTTAGAAGAATTTCGGTGTGGTACTGACACACTGAAAGCTCTACAGTATCTTCGTAGGGAAGCGCCGTTAAGCCGGGTACTGACTGGCTATAAACAATCGCTTTAACTGTTAGTATAATTTCGGTATGGTATTGACGCGCCGTAATAACTACAGTCCCTACAAACAGAGATATTCGTTAAGCTGGGTACTGACTAGCTACAAACGATACTCTCAAATCTTGAGATTAAAACCGAAATAGTATCGATCCGCCGGTTGCTCATAACCCTGGCTGTCTGAACATTCAATAGGACGCAGAGAATCCCGTACACCGTTGAGTATATCGCCGGAATCGAAATACACACCGCTACAGTTACACCTACCTACTATTCGGACCATCAGTACCTATCGATCGACGAAAGGATACGGGCCATCGAAGCGTGACCTTCAAAATATTTACGTAACAGAGTAATATATATATATATTTATATATATATATATATATATATATATATATATATATATATATATATATAGAATATTGAATTTTAGTTTATTTTTGTCATTGTAAATAATATTTTTTTAGAAATAAATCAGTTAACTTAATTGAACTCTGTCTCCTTTGGGCTTACCTGGGCAATACGCATTACATGTTCTTTAATCTTATGAATCCAGTTAGCCTGAATAGCACGAGGTCTGTTGTGATGCTGGCCTCGTAAATCTCTTGGCGATTGTCTTGCGAGAAGCAGAGTGTTTAAACGCTGAATTCTAAAATGTGATACAGCATACAGGCTCATGAACGCTTGTTTGCATACTGGTGTATGTTATGATGCATCACGAAATAAACAAAGTTTGATCCTCTTTGCTTACCACCTTCAGCGATCCTCTTTATACGTCTTTCTATAGGTTTTATCTCCATAAGTCCTTGCAGGAACGTAACTTGCACATTTTTGGATTTATCCGTATATAACTTTGACAATATTTCAACTTCATCTTGGTCACTTAGATTATCCGTGCATTTCTGTTTCCATCTACAATGTATTATTACTTTTCCGCCCAACCTATCTATATGCGAGAAAAGTATTGGTTTACCCCAAAAAACGTTGGAATTTAGACATTTTTTTTGAGTTATTTTAACGTTTTCCATCAACAACACGAAAAAACGGTTTTTAAAAAAAAATTCTGTGTGTATGTCGTCGTCGTCGTCGTCATTGTCCTTGTCGTCGGCCACTTTTCCTTACATGTCTTGTTAGCACGATACAGCCTCCGGAGTGCAATAAGTGACCAATTTTATGATTTAATATTGTTAAGGACATGTCACAGATGAACCCTATTGATTTTCAGCTCACCACAGCCAGTACAACGGGTGCTATGGTACTTGAAGTACGACATTTTGTAATTTTTTGAGAAATTTCCGTTTGTTAGCACGATACAGCCTCCGGAGTTCAACAAGTCACCAATTTTATGATTGAATATTATTCAGGACATCGCACTGATGAACCCTATTGATTTTCAGTTCACCAGAGCTAAAACAACAGATGCTACAGTACTTTAAGTACGATATTTTTGTCATTTTTGGAGAAGTTTCAGTTTGTTAGCACGATACAGCCTCCGGAGTATATACAAGTGACCAATTTTATGATTGGATATTATTCAGAGCGTCCCAAAGATGAACCCTATTGATATTCAGCTTACTAAAGCCAGTACCACGGATGCTATGGTACTTGAAGTACCAATTTTTTGTCATTTTTGGAGAATTTTCAGTTTGTTAGCACGATACAGCCTCCAGAGAGTATACGATTGATCAATTTTATGATTGAATATTGTTCAAGGTGTCTCACAGATGTATCCTATTGATTTTCAGTTGACTAGAGCGAGTACAGCGGGTCCTATAAGTCCAGATATCCTAAATTTTTGATATTAATATAAAAAAATAAACGGTTTTAAGGATTAAAACTAACTTTTCCGCATCCGTGGCCCTGAACAATATTCTATCATAAAACTGTTACTTGTATACACTTCGGGGGATGTAGCGTGCTAACAAACCGAAATTTCTCCAAAAATAACCAAAAATTCAGTATATCTGGATTTATAGGACCCGCTATACTCGCTCTAGTTAACTGAAAATCAATAGGATACATCTGTGAGACACCTTGAACAATATTCAATCATAAAATTGATCAATCGTATACTCTCTGGAGGCTGTATCGTGCTAACAAACTGAAACTTCTCCAAAAATGACAAAAATATCGTACTTAAAGTACTGTAGCACCTGCTGTATTGGCCCCGGTGAGCTGAAAATCAATAGGGTTCATAAGTGAGATGCCCTGAATAATATTCAATCATAAAATTGGTGACTTGTTGAACTGCGAAGGCTGTATCGTGCTAACAAACTGAAATTTCTCAAAAAATTACAAAATGTCGTACTTCAAGTACCATAGCACCCGTTGTACTGGCTCTGGTGAACTGAAAATCAATAGGGATCATCTGTGACGTCCTTAACAATATCCAATTATAAAATTGCTGACTTATTGCACTCCGGAGGCTGTATCGTGCTAACAAGACATGTAAGGAAAAGTGGCCGACGACAACGACGACGACGACATACACACAGGATTTTTTTTCTAAAAACCGTTTTTTCGTGTTGTTGTTGATGGAAAACGTAAAAGTAACTCAAAAAAAAATTTCAAAATTCCAACTTTTTTTGGGGTAAACCAGTACTTTTCTCGCATATAGAAAGGTTGGGCGGAAAAGTAATATATTTTTTATGGAAATTTACGTACATGGAGGTTCAACTTTTTTCTCTGAAACCGTTACACCTTTCATTGTAATATATTCACGACCTTCTTGTCTCGATATTTTACGTTTATTTACTCTCTTTCCAATCGCTCAAGTTTCTTCGTTTCTTTCTACTACCACTAGTTGTAGCTTCGTCAGCAAAACTAGTACTACTATTGCCAGACATTTTTAATTTACAAATGTAAACCGTTTAATCAATAGTGTAATAATTTCACAAAACTAGTTACAGAAACTAACACAGGTATTCACTCTTTGGCTATAATGTAAGCAATTCGACGTAATGGAATCAACTCATTGAGTTTCAAAACAGTACAAGTCACGGACTTGTACTGTTGTTCTGCTCATCGCTGGCAAGGCATTGCTTTCACATTGCATCCGGTAATGTTTAGCATACGGTTTTTAGACTCATTCGATGTGGAAGGGAATTTTAAAATGATTGGCCATCTCAACTGTTTTTCTTCTTCTTCTGTCTTATATGTAAGCAAAATTTACTTGTTTTTCTTCGTCCCTTTGTTCTCTTTAGTCCACTGTAAGATTGTCACTGCATCGTTTGCGGGGTCTTCCGATCTTCCTCCGTCCCATTGGTGACTTATCCCTTGTTATCCTTACCAATCTGTCGGGTGTCATGCGGCTAATATGTTGATTCCATTCTCTTATTTCTTTGCAGCATCCATTCACTGATATTATCAATTTTACATGCTCTTCTGATATCCTCACTCCTCTCTCGATCTAACAGTGTTTTGAATGCCATTCTACGCACTACTTTCATTTCTGTTGTCTTCAGTATTTGTTTCGTTTTCGAGGTATCTGTTCTCGTTTCCGCAGTATATGTTAGATGGGTCTAATAGCTGTTTTATATATTCTGGATTTAGCCTCTATTCCTATGCGTTTGTTGCTACATATAACATCATTAAAACACGCGGCTATTCTCGATGCTTTCATAACTTGCCCTCTCACCTCCATCTCAACATCACCGTACCCGGATATTTCTATCCCAAGATGCCTAAATTTCATTTCCTGCTGTACAATATTGTTGTCTATTTCAAGTTTACATCTAAGTGGTGTTCTAGGTGTGGTCATACATTTGGTTTTTGACACTGATATATTCAATCTGAACTTTTTTTGCTGTTGTGTTGAATCTATGCACTAGTCTTTGTAAGTCGTCCTCGTTTTCGGCTATGAGTACAGCGTCGTCGGCGTAGCATAGTATTTTGACTTCTCTCTCTCCCATTTTGTACCCTTTCAGTTTGCGTACCTCCTTCATTATTTCATCCATAATGATGTTAAACAGCATGGAACTGAGGGAGTCTCCTTGTCGGATGCCACTATTTACTTCTATTTTCTCCGTTAATTCACCCTCTATCTTAGCTTGGGTCGTGTTGTTCTTATATATATTTTCAATTGTTATAATGATGTTTTGAGGCACTTGTCTGTCGTAAAGCAATTGTATCACATCCTCCAGCTGTTTGCGATCGAACGCCTTCTCTAGATCGATGAAACACATGAAGGCTGGGCGGTTATATTCGATCGACTTTTCAGTTATTTGTCTTATAATGAACACCGCGTCCGTGCATGATCTCCCTGAGCGGAATCCTTGCTGTTCGTCTGCGAAGGTAATGTGCTCATTAATTTTATTTGTGATTGTTGTTAATTTCTAGGAAGTGAAGAGAAGATTGATTCCTCTATAATTAGCAGGTACCTCCTTGTCGCCTTTTTTGAATAGGAGAGTTGTACTATTTCTCCTTTCGTCGAGGATTCTATGTTGGTATAAGATTTTGTCATAAATGTTTTCAGTTGTTCCATCAGACACTCTCCTCCATACTTCAACAGCTCATTGGTAATACCATCGGGTCCTGCGCTTTTCCTGTTTTTTAGCTTTTTTACAGCAGATTCTATGTCTTCCACGCTCACATGTATGTCGTCGTTAATCATTATTTCAGGTATGCTAAGTTAATTTTCAATGTTCCGTTTTTTGTATAATTCCTTCAAATATTTCACCCAATCCTCTTTCGGTGTACGATTACTGTTAATCGGCTCATGTGTCTCTTTTCTCTGGTCCCTTATTAGCCGCCATAACTGTTTTTGGAGTCCGTAGAAGTCGCTTTCCATCCTCTTCGAAAAAGCTTCCCAGTGTTTGTTCTTGACATGTCTCGCTAACGTATTGGTGATGTTTCTAATTCGCTTATACTCTCAGTCATCCTCCAGGGACTGTGTTGACCTGTATTTTAAATAAGCTCTTCTTTTCCTCTTACATTGCTCTTTGATTTTTTCACAGAACCTGGGCGTCCTGTTGGGACCTGTCTTTCCTTGTTTTATCTTTCGTGTTCCCAGTGCTTCAGTTGCTGTCTCTCTAATATTTCGTCTCAATTTCTCCCAGCTGTTGTTTGTGCTTTTACAAAGTTTTAATTTCATTTTGATCGTTCCAAGTACCAATTTGTAGTCGCTACCGATGTTAGCTGAATTAAGAGTTCTTATGTCCAGTATCTGGGGTGGTTACAGATTTCTATTAGTTATTATATACGAGTAATCAATCATTGATTGCAGTCCTCGCGTGTTACCGAAAGTATATTTGTATTGTGGCTTGTGATCAAAAAATGTGTTATTGATGCGCATTAAGTGCACAGATGTTAACTAAAAGTTTTCCAATGTGGTTCAATACTTCTTCGTTGAATCGCTGTTTTTAATTCCCTGCAGTGTATCATTGCCAACACGAGCATTAAAATCTTCTAGCATTACCATTGGTTTATTCCGTAATATCGACACGATGACATTCTGGAGTTGATCATAAAACTGTTCCCTTTCTAGCTTTGTTCTGCTCTCCTCTAGTTCATACGCCGAAATTACGAACAGTTCCTGGTTTCCTGTGTTTAATTGTATAACCAATATTCTTGAAGATATGTACTGGCATCCCTTTATGTTGTCCTTGTATTTTGTGTGTAGAGCAATTGCTACTCCTTCTTTTGCACGTTCGTTTTTACCCACTCCGCTATATATCAAGTAAGTAGTCCCCGTATTCTCTCTGACCTTTTCCCTTCTTTTTTGTTTCCTGTAGTGCGCATATGTCAATTTTATGATCGTTTAATTCTATTATCAATTCCTGATCTTTACTATTGAAGGACCTTATGTTCCAGGTTGCAAATCTTATAATGTCCCTTTTTTTCCAATTCTTAATCCTTTTTCCAGCATGGGTCGTCACCTTCAATCCAATCCTGTTTCGAGGCAAAGTTTCGATTCTATGAGCTTTGTGTTTTTTTCCCTAGGTAGGTTGCTAGCCTGACCTAGGAACCCTCCTCTTTTGTCCGGGCTTGGGACCGGCAGTGGCTACTCAATCCACCCGGCAACTAACCACTGGCAGAGTTCCATCCACGGACTTAGGATCCATGGACTTCTAATAGTATATGTTTCCCATATATCCGAAATGACTCCTCTTTTTGCCTACACATGGCCGCCATGTTGTGCTAATTTTAAGTTGGTATTAAGAAGCTACAGTTCATATGCGTTTTCTTGATATTGAGGATTGAACGTTGGTTGGTTGCGCGAGCTAATTGACAGCATAATAGAATTAATTAACCAATTAGAATTTAGCTGGATGAACTGACGCTACATTTTCGTTGTGTCAATTTCTGTTTCCTTTGTCCCGTTGTTGCAATGTGATTTGACTGATTTGTGACAGCGTCAGGAGTGGCATCAGGTCAGGGACAATTCCAACCCTAAAACTACCTCACAATGTTTTGAAGTAGATCACCTGGAGAAAAGTTATTTACCTAGCTCACCTCCGCCTACATGGTATGTTAATTTTAACTTAGTACTCACAAAGAATCAAAAAATCTTTTTTTAATTGTAGCAGCAAGCTGGAAAGTGTTGATTCACCTCAAAGTAGTTCACCAAAATATCTGACAAAACTTTCTCCAATAAAACGGAGTGATTCAGACTCGTCTCCATCTGCTGCTCATTCTTCTAATATAGTACGGATGGTACAATTCTTTCATCCGTATAGGTAAGTTTAATATCAAATTTTCTTTAAAATCATAATGTAATATGTAGTTTATTTATATAAATTTTGCTACCATTCATATAATGCCTTAGCACCAAAGTTTAAGTAGTCTAAAGAAATGTACTATTTTCAGCAAACCTTCCACTGAAGATACCAATATAAAATTGAGAGAGAAGATTCACTTTTTAAAGAGGCGATTAAGAGTATGCAGAAAATCAAGCGGGAGGCGAAAAATGAAAATAAAATCCTTGAACAGATTATTAACCGAACTAAAACATAAATTTTCTTTATATACTGAAAATTGTGTTACAGATAATGTTAAGTTTTTTTGGAAGTTTATAAACAGTAGGAGGGTGAATAACACTATACCTTCTGAAATGACTCTTGGGGACCTTACTGCTGATAACGGGAATGATATTGCAAATCTATTTGCTAAACATTTCTCATCAGTTTATTCAAATCAACCTCTGGCTGTGCGGGGTGTACAGGTTTCTTCAATGGCAAATGTATCCACTTATCATATTGAAATTTCGAACATTTATGCAAAGTTATCTAAAATTGATGTTAAAAAACGCCCCGGACCTGACGGAATACCTTCCATTCTTAGGGAATTTAGCTTCCTTTCATCTCGTCCGCTCTTTCATATATTTAATAAGTCTCTTGTTACAGGCGAATTTCCAGATCATTGGAAAACTTCATACGTCACTCCAGTGTATAAATTAGGTAGAAAATCAGACATCCCAAACTATCGTCCTATATCAATCCTTAGCATAATTCCCAAAGTTTTTGAGAGTATCATTTTAGATTATCTCACGTATGACTGTTCGAGTATTATGGCATCACAACAATTTGGCTTCACTTCTAAAAGGTTTGCAGAATTGGGTTTACTCACATATGTTGACTTTTTGTCTGATGGTTTGGAACGGGGTCTGCAGATTGATTCTGTGTACACTGATTTCTCTAAAGCTTTTGACAGGGTTAATCATGAGCTCTTGCTACATAAACTTTTTCTTTATGGTGTTGACGGTCGTGTATTACAATGGCTAAGCGATTACCTTACGAATAGTTTACAAATGGTCAGAGTTACTCATCTAGGGCCCAAGGGTATCATCTAGGACCATTATTATTTAACATATTTATTAATGATATAATGCATTGTTTTCGAGGTAGCAAAGCCTTGGTATTTGCTGGTGACCTGAAATGTTTTAGGGTGATTAGTGGCAGGTATGATGCTCTAATATTACAATCTGATTTAGATAGTCTATCAAATTGGTGTACACTTGATGGTATGAATCTAAATGCATCCAAATATCATGTAATGCGTTTTCATGGAATACACCACCCAATAGCTTTTCATTACAATAATAATAATGCAACTCTAAAATGTGCTTCTCAAACTAAGGACTTGGGTGTTATAATGGACTCCACACTTAATTATAAGTCTCATGTTACCGCTGTTGTTCAAAAATCTATGAAGATGTTGGTTTTTATAAGGAGAACCACTTCTGATTTTACTAACATCACTGCTATTAGATCTCTATATTGCTCACTGGTCAGAACTTATCTTGATTATTGTTCACCAGTATTATATTACATATAAAGCGAATCTTGAAGCTGTTCATCACAAGTTTTTAAGATACATTGCCTTTAAGACGCACATTTACTTTTGTTATGATTTCTTAGAACGTTTTTTAAACATTCCTACTCTGGAGGTTTGCAGAAGGTAAAGGGATCTGATACAGCTGTTCAACATAGTAAATGGTATTTGTGATTGTTCCAAGCGTCTCTTTAAAATATATTTAGTTGTCCCTCCTCGTCTTTCTAGGCAGCTACAAACGTTTCATGTTGCATTTCATAGGTACAACTATGCAATGAATACTTTTGTACCTAGGACACTTAGATTAGCAAATTCTGTAGATGGAATTTTGATGTGTCCACTTTCAAGTTCAAAAAACAATTACTGGAGTTTCCACTTTAGAGTGTACATTTTTTATTGCTGGTTTGATGTGTTATCACTACTCTTACTTTATTTGCTTTTTTCTTGTGATTTATACTATACTTTAGGTTTTTCCTTTTGTTTTATACATAAGTTTAATGCATGTGTCAATTGTTCTATCCTGTTCTAGTTTTACATATTTTCCTCTTTTTGTTATTGTAGCATTTTTTTATATTTCCATATTGTATTTATGTGAATTGGACTAGCCCGTGATTAAATTAAATTAAAATTAACTGTTCATTTATTTATTTCCTGATTAATTAAATTTGAATAAGAATTTTACTGTTATTTTCAAAAATAAAAGCATGTTATTCTTGCACACAATTCATATTTTTTTAAAATCCTCGTACACGATTTAAAAAAATTATATTTGATTTTCCATAATCCCAACTTAGGTAGATACATAATATGCAGTTACTAGTGTAACTAATAAAGTATACTTTTTTCTCTCACCGTTTCATATTTTCCTATCTTATCAAGTGTAACACAAATGATTTCTCCTTTATTTTTTAAACCGGTCCTGTACAAATCACGTGACTCAGGCCGGCCAACTTAAAATTAGCACAACATGGCGACCACAGTAAAGGAGTCAAACCGACAGTGCCGTTCCTAGCGGGTATGCAGCGAATGCCCCTCACGCAGGCGCCCAATTTAAGGGGCGCCAAATTCAACTATTCGCTACTCTTGCAAAAACGCACTTCTAATTGGAAGAAAAATCAGCATAAAAGGTATTAAAAATCAAATTATAGCAAAGCTGTAAACTTTGATTACAGGAAGAAACAGTAAACTATTATACGAAGTAACTTCTAGACTTTGCTTCTACACTGGAATTTACATGCAAAAAATCTGTTGATGGCGTGTCGGCACTCGGCTTACGGGCGGCGGCGTATCTTCAAAGGATGCCGCTCGCCTTTGGCGGCTCGCTCGACAAATAATATACATGTTATTGTTTTTTATGCATTTATCGGCGGCGTGTGCCTCAGAGAGGTCGAAGGTGCAAAAAATATTATTTTCTGAAAAGTTCTCCAAAAAAACTTTTTCGGCTCCAGATTTTTCCACCAGATTTTAGCGGTGATATAAAACAAGAGAATGTGGCTTGTTTCAGTCAGTTAGTTCAGTCATCGAGTATTCGTCGGTGATTTTTGACGATTAATAATAATTTCATTTGAATATAATATTACGTGTTGCCGTTGTGTTGCTGATTTTAAATCTTAAGGTAAGAGAAGATGAAAGAAAACGTGTTATTAAATCAAGTCATATTTTGATTCGAGAGTGTTCTGATTATATTTTGACTCCGGTCAGCTTTTTTTCTAATAATTTTTTTTATCTCTTCAGAAATGAGTGATGGCAGTAAAAAAAAATTGTCTGGAGCCCAAAATAAAAAACGTCGATTGAAATTGGAGGCAGTGCGGGATAAACTCAGCGGTTCGCTGAACAAATTCCTTCAACTCAGCAGTTCTTTGGCGAATCCACTTCTGTCAAGAGAAGAACAAGTTGTTGCAGAACCGATTATTATTATCGAAGATCAGCAGCCATCCACGTCTGGAAGTTCTGGAACGCCTGTTTCACCTGATCCAACTCCTGAACTGGGTCATCCGGTAAGCGAGAATGAAGAAAGATCTGAGCACAGTGACATTGCTGATATTAGTGATGTTGATATTGCTGATCCATCTACATGGCCAAATAATTTGAGTCATCATCTAATCCAATCAATCGTGACAAAGGGAGCTGTTCAAATTAAAGAAAATTTTCCTGTTGATGAGTCTGGTAGGAAATTTTCAGTAACGCAATATCTTAGGAAGTTGCCAAACGGCGAAATAGTTAATAGGGATTGGTTGGTGTATTCTAAAAAAATTATTTGCGTATTTTGCATTTTTTGTAAAGTTTTTAGCGCTTTGTCTCATCAATTGATCACTGGGTACTCCAATTGGAGGCACCTTTCAGTTAATATTTCCCGACATGAAAATAGTATGGTACATATGAAAGGGGCTCAAAAATGGCACGAATTAAAATTGCGTTTGAGCAAAGATTGCACAATTGATAAAGAGCAACAACATCATTACGAAAATGAAAAAAGACGATGGCGTGCGACAATCAAAAGAATGATTTGTATTGTGCAATATTTGGCCAGTCATAATTTAGAATTCAGGGGTGACAGCTCTAATCTTTTCGATTCAAATAATGGTAATTTTCTCAAACTGGTCGAAACGATTGCCAAATTCGATCCGATTATAATGGAGCACCTGAGCAATATTCAAAGGTCTAAAGAGTTGAAAAAAAACTTTTTAGGCAATCACTTTCAAAATTAATTAATCCATCTATTATCAAAAAATATTCTAATAGAAATTTTGAACTGCCTCAAGAAAGCAAAATATTATTCAATAATTTTGGATGAAACTCCAGATGCTATTCATGTTGAGCAGTTGACTTTCATAATTCGCTTTGTTCATTTTTCTTCAAATGAGGTTGAAATAAGAGAGCACTTTCTGGGGTTTTTTAAAGTTTTGGATAGTACAGGAGAAGGGCTTTTCAATCTGTTGAGAGATGAGATACTACCAACTTTTGAAATTGATTTTCTTAATATGAGAGGTCAGGGTTATGACAATGGCGCAAATATGTCTGGGAAGCATGTGGGCATTCAAGCTCAATTTAAAAAAGTTAACCCGAGAGCTATTTTTTTGCCTTGTTGTGCTCATACATTAAATTTGACAATTAATGATGCAGCTAAAATTTCAGACGAGATTGTAGGTTTTTTTTTCAATTATTCAGGAGCTGTTCAATTTTTTTCTGCTTCACCCTACAGGTGGAATATTTTAAAGCGAAATTTACAAAATCTCTCTTTAAAGTCAGTGAGTAAAACTCGATGGGAAAGCAGAGTCAGAGCCGTTCAACCTCTTAGATTTCAACTTCTCGAGATTTGTAGGAGTTTACTTGATTTGATGGAAGATAATTCAAGAGACATGGATACCAAACATTCAGCAAAGGTACTTTTAAAAAAAATTAAAACGTTTAAATTTATTTGTTCCATCATTATTTGGTACGATGTATTATCAAAGGTCAATATAGTGAGTAAAATGATGCAGAATCCAAATACAGTTGTTAATGAATGCCATGGAGAAATAAAAAGTCTCATCAACTACTTCACTGAAAAAAGGTCAGATGAAAATTTTGATGTTTTTGTGAATGAGGCTAAAGCCGAAGCTGGAAAAAATGATGTAGAGCAAACATTTCTTTCAATTAGGGAACGAAAGAGAAAGCGTCAATTTTCATATGAAAATAAAGACGATCCAGTTATAGATCCAAAGCGAAAATTTAAGATCATTTCTTATTTCCAAATTTTGGATACAACAGTTCAATCCCTACAAAGTCGTTTCGAGAGATTGAAGCAATGCAATGACTTATTTGGATTTTTGAGTGATTTTCAAAACCTAAATTCTGATGAGATTAAACGATCGTGCATATATTTGGATTTGGCTTTGCAAATTCACCATGAAGGAAATGTTTGCAAGGATATTGATGGTCTTGATTTGTACAATGAAATTTCATCATACAAAATCCTTAACCCTGTCAAAGACTCTCGCAATACCTCAGACTCACCCATACATATTCTGAATTATATAACCAAGAAAAATTTGCAGTCTTTGTTTCCAAACCTGTCTATAGCATTAAGGATATTTTTGACGCTGCCGATTTCTGTTGCGTCTGGCGAAAGGAGTTTTTCAAAGCTAAAACTTGTAAAATCTTATTTGAGAACTTCGATGTGCCAGGAAAGGCTTTCAGATTTAGCTGTTATTTCAATTGAAAATAAAATATGTGAAGCCATCGATCACAATGAAATGATCAATGAGCTTGCATCTGCAAAAGCAAGACGTGTTATGTTCTAAAACTACCTTGTCATTTGATCATTAGGTACTTAGGTATTAGACAGTTAACGGATTTGTTTGCGTTGAGCACCATTTTAGAGTTTTATCTCAATTCACTCATTTGAGTGAATTGAGTTATATTAGATTTTTTGTTAATTTCCGAATGGACGTGTTTTATTTATGACCTATAGTGTACGTTAATAGTCTATTTTATTTGATGTCGAAAACGCCCATTTTCATAATCAAACACTTACACTAAAGTGACTTTAGTCTGTAGTCTATACGGAAACTATTCAGTTTAAACCTCAAACTAAAAATGATTATGAAAATTGGCCTTATCATCAAAATTTAAGCATAGTATATAGGGGCGCACAAAATTATTCTTGCACGCAGGCGTTCGCCACGCCAGGAATGGCACTGCAAGCCGAATATACAATTAGTAGTCCATGGATCCTAAGTCCGTGGTTCCATCTCAACTCAAAACACCAAATTTTGGACTTGACTGTTTTTAATCTCACCAATTCAATTGATGTATTATCTTGCAATGTAAGCCGGTATTGTCGATGTCGTGGCTGTAGTTGTGGACCTGTAACTGGTCTACGTGAATAAATTCCGCGTTTTCCAAGTCTTCTTATAACAGTCCTTTCGCTTATAATAACTCCACGTACATTTCTTAAACGATGTTGCAGAAAAGGAGCAGTTGTTCTTCGATGTCTTAATGTGGAGAGAGGATGATGAACCGGTCATCAACACTTGTGGTTAATTGTACTCCGTAGACAAATATCGGGGGGGTCTGGGGGGCTGTGTATTATTATTTGGATTTACGTTGTTGTTGTTTTGCTGCTATTTGGGGCCTCGTCTTCGTTACATTTATTTTCTGAGAGAACTTGATATGTATTCGAAGGTTTTGTTGTTGGCTCGTTACTTATTTGTTTTTGAAATTTACGCAGCTTTCTTTTATGATTTACCTCTTGGCATAGGTGATTGTTTTGTGCATCTGCATTATTACTTTCCATCGCCACTTCTTCATCAAAATCACTGGAATCCGAGAAATATGGAGCGTTTGCAAAATTTTGATTGTGGTTCTAGGGGTCTATCTGCATATTGGAAGTCGGTTTTAAGTTTAATTGTGATGGATAGGTCAATTGGTAGTTTACGAGTGGAAGATTATTGGAAATGGGGGGGGGGCACTGAGTGAGGTATTGTTGCTGTTATTGAAGGATTTTATTTTATTGGAATTATAGTTGCGTGTTCTGCTGCTGAATTTGATAAGGATACATGGGTGTGTGTTGCTGTATGAGCGTTGCATTGTATCAGCGTTAATTGAATTAATTGCGGTCCTAAATGTCTCAATCAATTAATCAATATTAGGTCTGTTAATGTAAACTATTCACTTAAAGTATCCCCACAAAAAATCTAATGGAGATAGATCAGGAGATCTAGTTAGCCATTCTAAAAATCCCCGTCCACCAATCGATCAATGCAACCGGACAATTAACTATATATGTTACCGGCAAGATGGAGCGTCAAGGCATTACGCGCGACATGTACGTGAATACCTAAATAATATGTTTCTCAATAGATAGATTGGCAGACGAGGATTTTTAGAGTAGCCAGCTAGATCTCCTGATCTATTCCCATTAGTTTTTTGTGCGGAAACTTTAATTAAGTGAAAATTTAACAGATCTAATAATATTGAGTATCTAAAAGAGAGATTTGGAATTGAAATTAATTTAATTAAGGCTGATATCCTCAATAATAAGAGTATTAACATCGTCTTACATATTGTGAAAAGGTAAATGCTTTGCAATTTGAGCAATTAATTTAATAGTTTTGAGGTTTATTTAGTCCTGTATACATTTTTATAAATTACATTATTTTGAATGAAATAACTTTTATATCTTGAACATACGGTTATGTAACATAAAAAATAGAACATAAGTACACAGAAAAATGCGTTTTTTTTGATGTTCTATCAAAATAGGGTATTCCCATTTAAAAAAATAAGATGACATCAATAAAGATATAAGTACAACAAAAAATGCGCAACTGAAAAATAAAATCAACGTGTTTGAGCTTTTTCCCCAATGACCAAATCAAGCTTCTAACGAATTTGTTCCAACCTTTGTGTGCTCACCAGAGTTGGGAACTATTTAGAATAAAATCATTCAAAATACATATTTAAAATACTAAATGGCATTTTATATTTTTCATTTTAAATAAATCTGAAAAAACCATTTTGCATTTTGTATTTTAAATAGCTTATATTTTCCATTTCCATTTTGCATGTGAAAGTAAAATATAAAATTCTTTGGGAACGAACTTCGGCTTGCTAGACATGGAACATTTGACAAGACCTGACGTCATAGACAGCAAAGCCGATCGTTCATCGACTAAAATCACGGAATTTGTCTACGTGCATATAATCTATGATCATATATGTTTTATATTTATTTCATTGAGTTGAGTTTTTTTATATTTTCTATAGTAAAATTATTGTTTTTTTGTCTCTGGGATACTTTTTTCTGGCAAACTAAATGTTTGAGCAATCCGAAAACGAGATAAACAATTTCCTCCAGCACTCATAAATAAAGATGGCTCAAAACCTAAAAAACTGAAGCAAAGATTACTAAGATGTCCCAATATTCTGAGCAAATAGTTGCTGATAATCTTATCACGAATTTCATCTGCCAAACCATGAGTCCTTTGGTTTTAGTGGAACATGAAGCTTTTGTCAAGCTTGTTAAAGGTACTTTTTTTGTATTTCTAAAATAAGTTTGGTTATCAAACACATATTCTAGGAATGTGTGAATTAAAAAGTTCACCGAAAATAATGTGCAGAAAAACGCTGGCAACTAGAATAAATTCAGATTATATAAAGAGGATGGATTATATTAAAGGAGAATTACAATCCGAAAAATATGTGTGTACTACTGCAGATGTATGGTCTATCAATAGGAGGAGCTTCATGGGAGTGACAGTACACTGGGTAATTCTTATTATGCATATAATATTTGTTCATAATTTGATGGAAAATGATTTTTAGATTACTGAAGACTTAAAATGCAAAAGTTTTGCTATTGCATGTCGCGTTTTAAAGGAAACCATACTTATGATAAAGTAGCAGATCTGTTGAATGATATCAATGAAGAATTTATTGATAGATCCAAAACATATATTGTAAAAACGGTAACTGACAATGGATCAAACATGATTAAAGCATTTAATACATTTTCCCAAAATAAGGAACCTGTTGCTGCTACAAGTTCACATGATAGTAGAACTGTTCAGCACATTGTTCGTAAATTAACTACTGATGAATCTTTAAGAAGTATTGTAGAAATAGGTAAATATAGCAGTTTCTTGTTTGTGCAAGGTCTCCAGTTCTTACAAGACAGTCGAACTGAGATATGTATGCTGGCAAATTTATTCCTCAAATTTAATACTCCATTACCTTCATCGGCAGCTGTGGAACGATTATTTTCGTTAGGTGGAATGATCCTAAGGCCTAAAAGGAGAAATTTAAGTGATGAAAATTTTCAAAAATTGCTTCTTTTAAGAGCAAACTAAACAAAATAATGAAATATTTGCAGTATTATAAATAAAACCTTATCAATTTAAAAAGCATTTTCATTTTATCAATTTATTTGAAATACCTATCTTCATTTTCTATCTTGAATAACTTTTTCAAAGCTATTTTGTATCTTGTTTTTTAAATGAATTTATTGAAATCCAATTTGTATTTTCATTTCAAATAGATTTTATCATCCATTTTACCCATCTCTAGTGCTCACTGTATACTTCAACAAGTACTATAATAGTAGTAGTAGAATAGGCATGTTTCTACTTTGCCTTTTAGGGATAATCTGCCTAAGGTGGGTGATTTGCAGTGTTGCCAAAACTTTTTTTTATGCCTACTAGATTGGGGTTGAAAATTGTACTAGAATTTCATAAAAAAGTACTCAATTTTTATATTCATGTGTTTAAATAAATTATAAGAAACAAAACATTTTACTTGTTAAGAAAATCCAAAATAATGATCTGAACATATTCAAAATGTTTTTTTCTAACACACACAATCAAATTCATATGGAATCGCTCAATATTTTCCCAGTGATCATGTAAAAAACTTCATAACTTTCTTGTTAAACAATATACCAATCTTATTTAAAGGATAAGCTGCTTACAAATAATAAGTGTTTACTTAAGTCTTTGTAACAAGCTAATTTTATTGCTAATGCACTCAGAAGAGTTTTTAACCTTTTTGGTCCAAAGTAGGTAAATTTGTAAACTTTTTTTAAACGAAAAACTAAGTCTATTTTATCACATTAGAAATAGTGTGCATAGAATGAATCAACTTTGTAGGTATGTTGTTTAACAAGAATCAATATATAAATTAAAAATTTGGTTTTTCATGTATTGTGGACAGTGGATATTAAAACGTACTAGATTTTTGCTTAAACGTACTAGCGCACAGAAAAATTCAAAAAAGTACTAGACTGGCAGCACTGGTGATTTGTGATCCGCCTCTGAATTCGAAGCATATTGCATATTGGAGATGAACATGTTGCTTTGTATTTTTCGCAATTTACATATTCTTCTTTTTTATAATGAGGCGATTCTTTGAGAGTTTCAATTATACCATTGAATAAAAAGTAAAAGAGTAAAAAAATACTTTTTATTCAATGAATTATACACTTCAGAGAAACTACATAAATAAAACTGACAATTTTATTACGAAAGAGTTTCCGATTTAACACTATACATTTATAAATAATGAGAATGTTACCATCTTGCTTGTTAAAAATGTTTTATTATTGTTGACATTAAACTTCAAAATTTTTTCGCTTACAAAAATCACTCGCGAAAAATGCTCTATACGGTAGTTCAAATGTATCTGATGACTTAACCTCAAATTCAAAAGAGTTAAAAGAATGTTTTTAAATAAAGGAAATTGGATATTAAGGCTCACTAACACTGTATTAAAAAGCAATAACCGTTTATGTAGTTATAAAAAAGGAATTATTCTTGGAATAGAAACATCCTGCGATGACACTGGTTGTGCAATTCTTGATACAGACGGTAATATTCTAGGAGAAGCACTCAACTCCCAACATTTAATTCATTTGAAGTAAGTTTTTAAATGAGTTAAATTAATTGTATTACTAAACTAAATGTGAAAGCAGTTACTTTTCACCACTCTTGATTTTATTAACCATTTTGGACTAACGTTTTTTGTAACATTTTTGAAACATTTTGCATCAATAAATATGTACCAGCTAGGAAGTGAATAATCGTATATTATTCAACAAGCATATGATGAGAATAATAATTATTCACGATGGTGCGTTTATGTCGTGAGCCACAGGCGAGTGACAATAGGGTGACCAGACGTTTATGTCGCAAAAGGAGGGCAGAGGAGATAAAAAATGATAATTTTTTATAAAAAACGATGACAAAATTAAAAAACAAAGATATTGTATTTGACACTTAAAACACATGAAAAACATGATTATAATATCAAAACTAACATTATTCTAACTACCAGAAAATGGAAATAAGACATGTTCTAGAAAAGGAAGTAAACGTAAACAATACAATTTTTATTGTTATGAGTATTATAATTACTGTAACAAGACGTAGTGTTACAATAATAATAATTAGTATTTTTCAGAGGACCCAATTTGTTGCAAAAGAGCCATCATATCTAACAAATATTTATAAAATTGTTTACATTTCAAATTAAAATTATCTTTTAATATAATCACCTATTTTATTGGCTCAGTATATAATTGATTTCTTTCTTTAGTCCATCGCAGTTATTAATGAGAAAATTCATTCTACTGCTGCAGGGTGAGCTGGAATTGAGAAATAAAATTGGCATCTTTTTAATAATTCAGGACAAAGTTCTTTAAAAAAAATACCCATTTTTTATCTAAAGATACGATTTCAAAATTGCTTTGAAGTTTTGGTAAATTTTGCTTTAGTAACAAAATGTCATCAATTAATTTAGTCATTAATTTCAACCCCCCTTTGCATTAAGAACTTTATGGATGGTATAATATCGTCTAATTCAAATTCTGCATTACTTAATAGCATCCATTGAAAGACTTAATTCTTCTAGGGACATACTACATTTTTTTTAATTCAATATATTTAGAAAGATTAACATTTGTTCCTTAAATTTTTCGACTTCCCATTGGTGACCCTTTTCAACTAAAGCATTTAATTTGGTCCGTACTTTTAGAGGTATAAAACTGGTCCTTTAGCCTGTCACTTAGTGACTCCAATACAGAGTTAATAATTTATTGTACCTCCAGAACATATATATTTTCTTTCTTAATTAAAATGATACTCAAATGAATGGTAAAATGTAAAAACCATAAATACAGTTCTGAAAAATCATTCTCTAAGGAGAGAAGGATAGGACAATCTTTTTGAAAAAGAAAATATGATTGGAGAGCTGAAAAAAGTTTTAGTATGTATTCGTTCAATTGTGGGAACCATGGAAAGCCACCTAGTTTTGCTGTGATATAACAACTGTTGGTATGTTATTTCAACAAGTTCGCAGAATTATTTGAAAGTTTCTGTGCACACAGTATAAATTGAAAAATAATGAAGTCACTAGTGAGGGATATGTGCAGGGGCATACCATATCCTTGTTTGTGGTTACAACTATAATTATGAGTAAAAAATGCTATTTAACAAATTCTAGGAAAAAGCCGGCTGGGCAACTAAAATTTGGAAAAAAGCCTGACAAGTCCGCTTTATCTGGACGTCTGGTCAACTGAGTGAATAATAGCCATTATATGCGAGTAGAACACTATATTTTGTCGACGACTATGAATTACCTATTTAGGTATAAAAAAAATTTGTTATCAAACTAAAACACTATATTATTTAATTACAAAAAACTACTACTCATTACCAATAGTAATGTTATTGAACAGATTATATACGTAATAAATGCTTACAGTTATATTTGTGCAATTTGTAAAAGTGTTGACCGGAACTGTAGATGTGTTTATGGTGGAAATGACATTTTCATGGTGGTGGTTGATGGTTGCATTCATTGCTAATATTGAATTAGATATTTTTTCGGGCTGTTTCCATTTTATTTTGTATTGACTTCTCAATGTACCCCTCAGCTACTGCTGTCGGCTTCCATCAACCCTGACGTTTCAATGCTGTTATGTCTCCACCTGCATCGACCAGCAAAGTTACAGACGATTTTCGAAAACTATGACTAGAATTAATTTCTGGATTTGGTATTTTGAAGAAATCGGCAATGTCTTTTCCCATTTTCGTGAATTTATTGATGCCAATTCTTTGATTAGAGCATTTACCGTTTGGGACATTAAGGAAAAATTCATCCTTTGTTCAGAGTGTTTATGCATTTTTTGCAGATTTCTTAAAAATGATCGCTTACTGTGAATTTTCAGGTTATGTTGGTCTTGGTATTAGTCACATTTACTAAAAAAGTTGATCTTAAATCTTTCAAATTAGTTATTTTCATAGAGTACATCTAATTAGTTCAACAGGCATCCATTACTCCCATTATTAAAGCTGCCTTGAAAAAAGAGAAAATAAAAATAGGTACTTAACTACATTGTGCTATTTAATAAATTAAGTATTTCATGTTAACAAAACTGCAAGGTATTTCTCATCCGACGCTTTTGTAATAAAATCGTTAACATTTTCGGGTGAAAAAATGTTTTCCTTTTTAGGTCGATATCCTTCACTTTTGCATTTTAGTAAAGCTTGCAGTTTCTTATATTCTTCAATATTTATTTCCTGATCAATACTAATTGTACGTTTAACCATCGAGTAATATGTAGATAGTGTCAATGATTTACATGTTTATAAAGTTCTGTAAAATATACCAATAGCTAATTCAGAAAATGCATTTTTGCCTATCATTCTCTCGAAACATGTCCAATTAGATGAAATTTCATCTAAAACCGTTGGGTGACTTTGTTAATGCCCTAACTCTATCAATTTTTGAATAACTATCGATACTTAATTTTACCCTCTTCATTGGATACTCACTCTCCTTCTGAATCGCATCATTGTAGTGCACTCCTGATTTTTTATCACAGATTAGACCTTTGACGATACTTTCTCAGAAAATTGAATGAATATTTCCATTATTTTGGTCTGTACGATTTTTTATATGAAGGCATGTTTTTCTTTTAACTTAAATGCTCTCCTAATATTTGAAACATTTATCTCATCGAAAAATGGACAACACCAGTCGATTTGTCGTATCAAAGAACCCCTATTCTCATAATTTCAGTATTTTTTTAGAGGAAAAATATTTTTCGTCAAATAGCTGGACAGTAAGGAAAATATTGCATTTTTCGCAATTCTCCAAAAATATATTTTTGGCCTATCATCCTCTCGAAACATGTCCGATTAGATGATAACTCATCTAAAATCGATGGGTGTCTTTGTTAATGCCCTAACTCTATCAATTTTTGAATAACTATCGATACTTTATTTTACCCTCTTCATTGGTTACTCCAAGTTTGACGAACTCTACTTCTGAATCGCATCATTGTAGTGCACTCCTGATTTTATATCAAAGATTAGACCTTTGACGATACTTTCTCAGAAAATTGAATGAATATTTCCATTATTATGGTCTGTAAGATCTTTATATGAAGAAATGTTTCCTTTTAACTTAAATGCTCTCCTAATATTTGAAACATTTATCTCATCGAAAAATGGACAACACCAGTCGATTTGTCGTATCAAAGAACCCCTATTCTCATAATTTCAGTATTTTTTGAGAGTAAAAATATTTTTCGTCAAATAAGTAAGGAAAATATTGCATTTTTCGCAATTCTCCAAAAATATATTTTTGGCTTATCATCCTCTCGAAACATGTCCGATTAGATGATAACTCATCTAAAATCGATGGGTGACTTTGTGTGTGTGTGTGTGTGTGTGTTTTTTTTAATAGAGGTAGGAAAATACTTTTACGTATCGTCAGGACTTGGTGTTCTGCCTGGTATGTCGGACTCGGAAGCCTTTCCAATACCGACTAAAAACCTCCTCTGTCTCCAACCTCTGTTTCCCCCGCGGTACCACCGTTAGGCATTACTTCGCAGAGGGAGGATCTAGCTATCGCCCTTCCTTCTATAAGTCGAATTCATGGTGGTTTCGTTCTACGAGGTTGTCTGTCTAAATCAAATCTTTTTTATTGACACGTTTCGATTTTTTGTACGTTCTCTTTCTAAACGACGAAGTTCTTGGAGTACCTCTGTTGCAAATCGACTTGTTGCCTCCCAGGCCTTCTCTGAGGATAGCATAGCTTTCACTAGTGACTCTGGTCGTGTTTTCGAATGAACGGTAGCTTCCCAGTCGCTGCGTATTGTGCTGAAACGGGGACAGACACAGAACACGTGCTCCGCGTCCTCCCTAACTTCAGGACAGGACGGACATTCTGGAGAGTCCTCATGTTTAAACCGGTGCAAGTATGCTCTAAAGCAGCCATGTCCCGAGATCATTTGTGTCAGGTAGTAATTGACCTCGCCATGATCTTGGTTTATCCAAATATCCAATTGTGGTATAATGCGGTATGTCCACCTTCCTTTTTTTGAAGAGTCCCACAGTATCTGCCATCGCCGTATACTATTACGCTGTTCTGTTATTCTTTGTGCATCAGCGCTCAGCGTAGTTAATCCTTTTTCTCGGTAAAGAGCACTTCTTTCTTCTGCGAGTACAATTATAGCATTGAACCACCGGATATATGTATGGTTCTACCTGAAAGTTTACCATATTTATTTTAACGGATTGGGGAATCCTATTTCCTAAGAAAGTAACCACAATCATTTGTCTATATACTTCTGTTGTTTCTTTGGTTTCACTGTCCACAATTTTACGCTTTAATTGCTTAACATCAACTACTTTAATTCCAGATTCAATTCCGTCTTTTAGGTACTCGGCATTAAAATAAGTATCTACCATACGTACTATACCTTTTTTATGCGTGAAGAATAGTGGAATATAAGCAATGTAATTATTTTTTAATAAAACTTCATGATTTACCAACAAGTTAGCAACATTGAAATTTTTAAAAATTACCTTTACCCTATTTACCCCTACTGGTTTTATATCTGTTATATTTTGCCTAAATTCTGTAATGTTTCTTAAAAAGTGACCGATTTTAATGGGAAATAAACGACCTACATTTTTTTTATGTTCTATATAAACTAAATAAGGACCAACATCGGAAGGCTGATATTTATTCTCGAAATTAATATTTTGAGAATCTTTTATCAAAGACCCTTTATCAAATAATAGGGGCGGCGTTTCTCCGCCCGAATTTAAATCCATAAGTTGGCGAATTCAATTAATTAGCCTTATTCGATTCTATACTTAAACAAAAATAAAACTAGTTACTTATCTTTAGAAAAAGTCGAAGTTTTTGTTAGGCACTGTTAATACCTGATCGCTTGAACTATCGATACGTTCACTGTCAAGGTACAAACACAACTGGTGGGTGACTTTGTTAATGCCCTAACTCCAAATTTTGAATAACTATCGATACTTGATTTTACCCTCTTCATTGGTTACTCCAATGCACTCTACTTCTGAATCGCATCATTGTAGTGCACTCCAGATTTTTTATCACAGATTAGACCTTTGACAATACTTTCTCAGAAAATTGAATGAATATTTCCATTATTTTGGTCTGTACGATTTTTTATATGAAGGCATGTTTTTATTTAACTTAAATGCTCTCCTAATATTTGAAACATTTATCTCATCGAAAAATGGACATCAACAGTCGATTTGTCGTATCAAAGAACCCCTATTCTCATAATTTCAGTATTTTTTTTAGAGGAAAAATATTTTTCGTCAAATATTGCATTTTTCGCATTCTCCAAAAATATATTTTTGGTCTATCATCCTCTCGAAACATGTCCGATTAGATGTCTGTTTGTCGTATCAAAGAACCCCTATTCTCATAGTTTCAGGCTGGGCATTCGATCGATTTTTCGGTCATTTGTCTTATAAAGAACACCGCGTCCGTGCATGATCTTCCTGAGCAGAATCCTTGCTGTTCGTCTGCCAAGGTAATGTGCTCATTGATTTTATTTGTGAGGATTTTTGTTGTTTATTTCAAGGGAGTGGAGAGGAGATTGATTCCTCTATAATTAGGAAGTACCTCCTTGTCGCCTTTTTTTGAATAGGAGAGTTGTACTATTTCTCCATTTGTCGGGGATTCTATGCTGGTATAAGATTTTGTCAATAAGCGTTTTCAGTTGTTCGATCAGACACTCTCCTCCATACGTCAACAGCTCATTGGCAATACCATCGGGTCCTGCGCTTTTCCTGTTTTTTAGCTTTTTACAGCAGATTCTATGTCTTCCCTGCTCACATGTATGTTGTCGTTAATCATTATTTCAAGTGTGTTAAGTTTATTTTCAATGTTCTGTTTCTTGTATAATTCCTTCAGATATTTCACCCAATCCTTTTTCAGTATATGATTACTGTTCATCACCTGATGTGGAATGGCAAGCAATTTTCTTGTAATACTCTCAAAACACTGCAGTGTGGTCTCCTCATTATAAATGTGACATTTTAAAAATTGAAAATGTTGAAATCAAATTTCTGAAATATATTTCATTCAAAATGGGTATGTATCGGCAATTCGATTACCATAATACTTTAAACACTCTAAACCTAACTGATATCATAACACGTCGTTTTCATTCAGATTTGATATTAGTCTATAAAATCTTATCTGGGGGAGTTGATTGTCTGTTTCTTTTGAATCAAATTAACCTTCTTGTTACTTCTCATAGAACTAGGAATCCTCCATTATTTTCAATAAAAAATCATAACACAAATTACGGTTACAACTCACCTGATTCTAGAGGTTTAAGATGGTTTAATAAATATAATATTGATCCTTCTGCTAACTCTTTAAGTATGTTTAAGAACTCAATTAGAAATGTACGAGTAGATTCTTAGATTAGTTCACTGTAATGTAATGTTGTAATGTAATGTAATGTAAAGTTATAATTATTGTAGTTACTTGCAATGGTGAATCCGTTAATAAATAAATAAGTTGTCATTGATACGTTAAATTATAGTGACACTTTGTGTACGCTAGTTGTGGGAGCAGCATCAACTGCATATAATGCATTTTGCTCTAAAGCTGGTGTGTGTATAGTTCGTTGTTGACCTTCACACATTTTTTTGATAGAACACTTACTAAAATATCGTATTATAAAAAATAATGGAAACTAGTGTACTTAATTTATGTTGACAAACCTGTTTCCCATAAGCTGCGATCAACCCTAACAAATGTTCTACAGTTGGGTACAATTCTGCCCAGAAAAATTGTGCTTCAATACCTCATGTAAGTATTTTCAATAAATGATTACAATTTATGATAATTTTCTTCAGAATGTTTCTTTATGACAAACGGTTTCCTTGGCATGTACAACGATCTAAAAATCTCCTAAACCATAAATTTGATCAAGTTAAACAAAGAGTACCTTTTTGTAAAAAAATCAATCGGAAAATTCATTTTTGCTATCTTTGGATTGTACAGGTTGTCCCTGTAAAAGTTATGTATTGTTAACCATTGGGCATGAGCCGCCCCTGGCCTTCAGATAGTGGTGTAGAATTATTTATTCGGTAAAAACACACTACATGGACATATGTAATCATCCATTAAAAATTCATAATGTTCCAATGCATAATTTAGAAAATATACTTAAATATAAGTTCTGATTTCGCAACTTTAAAGGCCTACAAATCAGAAACGAGGGGCCGTATGAGAAATTTTTTTATATCGCAGCATTATTATATTGTATACAACAGCTTGGTTGATAAATTATTATGTCTTCGTAGCAGAGTAGTTTAGAGGTCTGATTGCGAGAAATGAAGAATTGTGTAGGCATAGGATTCGAATCCTGGTCATCGTGATAATTTTTATTTATTAAATTGTGATATTTCTATATAAATAACCTTCAATATGGGTCCTATTTATCCGTGTCATGTGACCTTTCATTATCCACACCTATTATTCACTGGTGAATAATGTATGTCACGTAAAGTAAAATGTAAACATTATCAAATAGTGGTGGAAAAAATGCTTAAAGGTAAAATAACTCAAATACGAAATTAGCATACTGTGAAAGTCAACTTCAAACTTAGATTCCTATATGAGATTGGAAATCGATCTGTTTTTTAATATATTTCTAGACACAAGTAAAAAAATTTGTCTCATGTATAATATCTTCGTTTAGCTTTTTTATAGATTCATTATGGTTACATTTACTCTTAAAAATTTCATTACCCCTAGTTTTTTCCTAGTTTCACCCATGTTTTGCTTCTTAACAATATTACTAGTATGCGTATTGTATAGTACCACATTGATATTTGTATTAAAAAATGAAATTATTTTTAGTAACGGAGGAATAATTCCTCCTATTGCACAAGATCTGCATAGGAATAATATCGAAAATGTTGTCAATGAAGCAATTAAAGCTGCTAATGTATCATTTAAAGATATAGATGCTGTAGCTACAACTGTAAAACCTGGTAAGTTATTACTAATTAATTCATGTTCCATAACAATTAAGCTATTTAAAAATAAACGGTTTTAAAGATTAAAACTAACTTTTCCTCACTTATACACTCCGGAGGCTGTATTGTACCAACAAGCCTAAATTTCTCCAAAAATGTATATCTGGATTTATAGGACCCTGATACTGGTGATCTGAAAAAATCAATAGGATTCATCTGTGAGATGTCCTGAACAATAGCCAATAATAAAATTGGTGACTTCTATGCACTCCGGACTTGTTACAAAAAGTGGCCGATGACATACACACAAGATTTTTTCTCTAAAAACCTGTTTTTCTTGCTTAAAAACGAAAAAATAACTTAAAAACCAAAAATTTCAACTTTTTTGCGGTAAATCCGAGGTAAACCAATACTTTTCTGGTATCTTAGATGCTATATCATTACTTAATTTTGATAACTAGAGTCAATGTACCTAATGGGAAACAAGACTAATAATAATAATAGCATTTATTGCCCAACAGATCTTACAATCCCTTTAAAGGGCAATACATACATATATGTTTATATTTATATAAAAGTAGACAAATAAAAACGATAAAAACAGTGATACGAGTGACATAAATGATACAAAAACAAAACATAAACAAAATTAAAACATTACATATCACTTGCTACAAGGTTAATGTGGTTTGAACTATGAAAAAACAAATCGCACTAATGGAAAACAGGTGTAATAACTAACATGTACACTGTAGGATCATCTATAGTTGACCAGAGAGCCTATTGTGCTTCTTAACTATTGTCAGTTGATCTTGACATACAGAAATGACTGCTCGTTTATTTTTAGGTTTGATGAAGATATCAGTGTTTTTTCCAAGTTATAAAAGTGAATCTGAATGTAAGTAACATATATTTTTCAACATTATTTGATTGAAAATTGAATTAGTTTTAGCTTGTTTATCTTTTTATTGGCAAATAGATAAGTTGTTTGTTAGAAAATGGATGTCTTTTTAGGTATCAAATTTTTGTATGTAAGGGTAATGGTAAACAAACATAGGAATAAAAGTAACAAGTGGGATAAAATATAACAAATATATAACAAGCCTTTTATATGGTATTGGGTAATGGTAAACAGTTTTAGTCAGATTATGGAAATTAGTGTAACAAAATGTTAAGGCGGGTTAAAGTAAAACGTTTTACTATTTACTTTTCAGGTTCACAATGCCAAAGAAATACATTAGAAAAACAGATGATCCTCATTATTCAACAGAAGACGTTCGTTCAAAGGGCTGTAGATGATGTGTTAAATAGAAGATGATGATGCATCAAACTTTTACAAGGTGTCGGTAGGGGTTATTTTTAACCGAATTAAAGGCAAACGGGGAAAAATAATACTGATGGATGCAAAACGATGAGCCCCAAAAACATTTAATGTGCAGACTGAAAATCACATTGCAGATGTTTTAAAAATGCGAGCATTTGCCGAATATCTTTGCAAATCAGAAACGTTAGAGTTAATAGGAGAATTTGTTAATACAAACAATATTAAAACCCCATTTATAAATGGCATGCCAGGTGAACACTGGTATAGGAATTTTATGCACAGACATCCTGAACTGTCGTTAAAGAAACCTGAACATTTTCAGAAGATTAGAATGGATTATAGACGACCTTTTGTAATATGTGATTTCTTTGAAAAACTAAAAGAAAATGTAGAAGAATTTCAAATTGTCAAAAAACCAGAGTTTGTTTTTAATGTGGATGAATCTGGATTCAATAGCGACCCAACTCTAATAAGAGGGATTGGAGAAAAAGGAAAACCTTTAATTCGAGTTTCGGGAGGTTCTGGAAGACAATCTATCACAGTCCTAGCATGTGTATCAGCTGACGGTGCCTTGTTTCCCCCAATGATAGTTTTCAAGAGAGCTGGTGTTTAACCACGCTGGATAAGTCCTTTGGCATTACCTGGATTATTATATTCCACTAGTACAAGTGCCTGGATGGAAGAACCACAATTTTTCCATTGATTTACAAAGGGATTCATACCACACATTAACGAAATCAGGCAAATGTTAGCATTACCCAATCAAAAAGCTGTATTACTTTATGATGGTCATAGAGTCATAAAGTGTGAGGATAATTGAAGCATCAATAGAAAATAATATTCCTATAATCAAATTTTCCAGTCATTTAACTGACAAACTGCAATCACTAGACAAATGCGTTTTTAAGACAGTGAAATATGCTTGGGATAAAAAGCTGGTAGAATATGGACGGGAGCAAATGGGTAAAGGTAGTGGTCGTCTTCCCAAAGACAAATTTGTAGAAATACTATCAGAAATATGCCAGACAGCATTATCGATAAGAAACATTAAATCTGGCTTGAAAAAACAGGTGTCTTTCCAGTGAATAGTGCCAAAATACCCGAATCCCTATTTAACGAGGCAGAATTAAAAGCGTACAAAGAATATAAGAGACTGAAAACTGAAATTACAGCAAAAAGAGCAGATGGCACTGAAACAGAGTCATGTCAATCAGACGTGGCAGTATTTTCAGCAAGTAAAGATTCCACAAAACTAACAAAAGCTCAGGTATCATCACAATTTACTGTGATACTCCAACCAGTAAATACAACATAATGCAGACAAAAGTTCAACAGTCTGTAGACAACAGTCGACTTGAAAGTTATATAAATTCTATTCCAGACATTATCGACGACATTCATTGTATACAAATATTTGTGCGTTATAGAAGATTTCGATGAAGATGATGGAGAAGTGAAAATAACGTCTCTAAAAGCTGCGGACAGAACCGCAAAAAAATTTGTGTCCTAGAAAGTGATATCACATTTGTCAAATTTGAAGACATTTGAGGTATCCTACCAGTACCTAAACTATCATTATAGGGACAATGAATTTATTATGAATTTGACAAACCTTTGAACATGTTTGAACAGGCCTGATGAATATTTTTTCACTTGTGTTAATGTTAAATTATTTTTAAGTTAAGTTTCACGCAAACAAAATATTATCTCGTGTAAATAACATGTTTATTTTGAAATTATCCGATTAATTTTTCTATAAAAAATAAAAGTTTTCCATTGCTCCACAATAGAGTTGTTTTGTTTACTATTACCCCATTAAAATTATAATAACTCACAATTAAAGTGTTAACTTTTAACCTAAAACTTTCAAATTTAAATATAAAGTGGTTTTATAAACAGAGTGTAAGCTACAAACTGGTTCTTATATTGCAAGATATGGAAATAGAAGGGACTGCTCCTGTAAATAACAATTTCAGTGTTTCCCATTTCTCCCAAATAGTACTTTGTCACTTTTTGACGGTGGTATTTGTAAACAATTTCCTTGTTTAATGTTAGTAAGTAATAATATGTAATGACACTCATCATACTGTAAGTTAACTATTTTCCTAACTACTCTGAAATTTAGAACAACTTAAGTAGGTATATTACTTTCATTTCTGGAATCCTTTGACTTAATAAATGTCAGCTAAAATGTTACTATTGTTCACCATTAGGTACACTGACCCTATAGATGGAAAACATTTGACAATTTTTTATTATGACATTAACATTACTATAGAAAAGCATCAATTGAAAGTTGATATACAGGGGATAATTAAAAAAATAATAACATTTGAATCTATTTCCAACATTAGATAAGGTTAGGCGGAAAAGTAATATATTATAGTATATTCGTTGTGGTTGTTAATATATTTATATTGATTTTTAAAATTATGAATTATAAAATTTTATACTATTATTATAATTTATCGATTTTTAATAACGCCTAACGTTGGCTATAAAATTTTTATTTTATTGAAAGATAAATTTAATGTACAATTTCTAATTACTCTTATCTCAGGGTTGGCTTCAATGCGCTATCAAAAAAATAAATTCTTTATGATTTGTCCAAATTAAATATTTATTATAATTCTTGTTCCTGATTTCTATCCAGTATTATAATGTAACTGTAGATTCTATATTATACAAGGCTATTTTAATTTCTTTCTGACATCTACTAAATTTTAATGAAATTCAACAAATGTCACCTTCAAAAAAAATGAATCAAAAATTTTTATTGCGTGAAATAAATTTAATTTTAATGAAACTTCTTCTAATAATTATAAATAAATTCACAGTAAATTAAAATGAAAATACTAATTACCAAATCGTAAAAACAAATCTCAGTTTTCCTTTTTTAAAAAAAAACTAACTAAAAACCTTCTCTACCATATACAAAAATAAATTGTAAACTAGAATATCTAATATCTATTTACCGAATTGTTCAAATTATTTTTTTAATTGTCACCTGAATTGGCAAGTGTCAAATGCTAATTCACAATACTTTTATATTTTCTTCTAAATTGTTTGTTTGATACGTATACTTATGGTTCTTTTTATTATTTTGAAATCAAATTTATAAATTTCTGTTGAGATGCATCTATTATTTAATTTTGTTTAAAAGGCCTGACGTTTTCGATGAAATAATGCATTATTTTAAATTTTGACTGGACTCACCAAAGAATTTGGACCGGAACACAGCTTGTATAACTCGTACTTATTCTAAATATAATTTAGAATTCAGTATCTTCCACTGGATTTTAATGAAGCACCGCGCACTGAATTTAGAATTAGTTGCCGAATACAAATTTCTACTATTATTTACAATATTCAAATTTTAATAAACTAATTTACAATCTTTGGAGACTTAAAAAATATGTTCTCCGTTCGAATATACAAATTCAGCTGATTATTTTTTTTAAATAAAATAATCACATTACACTGTGGTTACAAACTTTCTACTTTTAAAAAAAACTAAACTTGTTATTACCCTGCTAAAGGTAGATTTGGATTCTTTTATTCAACAGTAAAATGCCTACAGTGACATCTGTTTTTAATTTTAAATATATTTTCCAATTGTAACATGTAAATGTCATCAGAAATTAAATAGTGTCAAATCTTATATACTGGGTTGTTCGAAAGTATTGTATATGAAAATATAAAAATTAAATTCTTTAAAATTTGAAATAGAGGAACTGTATTAATATATATAAATTCATTATTAATAATGTAGTAGAATTCTTTATTGTTTGTGTTACAAATAGTTAGTTTATATACATTTTACACGGTTCAAAGTTTAACAATTTTGTAACATGTACTTAGTTTCTTTCAATAATAAGGTACATTTTGTATATAATATTAAACAAGTATAAGTAAAAAAAATTGTCAAAATTTTTTATAAAGAAACTGAAGTGTGAGGTTGTTGTGACGTTTCTAATGTGGGGGTGACTTCTGCATCTTTTTCTGCAACAGAATTACCCGATTCTGGATTTTGGCACTCATACGAATCACAAGAAACATTACCGCAATCTCCTCCAGACATTCCTTCAATGTCATTTTCATTTTCTTCGTCGGCTGCTATAAAAACATTTAGTTATTTCAACTGCAATCAAAAATAATCCCCACTCACTGTCCATTAGAAATTATAACTATTGAATAATAGTTAAATATTGCAAAATAAAACAATTCATATTTTTTATGCTGTCACAACATAAAAATTGATATTTGTTACTTTCTCTGAAAATATTCAATTCTTTTTATTCCAAATTAAGTTAGAAGTTGAATGGCAAGATATATGTTACTGAATTAAAACCTTGATAATTTCATTTCTCTAGTTCATGGATCATAAAATGAAGGGTATTGAAATTTGAAAAACTTATTAGATATAAACTCCTTTCACTTTACAATACTTACATTTGCCTGTCATTTGACACCTGATATACATATAGAAAGTTGTATAGGTACTATGATGGTACTAAACTAGCATATGCAGAGTTGTAATATAGAAGAAAAAGGTAGTTACATGCTATAACTACCCATTTAAAATAAATTTTGAAGTACCTAGTGGCTTTTTGTCTTAGTAACTCTACATACCCATATATTCGCTGTTGTTTTCTCTGACATCATATTCTTCTATAAGGTGTTCAGTTTCACTCAAGTCACTTTCGCTACTGCTACTTGAAAGCATCAACGACACTGCCGAATTTAGTAAATTAGGAGAACTTATTGAGGCTTCTACACCTATAAGCTGTTGACAGTCTTCATTGCTTTGTATCGATGAATTTCCAGCAGATTTTTGACCACTAACCTAACAATACAGAACAAAGTGAAGTTTGAATATATACATACATATATCAATATCATTAGTTTATTGTACTAAATATTTTCTATAAATCTGTTGATGTAGTCATACCTGGGTTTGTATGGAAGACTCTGATGTAGAACTACATATCGAATTATTGCTAGATACATTTTTCTTACTGCAAACACAAGGTGCTATCACATTAGTATTATCTCCTGAACTATTCATAGTATTCACATCACCAGCTGCTAAATGTGGATTGTCAGTTGATACAGATTTTTCAGGAGCGTCCATTTTAGAAGTTGATGGGGGGAAATCACATGTGTCACCTGCAGTTGCTATAAAACATTCAGAAAAATCAAAATAAGGTGGTGAAATGGACGATAATATCATTAGTTTTTTATATCCATTGAGCTAAAATGAGACATTCCTATTTTGGTAGCCGACGAGTAAAACTTTAAATCAAAATACGAGCTTTTCTGTGTATTGTGAAAAAGTAGAGCAATCACTATGTGAATTTTTACAAAACTGGTGATTGATCTTAGGAACAATTAAACATAACTAATTCCAAAAGTATCAACTATTGGGGATATTTAATTCTACCAGTAGCGTAACATCAAGAGAGTAACCTGCTAGCTACCAAAAAGAGCAGACGTGATTTAGTGATTTAGAGAACTTTAACAATAGTCCAGTAGAGAAAACATCACCATGAGCAGTTCAAGTGATGGAGAATACTCAGAGATTGAAATAGAGGACAATGGAACATGGAGAAAAGTGCGTCACAAAAGAAAAAGGCGAAGAAGCTCCCCTAAATCGAATAACCCAAAACAATTTATTCCTGATGCTGAAGATATCCAAAGAGTGATATTTGGCCTCACTACTAACAGCAATCAAGCAAAACAAGCTGAACACCAAATACACACAAAAAATTATCAGCCAAGCAGAAGTAATATCAATAAAAACATACATGAAGAAAGCTCAATGGAAAATACACTGCAAGACAAAAACAAGGCAACAAATGAAACAAATCCCACAAACTCACTATACAGACTAAATTTTTCTGCAAAAATGAAGGAGATCACAAACAAATCAGTTAAATACTTATTCTACATAAAGGCCCCTGAAGACTTAACACGCAAAAAATTCACAGACGTATGGGACTCAGTTCATCCAACACACTTTCAACAAAGCAGGGCTTTTTGCTCAAGTCCAGTCTAAACAAAACAACTATAACAGACACTCTTCACAAACTAATTTGCGATAAAAAAATATCAAATTATAAGGAAACCCAAGATTCACAAACACCCACTAGAAACTTACCTGACGCTGGTGCTTCATATAGTATCGTGATAGGTTCGGTTGAACACGACTTTTCCGAAAACGAAATTAGTGAACACTTAACAAAATGCAAAATAGAACATCGTTGTTGCAAACGAATTATATCAATAGCAACAAACAAGCATCATTAATGATTAGAGTAATCACACCCTGTTTGAAGGCATCAGAAAAGTTGCTGGTGGAGGGGATGTTCTATAAACACAGATACTACCCAGTTTATCCAAGCAACCCACCGGCACCAATCCCACAACCATATTCTCGCTGTCAAGCATTCACTCACGCACGTGAACACTGCACAACACCTATAAATGCACCAAATGTGATGGTCCTCACCACTATAGCAAATGCAACAGTCATCTACCACCAAAATGCGCATCATGCGGAGCTGGAGACCATTCAGCATGGTCCTTGAAGTGCCTTTGTAGACCAACTAAGCCAATCGAAGGAATTCCTAATAGACAGATCAAGACACTCAACAAGAAATACCACGAAATCGACCCGAAAATAACCAAAAACTCCAACATACATTCAGCAGTCACAATTCACGATATGATTATTGACACATATGTCAACAAACTAAATAAAATTAATAGCACTAACAGAGATGAAATAATTGCAAAGCTGAGGAAATAATATTCAAGTTCACGTCGACACTTAAAATCATGTACGCCAATCTCAACAGTTACTCACCGAAAAAACACCTCATCAACAAGATTATTAAGAGGCATAAAATAAACTGTGCATTATTTGTGGAAACAAAAACAAAAGAAAATAGTAACACAAACTACAGAAACTATAACATTCTACAACTAAATGGAAACATAGTAAACACTAATGTGCGTGGTGGAAGTTTGATATAGGCGCATCCAGGACTAAAAATGATAAAAGAAAACCTTCCCAAAATGAATAACCCGCTTCATGAGGTGCTTCACTTTTCAATTCCATTTCTAGGAGATAAACTAGATATCCAAAGAGTGATATTTGGCCTCACTACTAACAGCAATCAAGCAAAACAAGCTGAACACCAAATACACACAAAAAATTATCAGCCAAGCAGAAGTAATATCAATAAAAACATACATGAAGAAAGCTCAATGGAAAATACACTGCAAGACAAAAACAAGGCAACAAATGAAACAAATCCCACAAACTCACTATACAGACTAAATTTTTCTGCAAAAATGAAGGAGATCACAAACAAATCAGTTAAATACTTATTCTACATAAAGGCCCCTGAAGACTTAACACGCAAAAAATTCACAGACGTATGGGACTCAGTTCATCCAACACACTTTCAACAAAGCAGGGCTTTTTGCTCAAGTCCAGTCTAAACAAAACAACTATAACAGACACTCTTCACAAACTAATTTGCGATAAAAAAATATCAAATTATAAGGAAACCCAAGATTCACAAACACCCACTAGAAACTTACCTGACGCTGGTGCTTCATATAGTATCGTGATAGGTTCGGTTGAACACGACTTTTCCGAAAACGAAATTAGTGAACACTTAACAAAATGCAAAATAGAACATCGTTGTTGCAAACGAATTATATCAATAGCAACAAACAAGCAACATTAATGATTAGAGTAATCACACCCTGTTTGAAGGCATCAGAAAAGTTGCTGGTGGAGGGGATGTTCTATAAACACAGATACTACCCAGTTTATCCAAGCAACCCACCGGCACCAATCCCACAACCATGTTCTCGCTGTCAAGCATTCACTCACGCACGTGAACACTGCACAACACCTATAAATGCACCAAATGTGATGGTCCTCACCACTATAGCAAATGCAACAGTCATCTACCACCAAAATGCGCATCATGCGGAGCTGGAGACCATTCAGCATGGTCCTTGAAGTGCCTTTGTAGACCAACTAAGCCAATCGAAGGAATTCCTAATAGACAGATCAAGACACTCAACAAGAAATACCACGAAATCGACCCGAAAATAACCAAAAACTCCAACATACATTCAGCAGTCACAATTCACGATATGATTATTGACACATATGTCAACAAACTAAATAAAATGAATAGCACTAACAGAGATGAAATAATTGCAAAGCTGAGGAAATAATATTCAAGTTCACGTCGACACTTAAAATCATGTACGCCAATCTCAACAGTTACTCACCGAAAAAACACCTCATCAACAAGATTATTAAGAGGCATAAAATAAACTGTGCATTATTTGTGGAAACAAAAACAAAAGAAAATAGTAACACAAACTACAGAAACTATAACATTCCACAACTAAATGGAAACATAGTAAACACTAATGTGCGTGGTGGAAGTTTGATATAGGCGCATCCAGGACTAAAAATGATAAAAGAAAACCCTCCCAAAATGAATAACCCGCTTCATGAGGTGCTTCACTTTTCAATTCCATTTCTAGGAGATAAACTACACATTTTTCTTGTATATATTCACTCAAATGCACCCATCGAACAAACGCTTTTCAACAAAGCCTCCCTATACAAATATGCTGTGATTGTAGGAGATCTAAAAGTGAATCGGAATAAAAGCAGGCAAATTAAGGATTTGATCAATAATGCACCCTTCGAAATGGCGTTTACTCCTCCAACCTTTAGAATGGTCAATAACCCAAACATCAGATCGTGTAATATACACAAAAAACATCAAAAATAATATAGTAACAGTAGAAACCCATCCAGATTTAGGAACAGAACATGATGCAATAGAAATAACCATCGACATACAAAGACGAATCATAGAGCAAGAAATAATAAAAAAGAACATTAAGAAGTGTGATATAGACAAACATAACGAAAAGTTGGAGGAATACATTGATCGTATGGGGGACGATCCGATGGATAGAGGAAAAATTGGACAATTCAACACCACAATAACATCAGTCACAACAGAAAACAGCCCAGACCTGAAAGTAAAACACTACATCTACGAACTACCACCCTACATTATCAAAATGGTAAAAAAACAAAAGAAAAATGCATAGGGATTACCTGAGAGATCCTAATGTTGAGGCAAAAACGCAACTAAACAATTACAACAAAAATATACAAACCCTAATTTGACAATACAAAGAACACAAATGGGCTACAGTGTGTACTGAAATAAACGCTAGCAAAGGTAAAAATTACTGGCAACAAATTAGAAAACTAACAAACTACAAAGGAATATCAAAATTACAGCCAATTGAAAAAACAACATTGTGTATGCCACCGATGAAGAAAAAGCAGAGGTATTTGAAAATTACTACAAGGAAATGTTCAGAGAAAAACATTAACCCCAATACGACCAACAAATATATGATGATATCAGACAGTGGTACGATGAAGGGAAACACGGAGCACACAACAGTAATATAGAAGACGTGTATTTTGAAATATTAAGCAAAGGAAAGAGTACTGCTCCAGGACATGACCACATTACTAAAGATCTATTACGAAAACTGAGTGAAAAGATACACAGATATCTCATCAAAATATACGAGTACTGTTTGAAGCATCACTACTTTCCTAGTGAGTGGAAGCAGGGAACCATTATCACCATTCCTAAACCTAATACGAACCATCATAGAGCAAAAAACTAACGTCCTTCTTTCAGTTTTGGGAAAGCAACTCGAAAATATCATGAAATATCTGTTACAAAATGAAATCGGACACAAAATTGATTTGATAGTATTTGGCACAAAGGACTACTCTACAAATTAATGACACTAGAATGCCCTCGATATTTGATCCTGCTCCTGAAAGACTATCTTGAGAACAGAACTCTGCAAGTCAAAATCAACAACCAATGCTCGGCAACATTCCACAACGAACAAGGAGTTCCACAAGGATCGCCATTGTCTCCTCTTCTATATACTGTTTACTGTCACGACATATACAACTACAGTCATCAACAAGACTACTTCAATAACAATCGTTACATTTTGCAGTATGCTGATGACACGGCTTTGACTAGTCACAACAGAAGCGTCTCGAAAACCGTTGAAAATCTACAAGTATTGTTAGACTGGACCCTGATCTGGTTCAACAAATAGAGATTGAAAGTTAATCCAGACAAGTCACAATATATAATATTTAACCACATTAATTCACCAAAATCATCTAAACAACTAACAACTAAAATAAATGTAGACGGCAAAGACATTCACTGCTTAAACTATGCGAGGTATCTGGGAGTAGACATAGACCACAAATTGAACTTTAAACAACATGCTAACAACATAAAGAGGAAATGTAACAGTAGGGGCAAATTTTTTCGGAGTTTAACATTCAAGAATTCAGGGATAAGTAAGAAAACAGCTGCACATATATATATATATATATATATATATATATAGTTCAATATTCCGACCTATCCTAGAATACTGTCACCCAACATACCTTACTGCGAAGACTCCTACCATCAAGACACTTCAAACTTCAGAAACCACTTCCTTGAGAACCATAACGAAGATAAGACACCCCAGAAATCCTCTGCACAACCCACCCAATAACCTACTGTACGAAACAACAGGAATTGTCTCCATAAATCAACGCATACACAACCTATCTGAAAAGTTTGCACATAAAGAACACAACCTAGAGATACTAAGCCGATTCTGTACGAACAGGAATCAAGAAAGAAGGCCACACAGAAAATACCCACTCAATACCATATGGGAGCACATTCAAAATTTCAATATTTAAGTAACAAGAAGACCACATACTAAACTTTTTTTGTTTTTTTTTCTCTGTTCATATATTTTTAATTCAATACTATTATCTAATAATTATACAAACCACCATGTAATATATTGTAACAGGCTGAAGGACCTCGGTCGATGGCCTATTGGGTGACCCAATAAAGTACACTAATTATTATTATTATTAAAATGAGATTAAAATTAAATTTTTAAGATATTGAGTTTTTCTGACATCTCTGATTATTTAGTCTTGTGAAGTTGATATATCTTAATAAATTATTATTTCATAGTATTATTTTCAGCTATTTTAATTTTAAACCTTCTCAATTAAGATTTTTTTAAATATCTCCAATGACATTCATAGTAAATGGGTTCTCTATGTTTAAACTGTTTTTAGTTTCTGTACACTTTTAATAAATTGTGTACGATAAATTTAAGCCTCAATTTTTGATTATATGCATGTCTGCATAATGGAAAGTCAAAATATAAATATTTTTGTTGACGCCATTTGCGTATACTCATATGTATAGTACTCATTTAATTGTTTTAAGTGGCTTTTGGCAAATTCTTAAAATATCCAATATTCATGTGGAGTCTTGTTTGAAAATTTTAAATTGACCATTTAGTGAATATTTTCTTGATTTAATTTTTGTGCAGGCACATTTTATTAGTAACAACCTGTATATATATACAAAACTAAAAAAACGAATGTCATGGTGATTAAAATAAACTAGATTTAAGCTAGGACGCAATGCTTTGAAATTAAATATGTCAATACTTTACCTGATACATTTTTATTTATCGTTACTATATTGTTATCGGTATTTGTTTTTACTACGCGATCTTTGCCTTCTTTCACTTGGGTAGCATGTTGACATTGTGTAGCTTGTAATTGATTTATATACCACTGTTGATCCCGGCATTTTTGATAAAATGTTGGAGCTCTCACTTGAAACCTTCAAAAAAAATCATAATTTTTTTTGTCATTTAAGATTGAAAAGGAAATTTTTTTGATCTAAATAGAAATTAACAATTCACAACCAACAATAGCTTCTGTCTGATTGACTATTAGGGGAAATGTGCCCATGATGGACCCCGCCTATGATGGACCACAAGTTGTATTTTCAAATTTACCGCGCATCACGGACTACCGACATCTTGGTTAGGACGATTGACGTTTAAAACCAGTTGCTTACAAGCGTTCATGCGGATATAAGTCGTTTAGGTGAGAACAAAAAATTAAGTCGAAACTGGTAAGTATTGATATAACAATGTGGCTTGGCATGATGTTAAGTAATTTTTTTTATGCTCAGTTAGAATCTGCTTTTGTTACTGCAACATACAGAAACAGTTTCATGTTGACTGTCGGGCACAAATTGAGGTTATGGCAAAGAATAAAACGAGTTTGGCATTTTTTAGTGAATCATGTCTTATTGCCTATGACGGACCCTTGAACTGTGTCTTATGATGGACTAGGGGTCCATAATTGGCAATGCATTAGTTACACTATTTGAATTATGTTTTTCTTGGTTTTGCAGATATGGCATTTAAGAAAAGGCAGCAACGGGACGAGGATGACATGCGACAAGCTATGCTCAATGTTCAAAACCACAATAAGTAAGTTGGCAGCAAGGACGTTTAGTGTTCCCAAAACAACCTTGCGAACATGTCTGGCTAAACAGAATAGTTGTAAGGGTGATTTGGGAGGTCGAAAAGCAATTTTCTCTAAAGTCATCGAACATGAGATTGCGAGTCATATCATTGATATGGAATCACGTTTTTTTGGACTGACGTCCAAAGATTTGCGACGAATGGTATTTGAAGTAGCCGATAAAAATAAAATAGAACATGGTTTTAATCGCGAAATAAAAATGGCAGATTGGAAATGGGTCAGAGGATTTCTGAAGCGCAATCCACGAATATCTTTGAGGAGTCCAGAAAGTACATCATTAGCAAGAGCCCAGGCTTTAACAAGCCTAATATCGAAGCCTATTTTAATGCACTAGCTAATATTATGGAGAAACACAAGTTTCTCGCCGAAAATATATACAATATGGACGAGTCAGGTTTGACTACGGTCCAGAAAAAGTGCCAGAAAATTTACGCAGCGAAAGGTCGCAAGCAAGTTGGTGCGCTTAGTAGTGCCGAGCGTGGGCAACACGTAACTGTAGTGTGCGCAACGAATGCCATAGGCAATTACGTTCCTCCTGTTCTTATTTACCCTCGTCAAAGAATGAATGATAAGCTTATGAATGGTGCTCCCGCTGGTAGCATAGCTTTTGCACATGAAAAAGGTTGGATGACCAGCGAAATTTTTTGTAAATGGTTAAAGTATTTCGTAAGGTACGCTAAAGCTTCTAATGAGAATAAGATGCTTTTACTTTACTACTAGATGGCCACCGTTGCCATAAAAGTCTTGAATCTCTGCAGTTTGCGAAAGAAAATGGTGTAATTGTATTTTGCTTTCCTGCACACTGCTCTCATCACGTTCAACCTTTGGACGTTGGATCCTTTCGTCCTCTTCATACGTATTTCTATCAAGAAATCCAATTATGGCTGCGTCAAAACCCGGGAAAGGCAGTGACTCAATTTAAAATAGCAAGTCTTCTCAATCAAGCCTATTTGAAAAGTGCAGTACCATCAAATGCAATAAACCCGTTTAAAAAGACTGGCATCTATCCTTTCAATCCCCATATTTTTTAGGACTGGCAGTTTGCACCAGCTTTAGCAGCTGTCATCAACGATAACCAAATGGAATTAGAGGTTCAAGATCAACCAAGTACATCTGGTCATAACTTGTCTTCATCGTCAGTTCTTGACATCTATGTGAGAGAAATTTTACCCCCTCCCGAAGCTGTAGCTATTGGTACTTGGAAGAACAGCCAGAAAACGTGGAAAAACTGGTCATTTGAATTCAACATCAGAAATGCATGAACTTAAAGTAAATGTGATTGAAAAGGAAATGAAACTAAGGAAACAACAAAGCAGGGCAGTTGAACGCAAATTTTTCAAATGACGACAATTCTAATGATGAATCTATCTTAGAAGAATATTTAGGGCAAGAAAAAGACGACTCTGACGCTAGCTGCATTTACTGCATTGAGCTATACTCAGAGAAAAGTGGATTCGTTGTGAGAACTGTCAATCTTGGTGCCACAATGAGTGCGCTGATGTCAGCTATCGTTGTAAATCATTCATTTGTAAATTATGCATTTAATTTTGGTTTTTTCTGTTTTGTTAAAGCAAAAAAAATGTTTTTCGTTTATTCAATGTTACTTTGTTCTTGGTACAACGATAATTTTGTTTAATAAACCTTTTAAAGTAATTGTTAGGTATTCATTAGTTTTATTTTAATTTGTTTGATCTATATTTAATATGTAAGGTTATTTAATAATAAAATGTTAAAATCTCAAGCAGATCGTTGGTGGTATTTTTACACCTAGCGGACATACGGTGTACACACATTATGTTCAATTTAAAAACCCAGTTCTCCAAGCAGAAAAGGAAAAGCAGAACAGTTATCGAAGTGAACCGTTCGTAGTCATTAATATTTAACGCGCGCTAGTGCCACGAACTTTAATAAAACCCATTGAACCCCTGCTACAGTCCACCATATCGCTTCCAAGAAGGGTTGCAACCCCGCAGAAGATCATCCGGGACCTTCAGGTAAGAATACCAGTTTGGGCGATTTGCTTGCATCATACTTTTTTACATATAATTTGTAACCTTTCATAACGTAACGAAAACATTTTTCAATCTCCGAAACATTTTTTTGGTCACTTCTCCCGGGATATTAATTTTCAAACTCGGTATTGTGAAATTTGAAAACATAAATTTTTAAATCAACTTTTTATAAGTTTCAAGGTTAACTGGCATTAGCATTCTCGATAATTAGTAGTTTTTACTTTCTCCGAAATTTGACTATTTAAACATAATATATTAAGTTTAAATAAAAATAAGTTCACTTTATTAATACAGTTTGTCCCATTTATGCTCTTTAAATAGCTCCATTCTCAAGTGTACTAAATATTTATAATTTATTGGATTCAACTCTAGTTACAATAAAAAATAATTATTAAATTGAAGATTGAATCTTATCTCTCTATTCACTTATTAGATACATACCTATTGTGTATTGGTTTTATAATTTAGTTGTCTCAGATTATTAGGTAGTATAAAGATTGAGTGGAATATTCATTAGTCACGTTAATTTAATTTATCAAATCAGGTATTTTAGCTTGAGGTGTATAACTTTAATCTGTATTATATAGGTACATAATATATTTATCAATTGAAATTCATTATTTCTGTGTTCGTAAGTTTTATATAGGTAAAAGGTTTGGCATTAGAATCTGATCACTCTTATTATTGTATCACAATGGCGGCTAGATGACGTCAAGCAAAAGCTCTTAGAGACTCAGCCTCTGATAGAATTTCGATACTGCATGATCTTGCCATACAGGCAGAGGGGGGTCAAAGTGCTCATAACCATTTTAAAGCTAGATATGCTGAATTAAAAACATTTTACAGTGACTTTAACCTTCAGCATTCTACAATTATTACTGCTCTCGCTGCAAATGAGGAGGCAGATCTGAATATTGAAACATTGCTCAGACAGGAAGTAGATAATAAATATTTTCATATAATGAGTGTTTATTCTGATTTGTTTGATACTAACTCTACCTTGCATTCCAAGAACAAAGGTTCAAATGTAAAGCTGCTAAAATTGAATATACCGGTTTTTTCAGGAGATTTAAAATTATGGCCAACATTTTTTGATCTTTTCAAATCTCTTATAGATACTAATGAATCTCTTACAAAAATTGAAAAATTTAGATATTTAATGTCGTCTCTGTCTGACGACGCTCTAATTATCATTAAAAATATTAAACTTACAGAAGCTAATTATGACTTAGCTTTTAGTAAATTGATTAAGCATTATCAAAATACGCGTGCGTTAGCCATATTTTATTGGGAACAGGTTTATAACTCTCAAAAATTAACTTCGGAGAACCCAAAATATCTTAGACAGCTTTTAGCACTTTTTTTTGATAACTTAGAAGCTCTAAAAAATTTGGGGTTACCGGTCCGAGAGTGGGATTTTGTACTATTTCACCTTTTATGCAAAAAAATTGATTCAGAAACATTACAGCGATTCGAACAAGAAAATGCCACTTTTGCGTCCGAAATTCCCAAATATGATGATTTATATAAATTTCTTGAAAAGCAATGCGATGCTTACGATTCAGTTGTTTTAATCCAACCTCCTAAGATAAATAACTCAAGTAAATGTGTGATTTGTAAAAATAATCACTCGATTCATAAGTGTCCTGATTTTTGTGTCAAGCACCCAAAGGAAAGATACGAGATATCCAAACGATACAAGTGGTGTACTAATTGTTTAGGAACCAAACATACTTCAAAGAATTGTACTTCTAATGGTGGTTGTAGAATTTGCAATAAAAGGCATCACACTCTTTTACATTTCGATCAACAACCTTTAGTAAATAGCAATATGACTGCTATAGATGCTCCCTCTTCTTCCAATTCAACTCAAATTTCTACTTTAGATCTTATTGATCCTAAAATCCCCTCTGTCTTGCACACGTCAGTACGTTCTACTAATTTACTTCCTACTGCCCAGGTTGAGGTACTGGATTGCCGTGGAAACTTTCAACAGGTTAGAGTTTTAATTGATAGCTGTAGTCAAGTTTCTTTAATTACTGATGATTGGGTCTGCCCAGATGTAACACTCCTATGCAAATAGGAGGAGTCGAAGATATTGGAACTTTCTCTAACAAGTCTCTAAGTTGTATTTTAAAACCTTTGCATAAGTCAACTCCCTTATTCAATTTGGATGCTCAAATAGTGTCAACAATCTGTAACAATATGAGCGTCCAATCATTTTCAGTCGATACATTTCCCTGTATTTCTAAGTTGGAATTGGCTGATAAGATGTTTAACATTTCATCTCCTATAGATATGTTACTGGAATCAGATATATTTGCAAAAATCTTTAAACCTGACAAAGTTCAAACAGCAAAAGGGGAACCGATTGCTGTTAACATTCAATTTGGTTGGATTTTAATGGGGAAAATAAATACCGCTAATAAACCATTACTCTCACACTCTTTTTTTTCATCATGTCTTACATCCCTTGACAATACCCTTCAAAAATTTTGGGAACTTGAAAGTATTCCTCGATCTTTGCCTATTTCTGATGATGATAAAAAATGTGAAATGGTATTCCAAAAAACTCATAAAAGAATATCTACGGGTCGTTAGTGTTACTCTTTCTTTCAAAACCGTGGATCCATTTTTTGGAGATACCAGAATATCTGCTCTAAAGAGATTGAAAAATATGGAAACCCGTCTTTCGAAAAATTCCCAGCTTTACAATGAATATAACAGCTTTATGAAAGATTATATTTCCAATGGTCACATGGTTGAGACCTCTCCTACTTCTTCATTCGACAAAATCTATTATATCCCACATCATTACGTCATAAATCCTAATAGTGCTATTATTATTATTAAGTTCAGAGTTGTATTTGATGCTTCCTGCAAATCTCCTGCAGGTTTTTCGCTGAACGACACTCTTTTCATAAGGCAAAAGTTGCAAAAGGATATAATTGAAATTTTATTGCGATTCCGACTTCATCCCTTTACTTTTATTGCTGATATTAAGCAAATGTATAGGCAAATATCAATATTGGAGGAACACCAGAATTACCAAAGAATTCTTTGGCGCTTCGCTCCGGAAGATCCCGTTCAGGATTTTAAGCTTACTACTGTTACTTATGGAGTATCGTCCGCTCCTTTCCTGGCCCTTCGTACAATTCAGCAGTTAGTACAAGAGGAAAGGGAAAATTTTCCTCGAGCTGCAAAATGTTTATCCTCCGATATCTATATTGACGATATTATCACAGGTGCCTCAACTCTACAGGAAGCCAAACTTCTTCAATCAGAATTAATTTCCATGCTAGAAAGAGGAGGTTTTCTTCTTAGAAAATGGGCATGTAATAATCCCCAGTTAATGAAGAGTCTCCCTGCTGAGGTTTGCCAACACTCCTTGTCTTCTTTTGATTCCCAAGACCTTGTGGTAATAAAAGTTTTAGAATTGCGGTGGAATAACTCCTTAGATGTTTTCTCTTATGATATTCAACCCCTTGACAGATTCTGTTCTAAACGCATAATACTCTCAGAAGTTGCTCGAATGTATGACCTCATTGGGTTCTTAGCTCCACTCTCCTTCCTAGCTAAACATCTCTTACAACGACTTTGGAGTTTGGGTTTAGATTGGGATCAAATACCCCCTTCGGACATAGTCGACAAATGGAATCAGTATAAAACTGAACTTCCGCTCCTCTCACATATTAGTATTCCTCGCTGCTTACCTAATAAATATATTTCTTGTGAACTGCATGGCTTTGCAGATAGTTCAGAGAAAGAGTACTCCAGTGTAATATATTTTAAATTTACTTCAGAGAATAACGCCTCCAAAATCTGCCTAATTGCCGCTAAATCTAGAGTGGCCCCCCTTAAAACTCTTTCAATTTCCCGACTAGAACTGTGTGCAGCTGTTCTACTCTCCAATTTAATAGAATTTGTCCTTAACGCATTCCGAGATAACCTCCAAATTAGTGAAATTTTTGCTTGGTCTGATTCAATAGTAACCCTATCATGGATTAAATCACCCGCTTCCGCTGGAAAACTTTCGTCGGTCATCGTGTAGCTCACATACAAGAAAATGTTCCCCCTGACCGTTGGCATTTTGTTGAAAGCTCCGATAATCCAGCCGATTGTGCCTCTCGTGGTCTTCTGCCCAGTCAAATTCTTAATCATCCGTTGTGGTTTGAGGGGTCTCCTTGGTTAATGTCTCCAAAGCCCTTATGATCCAATCCTAAATTTTCTCCAGTTTCCTGTCCGGAAGAAAAACCCTCAGTTCTTGTAATACTTATGTCTTTGGACACATTAGATCTTCTATTGGAAAAATACTCATCCTTGAGTAAAATTCAACGAATTATTGCGTATGCGCTACGCTTTGTAGCCAATTTAAGAAATCCTTAAAATAAATCATTGGATTATTTCACTGACTCAGAACTCCACAAAGCTTTAATGGTTCTCACTAAATGAGTGCAACATATTTGTTTCGCACAAGAAATTGAAAATTTGGAAGCAGGCACCACCTTATGAACACCTTTTAGAAAGTTGAGCCCTTTTCTGGACAGCGAGGGTGTTTTGAGGGTGGGGGGACGCTTGAAGTTCTCAGGATTATACAAAATTTCCAGCAATTTTACCCCGTCAACATCGTTTGACAGATTTAATAATTGAGTCCGTTCATAAAACATATTTTCATCCAGGTTTACAGCACTTACATTTCCTAATTGCTCAGAATTTTTGGATTCTCTCTTCCAAACGCGCAATTCGGAGTGTGTTGAGCCGCTGTATTCGATGCTTTAAACTGAAACCTGTGGCCCACGAACCTTTCATGGGAAACTTACCTCCTACCCGCATCAACCAAATTAAACCATTTTCTTGTGTAGGTACTGATTATGGAGGTCCCTTCTTAGTCACTCCCCTTAAAAAACGTGGAATTAAGTCACAAAAGACATATATTTGTATCTTTGTGTGTTTCGCCACAAAAGCCGTACACTTGGAGTTAGTATCGAGTCTCTCTTCGGATGCATTTATTGCTGCTTTGCGTCGGTTTGTTGCCCGTCGAGGCAGATGCATCCATATTTTTTGTGATAATGCAACCAACTTTGTGGGGGCTTCTCGCATTCTCCATGAATATATGCAAAAGGCTTGTGTATCAGAAAAAATAAAATTTTCATTTTCTCCTCCGTCCGGTCCACATTTTAACGGTCTTAGTGAAGCGGGCATAAAGTCTGTTAAAACTCATATTTTTCGAGTTGTTGGCTCTCAAGTTTTAACTTTTGAAGAGTTTTACACCCTATTAGCTCAGATTGAAGCTATTCTCAATTCCAGGCCACTCTATTCTGCAAGTTCAGACCCCAATGATTTATCCGTGTTAACGCCAAGTCATTTTCTTATGTTAGAGCCGCCAACGGCAGTTGCCGATCCGGATCTTTCCCATTTAAATATGAATCAGTTGGATCGATGGCAGCTTATACAAAGACTACAGCAAGATGTGTGGAAACGGTGGCATAATGAATATTTAAATACACTCCAACAACGAAATAAATGGCTAAATCAACAAATTCCACTCAAACTTAACGACGATTGTTATTATTAAAGATGACAATGTCCCATCTTTAAATTGGAAATTGGGAAGTGAAGTTATTTCCGGGTTCTGATGGTATTGCAAGAGTTGCTAATGTCAGAACCACTCAGGGTCTTCTTCAAAGACCAACGGTAAAGTTATGTGCTTTACCAATATCTTCTAAATAAGTTAGTTAAAATACTATGTATTTTGGTGGGGGGTATGTTAAGTATTCATTAGTTTTATTTGTTTGATCTATATTTAATATGTAAGGTTATTTAATAATAAAATGTAAATGTTAAAATCTCAAGCAGATCGTTGGTGGTATTTTTACACCTAGCGGACATACGGTATACACACATTATGTTCAATTTAAAAACCCAGTTCTCCAAGCAGAACAGTTGTCGAAGTGAACCGTTCGTAGTCATTAATATTTAACGCGCACTAGTGCCACGAACTTTGATAAAACCCATTGAACCCCTGCTACAGTCCACCATATCGCTTCCAAGAAGGGTTGCAACCCCGCAGAAGATCATCCGGGACCTTCAGGTAAGAATACCAGTTTGGGCGATTTTCTTGCATCATACTTTTTTACATATAATTTGTAACCTTTCATAACGTAACGAAAACATTTTTCATTCTCCGAAACAATAATTTTATTTGTTTTATTTTTTTGGGGGGCCGACATAGGCATATATGCGCCAATGATGGACCCCTTGGCTTCATAAAAAAAACTCTGGCGCTATTAAACAGACAATTAATTGTTAACAAATTCACTCTACACTATGATCATCTTTGTATTAAGTAGAGATTTATATAAAAAGAAGATTAATAACTACAAAAGCAAAAATATATAATGGAATTTCCTTAAGGGTCCATCAAAGGCACACTTCCCCTAACTTCTTTGCAAAGTTTGTCGTTTTGATTCCTTTGGAATGTTTTTAATTTTTGTACTTGCTAAAACACAAAAGCGAGTATGAATGTGTTAAAATTTGTTTTTATTGGTGAGAAACATGTCATCAACACGAAATGCGAAATAAATAAACATTTATTACACCGTACATGCAAAAATCTATTTGTGAAACAAGCTATACCTATTTGGGCCCCAAACTATATAATTCGCTTTCGTGTGATATTAGGGAAATAACCATACTCTCACTATACAAAAGAAAATTAAGAAATTTTGTCAGCAATAAGCCAATATGTTATCATGGAAGTTGTATTTTCTGAGTTTGATAAGGTATCAAATGCGGCAGCTACAACATCCTGTTTTTTAAGGAGAGCATCTGCAATGAATGTATTTATGTAGAAAGGCGAGGTTGTCCATAGTTATACGGTGTGCTCTGAATCCCGATTGTGCTGGATTTATTATTTTGTGTTTTTCTAAGTACCAAAGTATCCTGTTATTAATCATCTTTTTCATCAACTTACACATTGTACATGTTAAAGAAATGGGACGATATGAGTTTAGATCTGTTGATGGTTTATATGGTTTTACCACTGGAATTGAAATTGATTCTCGACATTGCGCTGGAAATTGCCGATTAGTTTGCTGTGACCTTTTTATTAGACTTGTTGATATTAATCATAAAATATAAGGGATGTCAAAGAGAACTGTCAAAAAAATATAAAAAAGTAATAAATGTCTATTTTCAAAAAGATGGAAATAATTCAGTTTAAATCCTTCTCGGAATTGTAATAATTGGCGACGAGGATGGGATTTACCTAAAAGTAATTGGGAGAGAATTCACAACAATTCTCCCCTCTTTATTACAAACTATTTTACAATATAAAAGACAACTTTTAAAACATATAACATTCCTATTTGCTGTTAACACACACTTGAATTCTTATTTTATGCCATTACGTAGTCTTTAGACCAAACAGGTGGACGTTTTTCTCTTTGAGGTCGTAATAGTGACGCATCAGGTGTTGGTTCACCTAAATGGCGTTCATTCAATAAATCTGGATTACTTTGAGGTACTGTTGGAAGCATTGGAACATTGAATGACTCAGTGGGACCAAACGTTACTGTCTTCCGAACTAGCGTTGATCTCAATTGGTTAACATGTCTTTTTAATGTTCTTCCTGAGTCTAAAACGACCAAATAATGGAGTTTCCCAAGTTTCTTTTCTACATTTCCGAGATGCCATATGTGTTTATTATTTACGAAAACTCTAGACTGGATGCTTTCCCCCACTTAAAATGAACTTACTGGTTTGTATGAAGACTGAAAGGCTTTGGGTCGATAAGGAAAAATTGCATCCAATCGAATTCGCATCTTCCGATGTAGATACAACTCTGCGGGAGATTCACCACAAACTGGTGGTGACGCTCGATACCGAAACAAAATATTTTGGATTTTGTCTTGAATAGGTGTACTGTCATGCATACTCGCTTTTAATCTATGCTTTAAAGTCTGCACGTTTCTTTCTGCAAGTCCATTTGTTGCCGGATGTCCTGGAGCTAGAAATTTTTGGAATATTCCATTGAATTCGCAATATTTTTAAAATTCTTCACTTTTGAAAATGGATGCATTGTCGGAAACTATTTTTAATGGATACCCATGTACTGCAAAAATATGTTCTAATAATTTAATTGTCGTTAAACTATTTGGCGCATCCTTTAATATTTTAAGTTCTGCCCATTTTGATTTTGCATCTATGCATACTAAGAAATAGCATGACTCAAAAGGACCTGCATAATAAATGTGAATTATCTCCCAATTACTTTTAGGTAAATCCCATGGATGAACAGGTACCTTAGGCGGATTTGATCTTATTAGTGCACAATTTTCACAACTTTTGACTAATTTTTCGTTCTTTAAAGAATGAGCATTTATTTTTGTTAAGGTGAAGATCATAATCCATGAGTTTTTGCTAGCATGATTTTAGATTTTCAGTGCATTCGTCAATGGTCAATCCATGAACAATAATATCATTTTTTATTCCGAAACTGAGACGATTCATGGGATAAGTGCCACGGTGAGTTGAAATTGTTTGAATCTCACTGCTTTCTTCATTTACTTGTATGTGTAGATCAGCTTTATAAAGATCACGCTTACAGAAGTATTTAGAAATTCGAAGGCTATTTAAGACATCGTCTATGCGACGTATTGGGTGATTTGCTTGAACTAATTTTTCGTTAACACCACATTTGTAATCGACACATAATCGAACACCTCCATCTGCTTCCGGAATTACGATTAAAGGTGAACCCCAGTCACTTGTAGGAACTAATGATATGATACCATTGATTCTAGTGAATCCAGTTCTTTGTTTACAAGCTCCCGGAGTGCATATGGTACACTTCTTTCTCTTGTAAACGAGGGTTTTACAATTTTTTCTCTTGTAAACGAGGGTTTAACGTCTTTTCTAAGTTGAAGTGCAACCTTCAGTCCTGGAACACATCCAACTTTTGCTTGGAATATTGGTGAAAAATATTCAATATACTTTTGATTGAGTTGTCGTGCTGCATGGTATATAATGGAACTGAGATTTTCATGGCGGTGTCAATTTGATGAAGTTCAATACTGATAAAGTCGGTCTTTTGATGGGTCTGACTTTGACACTTTCGGTAATTTCTCAAACTTTCTCTTCGATAATCTTTTTGACAGTGGATTGAAAATCTCCAAATAAAACGCTAGTTCGTGCAAGATTAACTTCTGACAAGAAGTTGACAAAAATATAATTATTTACAAAGTTACTACGCCGCTTTAATCAGTAAATTGGTAGATCAGCTCGAATACTAAATGTAACTAAAATGATTAAGTACTTACAATTGGTTTTTTCACTTCAAAACACTTAATTTTATTAATAATTATCCGCGCTAGGAATGAAATTACAAATTTCTTTTTTCTCCAAATGACATTAAAAGCGGCCTTTTAATGACACTTGGCAGGCTTAGAAGTTGTACTTTTAATGCCTAGGCAGAAAAAGTCCACTTTTACTGCCTAGACAGAAAAAGTTCGTTGCTAGGCAACCTTCCAAGTAATAATTTAAATCAAACTGGTTATTAAAATTGACAATGACATTAATAAAACTCAAAATGATGCTGATGATAATAAACTAGTTTTATTGCATTAAAACTACAACACGAAATTTTTATTTATTAGATATATTTAAGGTGAATTGTGAACAATTATTTAATACAATTGAACTTTGTCCACTTCCCTCCTTTCCAGTAAAATTAACAACTTTAGTATCCACACTTGATACTCCGGAAACGCCAGAAAATATTTTATTGCCGATGTTCGACTTATTGGCTAGCGAGTCCTCAATATAGCCCTCCGCGACAGCGGAAGACTTCTATCCTCCATGTTTCTTCAACATTGTTATGTCCCCACCAGAATGCACCAGCAACGTGGCCGAAGTTCTGCGAAAGCAGTGCCCGATATACTCTTTCGCATGGGATAGTCCCAGAAAAGTAGCAATTTCTTCTGGCATTTTACCGAATTTGTGAATGCCAATGAATTGATGATGTGCTTTACCGTTCGCATACTTATAGAAGACACGCCGATTATTTAAATTCGAGGGTCTGGAGGATGCATATTTTCTGTAAACGCTTAAATATTCCGTTACTACGAAAGATCTTGATCTTTTGGTCTTAGTATTTGGTAGCATAATTAGCAATTTGTCGCTCATATCATTTATATCATCTGTTTTCATTTGCAAAAGCTCATCACATCTACAAGCCCCAGCGACTGCAACAATAAGTACAACCTAAAATATAAATTGAAAATTAGTTCTTTAATCCATAATAGATCATTTTCAATATATTCCTACCTTCGTACACAAATACAGTTCATCTGGGGCATCTGATAAAAATTTCTCGATTTCTTCTCTTTGAAAAACTCGGGATTTTTTTGCATGGAAACCGTCCGACTGGCGTTTCAAAAAAGCCCGTAACTTCAGGTATTTTGCCAAATCAATGTTATTTTTTATGTTCAGGGTAGCTTTCAACATCGAATAGGTAGACCATAATGTTGAAGGCTTCATTTTCTTTGAAAGATCGGAAAAATAGACAATCAGCACATTTTCAGAGAAAGATCCTATATTTTTCTTCTGTCTGTATTCCATGAATCTGCTGTATGTGAGTTCATATACAGTTCTTGATTTTTCCGGTAAAAGGTTAAATTCCACATCTCGCGCCTGGTCTCTTATCTCAGGTGGTGTTAATTGCATCAATTCATCTTCACTTTGCAGTAAATCCATTTCTAACATGACAACTTTTCAAAATTGACAATGACAAAGTAAACAGTAAACAAACATATTCAACAAACGTCATCAGCGGTAAACATAGTAACGCAGGGCCCAGTTACCTTTGATAAAATAATTTAGTTATTTGGATATTGATAATGAAATGCAATTTAAATATGAAAAAGTCGATTTTGCGTGGAATTGGAACAAATTTGAAGAAAAAGTTATATGTTTCACACGGCAGAAAAGCAGATTTAATGCCGCGGTTGGTGTTTCATAGCCGAGCTTTTATGCCTAGTAAAACAAATGACTATTTTTAAGGGAAGTAACGCTCTGCGTATATGGAATAATTAATTGACAATACACTGACATTTCTCTTTTGACGGACAGGCCCGGCCTATCTAATTTAAATAAAATAATATTTCGGACGTGTTCCGAACAAGTACCTAGTCCTCGAATCCATTGTCGCCCAAGAAAAGCATCATGTCCCGCTGAAACGATGTGTAGTTCATCTTCAATCACCTTCTCACGGTATTCTACATTAACAGAGACTTTTTCCTTGTATTGAATTGCATTGCCTGAATAAGATCTGAAGCTATGTTTGAATTTTTCATGGGTACATTAAAATTTAAATTATTGAAATCGTTCTCATTTTGTAAGGAAAACTTTGCACCTAAATCGACTTCGAAACGTTGAGATTGTCCATTTAGGTACAGCGTAATATAATATTTATCAGAATCAGGAAGTATTTCGAATAAATTAACCACTTCAAAATAATTATATAATGAGTCTATCTGGTTAACGCCATACTCAACATCGGAACTTGCTTGGTCGTCAGAAACAACATGCACAGATGTGGAACTTGAGTTTGTTATACCCGATTTTTTGCGAGGAGCATTTAACAATGTTTTAATACAAACTTTTGCAACGTGACCATTTTTCTTGCAGGATTGACAGGAAATTTTGTTTCTATCGACACGACAATCTCCAATGTTATTATTGTTTCTGCCACATCGAATACAAAGATTTTCGATTCCAAGTGTCTTGTAATCTGGTTGACTGCGCAAATTCAGATGATTCTGACTTTTTGTGCTCGAAAATTTGATTGCAAACTGGAACGATTCCTGTTTTGTCTTGTAGAATAAGAAATTGCTCTGACGCCACTAGTTTGTGGTGAGTCTCCTGCAGAGTTGTATCTACATCGGAAGATATGAATTCGATTGGATGCAATTTTTCCTTATCGACACAAAGCCTCTCAGTCTTCATACAAACCAGTACGTTCATTTCAAGTGGGGGAAAGCATCCAGACTAGAGTTTTCGTGAATAATAAACACATATGGCAGCTCGGAAATGTAGAAAAGAAACTTGGGAAACTTCATTATTTGGACGTTTTAGACTCAGGAAGAACATTAAAAAGTCATGTTAACCAATTGAGATAAACGCTAATCCGGAAAAAGACAGTAACGTTTGGTCCCACTCAGTCATTCAATGTTCCAATGCTTCGAACAATACCTCACAGTAATCCAGGTTTATTGAATGAACGTCATTTAGGTGAACCAACACCTAATGCGTCACTATCACGACCTCAAATAGAAAAACGTCCACCACAGTATGGTCCAAAGACTACGTAATAGCATAAAATAAGAATTCAAGTGTGTGTTAACAGTAAATAGGAATGTTATATGTTTTAATAGTTGTCTCTTTATATTGTAAAATAGTTTGTAATAAGGAGGGGAGAATTGTTGTGATCTTTTTATTAGACTTGTTGATATTAATCATAAAATATACGGGATGGCAGCGAGTACTGTCAAAAAAATGTAAAAAAATAATAAATGTCTATTTTCAAAAAGATGGAAATAATTCAGAATTGTAATTTAGTCCATATAGTGTTATATTATATAATTCCAGTAATTTAGTGAAGTAGATCGGTGATAAATATTTTAGAAATATAAATGGAATATTATCGGGTCCAGCGGCAGAATTTTTACAAGCAGTAAAGGCGTAAGCTCTTCCAATGAAAATGGAAGGTTCAAAGAGTCAAGATAAGATATGACGTAGGGAGTGGAGACTCGTTCAGTTGATTGTGGCTTTAATTATTATTATTCTTTTGTTTGCATTTCTCTTCAACATGAGTAGCTATTAAATTTTCGGATTGTCAGTGACAATATTATCATAAAGAACCAACACAGAGATTTTAGTCTGGATTCTATTGCCTTTCATTTGTCTTATATTTGTCCAGACTTGTCTCGGGGATGTGTCTGGGAAAAGTGAGGAAACATAGTTATTCCAAGAAGCTTTTTTAGTCTGCTTTACCTCCTAACTCGCTTTGGCTTTTAATTTTTTTAAATTTATATAATTATCTGTATTTCTAGTCTTTCTGTATTTTTTTTAATGCATTCGCGGACAGCAGTTGCACAAGTGTCATTCCACCAGGGACCGAGTTTTCGGGATGCTGGTATTAAATATTTCCCAGCGTATATTTCTGCTCCTTGGATGATACAGTTACTGAATGCTGTAACCGATTCCCAGATATTTTCAGAAAATTGTAGCTGAGATATTTGATATTCAGTGAATTCTTTAAATGCATTCCAGTCCGCATTAGAAGTTTTCCATCTTGTTTTACAGATTAATGTGATTTGTTAGAGATGAGGGTTTGAAAATGATTGCTATCATAAAGACTGTCTAGTGTTTTCCAGGAAAGGGATGGAGCAGTTTTAGGGTCACAAAGACAAATAGAAGATAGATTTCCTGTAGCAACATTTAAGTGCGTTTCAACTGTTTTCCCACTTACAAAAGTTTGTTTTGATCCCCAAATGATATTGTGTGCATTAAAGTTACCAACTAGGATGTATGGAGGCTTCAAAGGTCTTACTAGATCAGCAATATCGGATTCACCAAGGTTGTAATTTGGAGGGATGTAAATGCTACAAATTGTAATTTTTTGGGGGGCCCAAACTGTGACGGCCGTATCTTGTAATGGAGTAACTAGTGGTACATCTACGGAATAAAAATTACAAGAAACAATTATCGAGGTTCCACCACTAGCTCTAAGATAATGGTAACCCACAAAGTTTTTTAATTCCTGTTTATGACTTTCCTTAAAATTCGTCTCCTTGAGACGTACAATATCAGCTTGGGTATCAGATACTAATTGTTGTATACGTTTGAGACGGGGATAGAACCCGTCGCAGTTCCATTGTATAAGATTTAATGTTTAGTAAGAAGTTTGTGAGATGAGAGAAATGTCATAATCGCCCACTGATGGCTGTGATGTCAGACTTTCAATATCCGTGTTGTCTATATTAAGTGCGTATTTAATTTTTTTAGTGATTCTTGTAAATCGATTTTTGAGGGATCTATCAGTAAGGGCAGGGTAAATAGTATGCATGTCGGCAAGTAATGATTTAATATTTTCGGTAAATTGTTGAGCTTCTGATAGTGGATCCTTACATCTATATGTGTTTTACAGAAAAGCTATACAGTATTCAAAAGGCAGTGTAAATGAGTCAGGAGTTTTATTATATGGACCAGTGATTACTGGGAACTTTCAGATATCTTATTTTCAAGTGTCGTTTCTGTTTTAGCTTTTTTTTAGTGGGTTTAGGAATGTTTTTGGATGGAATATAAAAAGTGGGGACTGTGTTGTTAGTATTAGGAGAGAGAGATTCTGTGTCAGTGGAATTTGGCAAGGGTCTTTTTTGTGTAGGTGTTGCCAGATTATTTGGATGATCTATAGTAGACAGAGGAACTTTAGTTATGCCTGAAGTAATAGGGGTGTTGTTTGTAGATTGAGAGAGCTGTGTTTGATGTTTGCATGTTTAATGCTGATGGCTGGGAAGCAATTTGGATATTGAGGAAGTTGGTTGCAATATGGCCAGTTTGCTTGCATTTAAAACAGTTGTTCACAAAACAAATTAATGAAGAAGTATGTAGCTTGAAGTTCTCGGAAGGATAATATATGATTGAATTCATCTCCGGGAATGCCAGCTCTTAGAAAAGATATTGGTGATGCTAACTGTAGTCCAAGATGTATTAACGCCGTTTAAATTAGTTCATGGGGAATAGACGGGCATACATTGAATGAACTAGACGTTTTGCGGGGGTAACTAATCTTCTTACATTCATTTCCATGTCTCCAACTTTAATGGTCGAATTGTTGGTAATCAGTTGGTCAACTAATTCAACTTTATTTAAATAAATGCAGATTCTGTTATTGGAATTTCTTGATGCGAAGCATATATTTCTTGGGCCTATAATATCACCAACTGCTTTAACATCTTCATTTAATTTCCAATTATGAGCAGAATGAAAAAGTATGGCTTGTTCATTCTTGGGAAACGTTGGTTTTGGAGTAAATTTAGCGGCTGCTACGTATGAAGTGGAAGTTTGAGGAACATTCAGGCATTGTGAGTTTATTTCTGATGTGGTAGTTATTATTGTTGCTGCCCTTGTAGTCAAATGTAGCTTCTTGTGTGACGCTAATGATAGAGCTCTTGTGTCTTAATTGTAAGCAAACAAAATAAACTTTGAAATACTACGCACTAATCTTAATCAAACTTTACTTGTTCAAGCCCAGTGGCAGGGTCCATAATCGTAAATTGTACAGTTTTTATTCCACATAACGAAATAAAGTTGAAAGTATTAAAATTATTTATAATAATTCAGAATTGACACAGTTTTCCCTTTTTATGAAAATCAATGTATCAATTTCTTTTTGACCTCAGTGTATGTAGCTCATTTAAATTAGCCAAAATAATGGCAAACGGAGGAAATGCAAAACGTTGAAATTTGGCACATTAGTTCAGTGGAGTGCCCTGTACAAAATACCAAAAGTCTTTAAAGGTGGGAAGTGTGCGAGGAGAGGGGGAGCAATTTAAACGCCTCTTTTTTCAGTTTTTCCTAATTATCTCATGAAATATCGAGTTTATAGTAAAATTGGCCATATACAAAATTAAAGTAGAGTAAACGCTCTACAAAAATATCCCATTAATTTATTTAAGTTCAAACAGTTTGGAAGATAGAATGGGGGTGAAACAAAAAGATTGTTTTTGGGGTGAAATCAGCGTAATTTTCAGAACTGGATAGTTCTGAATAATTGTTGGTAAAAAAATCATAGTACAAACATGTTCCATGTATAGGTACCTACAGTACTTCTAGTGCACACCTACTACACAAGGTAACAAATATATGTGCACATGTTCCACGCACATACTCATTCTATAATTTACAGCTTGGATTGCTGTTAGTGATGCAGACACAATCATTGTGAACTGTGTAAGTTAAAAAAGTCCTTATGAATCCCACAGTTGCTGTAATTGATTATACTTATAATGGCCTTATCACCACCAACATTTTATTCATCGAGCCAGGAAAGGGTAAGAATTAAACCAGAATTTTCTCATCTCATTACCTCCAGCAAGTACCCTTTTTTGACAGTATACTCTTTCTTCACATTTTCAGTGGATGTGACTCTGCATCCACAATATTCAAAAAAGGAAAAAACTCAGTTGTCAATGTTTGTAACTAACATACAAAACTGAAAAACATCAGCACACATTTTACGACCGTTTATAAGCACATGAAACATTTTTAGTAGCTGATGAACAAATGTTTCTAGCTTTATATGGTGTAAAATCCAATGTATAGGAAATTGACTGCCAACGATATCTGGCATTTATAAAATCTTCACGAAACATCAGACCTTCCCTCATTTCCTCCAACAAAAGAATCAGCAAGGCAATACTCTTATAGAGTGTATTTACAAGTTCAGGAATGATTGGGGAACAAGTTATCACATGAGTAGTGGGAATGGCGTCGTGGCGAGGATGTCACCTTGGAGCCAGTGAAAACCACTAAACCTCCAGCTCTGAAGTCTATTTTAAACAACAATTTCTGCAGGTACACAGGTAGTTGTCAAAGAAGATGTGGTTGTTGAAAAGGCATGAAAAACAATTTGCTGTGCAGCATGTGCCAAGGAGCATACATTGGTGCATTGGTCCATTGATGAGGACTTTATTCAGGATGACAACTTCTATGAATAAGTTGATTTTGTTAAACTCGAATAATTTTTTAAATTCAAGTAAAAACATCAATTTATGCTGTGTTTTGAAACTGCAAATGTTCTATTTTGATATATTTTATTTTGTAAATCGTTAATGTATCACTGTATTTTATGTTGTAAATCCTTCATGTATCTTTGTATTTTATTTTCTTAATCAATATTTTATTTTGTAAATTTCAATGATCTATGTCTTGTATGTTATCCTACTTCGTTGAAGGCATAACCCCAATCAAGATTTTGTTAGTATGTTTCCATCCCTCGTCTTAAGCAATAAAACTTTACTCACACAGTTTCCTGTGTATTCCATTTACACATGAGGTAAACTTTGTGTTGTATACTTTGCAATGTAATTAATGCCCGTTTGTACCGTACATATCGATGGTCTTGTTGTAAGAGTGGCTAAGTACAAAATCATAGTTTTCAAGAAAATGAAAATCTAACTTTCATCACTTCTATCAAATCAGGGTTTCAACTTGAACTATTTGATATTTAGCAAGGAATAGGTTATAGTTCTCACAAATGTTTATAATATGTAACTGACAAATATTGCTGTAAATTAGAGGAAAGTCGCCTAATTTCGGATACCACTTTTTAAATACCTGGTATTTGTGATAAATGTAGTTTGTTTTAAATTATTTCTATATCAAGAAACTCTCTGGATGTTATAGAAAAATGTCTAACAATAAAAACATATGTATTTACATTCTATTTTTACAAAAGTGCAGATTGAGCAAAAGTAAACATTTTCTGTTGCAAAAATATTGGATGCCTAATTTAGGATACCATGTCCGAAATTGGGGCACCATTTATGCAAAACAATATGGGTTATATATCCAGACACAAATCACATACATAGTCTTTTTTATGGTTACTGTTGGCACACTGCTCGTGAGCCCATCTGCAACATTGCATACATCTGATCCATAGTTCACCATGAGTATCTACAGAATATACATTCAGGCAAAATAAACATTCTGCGTCCGCATCTTCATCGCCCCCATCTAAATCTGAATCATCATCCATGATAAGGTCATCGCCTTCAGAATCTGAAAATTCGTCACTGCTCAATTTCTTCTTCCCCCTATTTTTAACTGTGCTTGTTTTTTTGTTGATTTTAGATTTCTCACTTTTTTTATCAGTCTCTTGAATTTGTTTTCCGACTTCTGCGCTCAATTTTGGTTTTCTTCCTTTTAAACAGATTTTTCTCTCTTGTTCGCGAATACTTTGCTCTAGTTGATTTTTATAGGGTGTGCTGGTTATTACACAACTTGAACCTTGTTGCGAATTTTTTTTGCTTAACTTGGGAGGTAGAACTACATGAAGGTAAAGGACTTATATCCTCAGCCCTCACCAGTATTGTTTCCTTTGCTGTAGTTTGCTTTGGAGGTGTAGTTTCAAGAACATTTTCTAAATCAGCTAACAATACAGTTTACGTGTTATCTTGAATTACATTTGGTGGTGGTGTTCTCTCTCTTTGCCGTTCTAAAATAAAATCATGTTCAGAAAAATTATTTCTATTAGAAGGGAATATCCCAGTTTTACGAAACCCATTTACCGAAATATCTGCCGTCGCACTTTTTAAATAGGTCGGACACATCAATTTACAAATTTGATATGAGGTAATATTTCGACCTGGATTGTGCCTCAACCACATCTCAATTTGTTGGGAATAATACGTTTTGAATGGCCACATGAATGATAAACCCAACGGTTTAATCTTGTGTGAACTATGCAGTGGTATAGATAAAATCGTAACATAATTTTAATGCCCTGCTTCAATTACATCCATATTCCGTGTGTGACTGTAGTGCCCATCAAGAATAAGAAGTACAGGATCTTCACGTGTTGGTTTTACATATGATATAAAACAATGCAACCACTGGGTAAATATATGCTGTTGGATCCAGCCTGATGGACGACAGGCTGCAAGTGAACCGTATGGAGCACCATCTAACAATTCTGCCTTCATGTTTTTGCGAGGAAATACGAATAGTGGAGGCACAAATTCTCCAACAGCATTCATGCTAAAAACTACAGTTACCAGGGCGCCTCTTTCTGCAGAAGTGACTAATCCAACTTGTCTTTTACCTTTTAAAGTTATAACCCGCGAATTTTTAGACTGAACCGTTGTTATTCCATTTTCGTCAACGTTATACAGTCTCGCCGGGTTAAAATTAATTTTTTCCAGGTTTACTTCCAGTAGGTCGTAAAATTTTGTAATATTTTCTTGAGTAAACCCCTTCACTCTTGCTTTAGATATTTTTTGAGGCTTTCTGACAGATAGATTGGGATTGCGTCGGAGGAAACCTTTAAGCCACTTTTTACCAGCAGTTAGTTTTTGTCCAGAATGTGGATGACGCAGACCATTCCTTATTGCTAACTGGTATGCGAGATTCTTAATGTCAACAGTTCTCAATCCAAAAAAACGCGTATCCATTTCTAAGCAATATGCCACTAAGTCCGCTTCCAGCTCCACAGAAAGTACTGACTTCCTACCAATCTGACTAGCTAGTAATTGCTCAGGAGTTTTATCTTTTTGCTTTACATAGTCTTTCAAAGTAGACTTTGAAACAGTAAACAATTTGGATGCCTTAAGATAGCCCATTTCCTTTGTTCGAACTGCATTGATGGCAAGCATCATTCGTTCAGGTTCCCACTGCTTGCTTTTTTTAGCCACACGTAACATTGTGTTCTAGAAAAAAATTAAACTGTCAGATATTTACCGTACCGTATTTAAATACATAATTATTTTGGGTACAAATCGCAATGCTTTTTTCGAAAAACATTTTAAACCCAACGTTTCAACCACTTTACTGTACTATACTCACATGACAACAAAAACAGAAGGGTGGTTAAAACGTTGTGTTTTAAAAATAAAAGTTTTTCAAAAAAGCATTGTGATTTGTTACCCCGAATAATTTTGGGTTTAGTTTAGATGCATACGAATCAGATACCAATCTCTTAAAATACGTGTACCGTGTTTTAAAACTGTTAGCAATTATCAAAAACTGATCATATACTGTTATTTGTATACCCGGAATTAAGCACCTTTATACTGTACGGAATTAGGAACCTATTAGGCAATCCAACGACCTGTCAAAATAAATTCAATATGCCGGTGACGGTCAAATAAATAACAAAGTTACTGTAGAGTGTGATTGTTTAACCCACGTTAAATTGATTTTCTTTCTGTTTATTGGCTGTAAATTGTGGTTTTTAAATAGTGTAGTGTTTGTCTTCGATATGTATAGTAGTTGGTTGTGGAAGCCGTTCTAATCGTGATGAAGTTTCGTATTGTTCCCGCAGAGACAAAACACAGGTTTCTAACGAAGAAAAACGTTTCGACCAAACTTCGCAGGGCTGCATGGATTGCAGCATTAAAGAGAGACGATCAGACCGAATCTATATTGAAACACCAGAAAGTTTGCTTTAGACACTTTATAACTGGTAGGCTTCTTATCAAATATATAAACTCTACTACCTCCTAGTTTGCGTAGTTTGTACTCAAGTAGGTATTAACTCATTTTAGGCAAACTTGCTGTCCTCGAATATAAAGAACACCCTGACTGGATACCATCTCGACATATAGGACATGTGTCTCAGAAAGTAAAAAAAAGGGCTGCAGATGTTGACCGAAAGAATCGCAGAGATAAAAGGACAAAACTGACTGACACTAAGGTAAAACATAATTAATAGTAGTCCTTTTTATGTAAATTGTCTCAAGAGCTAAATGACAATTGATTGGGATATGTGTAACTGATCGTCCTGGTCAAAAAAAGATACTCGATGAGCATGTTTTGCACACTTTATTTTGATAAAAAGAATGTTAATTTTTAGTAATAGCAATGTTAAGTTATGTATTGATAGTTGCTGAAAATTTTTATAATTAATTACTTTGTCAACAGGTCATGGATATTGATGAAATGCCTCAGTTTCAGGATGATCAAATTGAATTTATAGAGACGGTGGTGTCTATGTTGCTTAAGTATTTATGTTTTAGTTTTGAAGCTAAACATTTAGTAAATATTACTTTGCAACTTTTATTATTTCTCAACATCTAATGCATGTTTTATTTTGATTTGTACTGAAATTAGTAATAATGCTTGTCTCTTCATAATACGTATAACGTTTATGTACTAAGTGTTATTATAGTAATATATTTTCAAATAGCTTTGTCAATAAGATCAAAATCTTTGAACAATGAGGCTGAAGGTCATTGATTTTACTCATTTTAATATTATAAATATGTATTGTAATGTACACATGTCAAAATGAAATAAAATTTATATTTTGCAGTGTAAAATAATTGTTTTTCTAATGCATTAAATGTCACACACTTTAGGGACAATAAAAAACAAAGCCTCACATAACAGTTTATTTTTTCCAAAAACAAAAAAAACTAGATAATAAAACCCCTAGGGTCATTAGAAACAATTTCACAAACCAACATCGACAAAAAACAATCATTTATAAGCTCATTACATAATTACAAATACATATATAATTCCTTACAATCAATGAAAGGCTAATTTAGTTCTACATTTATTTACAAAAAATAAATTACAACACTGATTTAATAGCAGAAGGTTACACATAAAATATCTATTAGCTAAACTATTTATGTTTCTCTAACATCTGGATTTTACACTAATAACGATTTAAAATAAGCACTCTTCATCTTAAAATAGGAAAATTGTCCTTCTCAAACACTACAATACACCTTACCTAACCTAACCTAACCCTACAAAATACAAAGTAAACCGTTTTATAACTATAAAACTCCGCAGATTTCTAAACATAAATAACGGTACTGAATCCAATGTTTGACCGCCGCCGCCATATTGACAGCTAAAAAGTCACGTGGTTTGGATTGCCTAATCTAGGTTTTAGGTTAAGACAACATAACTTTTTTTCTCCTAGTGTTTACATACGGCAACAGAAAAAATAAAATTAACATTGTTTAGTCTTACCTTATTTAAAAAACCGAATTTTATAGACGCTTTCAAACACGAAAACTACTCTCAAACTGACAGCGACAGAAAAAACTCGCAATGACATAAAATAAATATAGTGCTGCTATCTCCTGAAAAGTAGACGGATCACTTTACTAGTACGATATGTTGTTCTTTTTTTTGTCTTTGCTGACCTGTAAATAAAGATTTCTGTTTTTAGCAGTTTGTAAGTTTCTAGATTCAGGGGTATCCGAAGTTAGAATCCTATCCGAAATTAGGCAACTTTCCTCTATTATTTTAATGTAGTTTTTTACTAAAAAAACGCATATAGTCACATTTGGAACTTTATTTCTGAATTAGCATACCATTACAAGCTATCTATGGTAACTATAAAATAGAAAATACTGTAACGTTCTTTTAGTACCAGTTTCTTTAAAAAAATTCTTATCTTCATCATTTATATCTGGGAATATTCTCTTGTTCTCATCATTTGCGTCACCAGTCAAATCCCTACAAAAAGGCTTGCAGTCATTGGGAAAATTTTTGGCATTGCTGATTTTCGTTAGGTTCTTAAGCTTTACAGCCGATATCGGCCTTTTGTGTTCCATGGTAGCCAACATAACTCGCCATCCCCTACGGGGTACAATCACTATTTTGTGGAAGACATCATCAAAATCTGTTTTAAACGCTCATAACAAAATTATTAGCTTTTGCATATCTGATCCACTTAATGTCATGCTAGTTTATTATGGTTCCATCTTCGTCCTTGTTCCGATTAAGCATCAGAAGTTTTGCAAGGGGTTTCCTACTCATGAGACAAGTACACAGTAATGTTTTTTGCTGCAGTTTCTACTCTGGCGTGCATTAAATCGCATTCCATCTGAGTGTGACCAGAAATACGAAACTTTTGATTAATGACTTGAATAGGTAGATTCTGAACAGTATAGATAAACATGGCAGCAACAAACTGATTTTTGTTTTGACCGCCGCAAGTATCACTAAATAGCCGAACACTTTCAGTTGGCAGAGGGAGGGTTTTAAGGTGGTGAAATAAACTGGAGGCTATTTCGGACCACATAAAACACTTACCAGTGTTATTCCCAGTATTAAAAATCGTAAAATTATAAGTAGACAGCCTCGTTTTGTAAAACAAAACTGGATTTGTCGGATCTGTTGGAACGAATAGGACCTGCTGAAGGTCAAAATTATAGGCAAGTATTGTCGAGACCTTTGACTGAGCATCTTTTTTATCGAAATTGTAATGTAAGCTTGGTTTCAGAATCAGATTTTGCGTAAGCAGAACATGTAATACACTGGTCTTTCTTTGGTGTATAAAAAAACAAAATGAAATGAATGTTAAATACGTATCCGTAAAAGCTTTCTTTTAAACAAGCTGTATTAATTTTTACGCACTCTGCTTGGTATAGCTTGGACACAATAGAAATATTTAATTTCGAATCTAAGTAGTGTCGTTTTGAGTATTTTCGGCGATAATGAGATGCCATTGTATTGGGGACGTTTTGATGTGATCCTTCAAAAAAGTTGGCGATTCTTCGTATTATTTTAGAGGTCCCATATTCTCCCCTTCTATCACGTTAGTAATAGTATTAGGTATACATTTTTTAATTGCAAAATTTAAACTCCTTTTTTGACTCATATAGTATTTAGAAATTCTCAATATTGAAATTAAACTTCAGTGTCTTTGATCGTTTTGAATTTTCTGCCGTTACGTTTCTCCATTTACTGTCGCCTACTTCTACTAATCTGTTGCCTGTCTGTATTTCCGAGTTTCCAATAAGATGTAAAAAAATATAAAGCCCTTTTCTTCAATTAGCTGTGCATTGCATTTGAGAGCGATATATACAGCATGTCATCTGACAACAAGCTGTTTGAATTTAAGTGAAGAATTAGTATTCATAGCTTAAACGGTGCAAACGGTCATAAGTAAATTATGTGTCAATTGTATACTATTAAATCCTTAATTTTCTTATTCTAAAAACGTCTTCCAAACCGTTCGAACTACGAAAAAAATAAACTGGACCATTTTTATAGAGAATTGACTCCACTCTAATTTTGTATACGGCCAATTTTACTGTAAACACAATATTTCTTGAGATAATTAGGAAAAACTGAAAAGAGAGGCCTTTAAATTGATCTCTCACACACCCTCCACCCTCGATTATTTTTGGTATTTTGTACAGGGGACTTCACTGAACAACTGTTCCAAATTTCAGCTTTCCGCAACTTTTTCCCTTAAATATACCCGATTTTAAATGTATGAAACTTTTGACACAATGACGCTATTTATAACCTCAAATTTTAAAAAAACATAACCTAATTTCACAGAAATGTCCTAAAGATGTTTTTATTATGTATGTTTAAAATCGTGGATTGACTTTTTGTTATAACGGCTGTAATCGAAGGACCAGCTCAAAAAGAGCAATAAATAAATGGCTGTGTGGATGAAGAAACTGTTATATGAATGATTGTATATAAATTCGTGACGAAAATCCAATACTTTCTACAAAAAAACTTTATTTATGCGTTTACCGTGACATATACATATTTCGTGACGTTCTGTCTCTATCTCATAACAACAACTTTCTTTTCTTTTACAACTGGCTTGCAAAATACATTCGAAAGTCGGTAAAAAAGTTTGCTTTAGCGATGAGTACAGGTTGACAGCAGTCGGCTGACACAGTTGCCTTTTTTTTAATATAACAAAAAATAGAGAAATAATATAAACTTAACAATGTATATTATGAGCTTGTAAAACAACTTACTTCAGTACCAAGGTATCGTTGATCAAATTTAAGTATCCCTCGCTTGCCAGTAGATCTAATCTGAAAAATCTATTGTACCCCCAACACTCTCCAACTTCAAAATCAGACGCAAACTCCCTCACGATATTTTTCGAAGGGTCTCTACTCACTTGATGGATCATCTCGACTCTGTATTCATATTTAGATGTTTCTGGATAGCCTGCAACAATATACATTGATTGAACCTAACTTACGTACTTCAGTACAAATGTGCATGCATATCGTTTTAAATTATGAAAATTGAATTTTACCTGCAGTCAGTTCCAGAAAAACGGATAAATAATTTGCTCGTACTACGCCGTTTCCTTCGGGATACACTTTAAGTCTCCAACACAGTCCGTTACAGTGCAACGGATTAGAGTAGACCGGATCTGATTTACTTTGGAGTTGAGAAAAAGGATACATCACATAAGTACTGGAATCATACGGAGGTACTATTTCACTAAAAAAAATATATATGTTGTCTATTTGCTGTATATTGATATACATTTTAACAAAAAAATAAATTGATTTTGAGTGTTTTATAGCATATAAAACACCCAAAGTTTTTTACTCCGCATTAAAGGGCGCTCAGCAGTTATAATAAACTGATTGTGGATAAAATGATCTTGTTTAAACTATGATCCAGGACCTGGAGTAAAGACAGGTGAGATGACGAAGTCACTATGATGACGAATAGCGAATTTAAACTATTCAAAACAAGATGGAGCCATGAGGTCCATCACGAGCATTGCTTTTTTGACAAGTCATTCTTACTTAAAATCTTAGGCCCAGTTCGAATGATATTTAGTTCGCCATTAGCCATCAAGTGGATAATGCTGGTTGTAATATAATTTCAGCGGCTTACGAACTAAGGTGCTGATTTTAATTGAATTATACAGTAGAAACGCTGAGTTTTTTCCATCACGTGACTGATACGTCATCAACCATATGCATCTTAATCAAAACAATACGACAAACGCTTGTATTGAGTTCCGCTCTTTTTCTGTTATTAGAAGAAGACAGTACCAACATAGTATGTGTTGAATAATATAGTCAACTAAGTCACGTGATGGAAAAGCTTCACCGTTTCTACTGCATGAAAATATAAAACATTTCCTTATACCTTAACAAGTGAAATGTTACTAATACTAATTTTTAAACAAATTAACGTTTTTAATTATACGTTGTTACTTATGCTAAGATGATGAATTGCTGTTGTTGCTAATATGACGACATCGTCACCTTAGGCGCATACTTCAACTGTATGGGAAAGTATACGCGAAAGACGAGACAATCATGGAGCAAGTCTGTCATGAGAGATGCAATGAGAGCCGCTCAATACAATGGTACAAGCGTTAACGCAGTTTCAAAACGGTTTGTTATTCCAGAAGCAACATTGAGACGTTACATTAAAAAATATGGAGACTTATTTTGCAAAATTTTCCACAACATTGTAATAAGTACGAATATGGCAAGGAATTTAGGGACACCCTATAAATAAAAATTATAATCGAATATATTTCAAACCAAGTAAAAAAACGATACAATGTTTAAAGCGACCCAGTTTTCTATTATTGTGTGCAGTTAAAATTAAACAATTAATTATTAAAACAATCAACAATTAGTCCCAATTTGTCACGCATATATGTTGAATACCAAAACGCCGATGTTTATGAACACCATATAATACAGGCTAATTATGCAATTATTGTAGAGAAATTAGTACAGCATTAAGGATAACATTCAACAATCAAAAACACAAGTTGATAAACATAGAGGAACACGGGCGAGTTATGTAACAGATCGCAAACAACAAAGTATGCTGAGATGGAAAACAACCCGTCACACAGACACCGTGATAAATAAAAAAAACATGAGTGAAGAGGGCAGTACGGTTTTTAGCGGTTGTCGATATACGACAGCACGCGTTTTGACGGTACGCGTTTAGTGATTTTCGTGGAGTGCTGGAATCAGAGACAGCCGATCAGAGCTCATCTCCCGTCGACCGATCGTAAAAATCCATACGCCGATTTTTCGTGGTGAGACGTTAGATCCAGATTTCCAAACTGTAAGTTTTTGAATCTGAAAACCTTTTTCATTTTTGGGAAAACTATATATTTTTTTATTTGTGTATATTTCTCCGTCCAGCCATATAAGTGCTATACTGACATTTGAGCCGTATATTACTTTAATTAGAAAATATCATACACTGTAAATTTTCGCTTTATTTTATATACAATTTTATTCAGGGAGATTTACAAGGGGTTACGCCAATTAAACTTGAGCTATATATATTGTTAATAATAATAATAATAATACTGAGTTAATTAAAATAATTAACTAGGCTAATTGCAGTTATAGCAGCAATAGCCCCACGTTGGCTTGCGACAGTTGTTTAGATTATATTTAATAGTTGCCCCTATTATTTTATTGTTATTTATTTTTATGGTATAGTTGACCCACGTTGTGAGACAATTGTTAATATATATAGAATATGTGTGTGTGAATTTATTTATTGTGGGTAATTATATTATTGATTATTATTGTTAATATATCTGAATTTATTGTGGGTATTGTATTATAATTGAGAATTTGAATTGATTATGAGATGCAATGTTACTATTGAAATAATAATATACTTTTGACTAGCTAATTGATATGTAAAAAACAAATTTTTTATTTATACATTTTTTTATTAATATTTTCTCCTATTCATTTTGCTATTTTGCATCATGTAGTTTCATTTAATTTCAAAATTTTACCTCGGCTACTCTTATTTATACACAACTTTTTTCTCAGTAGGGTTCCTGGGCGAAGTCATAAGAAAATCAACATCACTATTCAATGTAATTTATTTTATATTATTAATTAAAAAAGGAACAAAAAAAATTTGAAATTTAAAATATTGGTAATTCATAAAACGCAGTTGACGCTTTTATTTAGTTATTGGACTCGTATATAACTATTATATCCAAAAATAAATGATTATCCTGTTTTCAAAATATAAACATCTTACACCATAAACGTAAAAATATGGATTTTATCTATATATATATATCTAAATTTGCACATCACAAACCATCTTATATTTAAAAAAACTATTCATTTGTTTGTGACGGCTATGCAGACTCATTTGCATAAATTTACATAATCGTTTGGAAACGTTATATTTCTCTGAAAGATGAACATCTGTTTTTAAAACTGTTCAAATATCGTAACTTTTTTTCTTGTTACTCTAAATAGTATTATTGAAATATTTAGACACTACTTTAGTTTCAATCGATTTATGAAATGGAGAGGATATTTGAAATTTTTAATCAACTTTATTTCAATCTTGAAAAAAATATGCTAACGTATTATAAACTTTGTGCACGTGATAAAACTGAAATTAGTTGTGCCTTGTTATTTCGTGGAAAGTTTTATATATATATATATATATATATATATATATATATTAACATAGAGTAAAACAACACCCTGTATACCGAACATAAAATAAAAAAACTACTTATTTCAAGAAATAAATTTTTTTTGAAATTTCATTTTTTTTAAAAGATTATCTAAAAAAGGAGACAATCTGTACCATGTACTATTCAATAGAGAAAGCATCTAACTGTATAATTTAAAATAAGATTTGAAAAAACATTTGTGAAATGAATTAACAAAATCTCTATAAACCTACAAGACGAAATATTAGAACCTTGTTACATATACAAATGGAAATGATAATCCTTTATTTTTATTGTCAAGGTAAATAAATAGTGAGATTCTTTTTAAAATGAATATTAGGGTTTGAAGGACATGTAAATAAGATTTTATAAATATTTAAAAACATTTCGATATAAGAAGTAAACTGAAAAACATTAATTCTATGGAATGTGACATTTATTGAACGGTTTGACATTATGAACACATATTTTGTAAATTTGAAAATGTCATTTTGTAAACTAAATGAAATATAATTTAAGAGACACAATATGAGTTAAAATCATTAAAGAACCTTAAAACAAAGCGTTTTCAAATGATAGATGGACAATTCACTATTTGAAATGAAATCTATAAAGAAAAGTTTTGATAACCAAATCTGATTGGTGGAATGTATTCAACAAACTTTTAATCTGCGACAAGTAGTTGTTAATAATAAAAAAATTGAAGGAGAAAAGTTTGTTGATTATACAGACTTTTCACTAGGTAAATTTCTTTTTGGGTGGTAGAAAATTTGAGAAGCAGCAAAATTTTGGGAATTAAGAAAACTTTTCGAAAAATAAGATATTTGGCATCAAAATTCAGAAAAGAGAGATACATTGTACTTATGATATGGTAGATTATATATTTAAACAAGCAGATGTAGAAACTAAGAAACAATTTGGTAATTATGTTTGAATACTAACCATATAATTGATATATAATACTTGATTAATATTTGTATGGTGGAATGGATATATCCACCATACCTTTTAGAAAGCTTTTGATTATGTAATTGGACTGAAATGTATTGATGTGGACGGAACATAGCATTGATTCCTGATTTTGTGTAAGCTGGACCAGTGATGTGACAATTTCCAGAAGGTAACCTAAAATAAAGTAAAGGATAATTGAAGTGAATTAATATACAGGAATAAGGTATTTAGACTATTTTCATTATACATAAAAAAGGTTGAATAAAACTTACCAATTTAGTGCAAAGATTTGAACTTTGGTATTAAACAAACATTTACAACCATTGTGTTTCGCCATTTTGATATAATAATCGTTTATATAGAAGTTTCAGTATTATAAGATTTGTATTAAATGTTGCCTATTTTAGATTTGTATATAGAGATAATTTTTTCATGTGAGAACGTGATTTTGTTTGAATGAGTGGTCATAATAGATAGTAGGTTTTTTATTAATTTGTGTCTTGTAAAAGAACAATGTATTTGTCTATTCAAAATATTAAATAACGTTCTTTCTAGTTTGAAGAACATTGTAAAATTGTTTTTGATACATTTTATTTCTTTGTGGTGATGGCTCCATCTAGTTTGAACCGTTGGTAGTTTAAACTGACATCTGTGAATAGTAAAAAGGTTCAACTTGAAACACAGGACCGTCTTAAGAATTTATTACGTATTATTAAACAAGCAAGTACATTTTTATTAACAAATTTTTTATGAAGACAGAGATATTTAATCAAATTTAGGCGCTCACACTATAAATTGAATTTTGTTTTTCTATACCTGAACCCTACTCTGAGGTTAAAGAGTTCCTCATGTTTTAAAGTATAACCAATTTAGTAATAAAATTTTAAATTTTTACAATATACCGGGCAAATCAAAACTAAATATAAACTAAACTAATAATAACGATAAATAATTCTTTCTCTTACCGTTCTATCCAGTTTAACATGTCGGCCCAACGTAGGGCAAATTAGGGAAAGTATATTTGTTTTGAAACATTTAAATTACACACCTTACATATCAGTTTAACATGTCACCGCAACGTGGGGCTATTATAGAAATTTTGTAAGTAGTAATAAAAAGCATTAAAATAATTTTTTTTTGACTTTATTAAAAGAATTTAAATACATAAAATGGAACGGAAAATGACATTAAGAGACGGAAAGCAGGTAGGAGTCGAAAGTAGATCCGATGAGGAAAGAGAAGAAAGGAGCAATGGTAGAGGAGATTTTCAGGTACAATACTTGGAACAGGGGAGAGAAAATTTGGAAGAAAATATTGCAGAACAAGGACAGGAAGAAGAAGATTTACCATTGTCAGAAGAAACAGGACAAGAGAATAAACAAGAATCAAAAGAGAGAAGGGGAAATACAGCTAGTAATGACCAATTAATACAACTTTTGATGAATATGAGAGAAGAAATGAATACAAAATTGGACCAAAATAGAGAAGATTTGAATACAAAAATGGATCAAAATAGGGAAGAAATGAAACAGGATATGAATAGAAATAAGGAAGAAATAAAACAAGAAATGAATATTAAGATGGACCAGAATAAGAAAGAAATGAATATTAAAATGGACCAAAATAAGGAAGAATTAAAAAAAGAAATGAATATTAAGATGGACCAGAACAAAGAAGAAATTAAACAAACTAAGGAACTGATAATAAAATTGATGGATGAAAAATTGGGACACGTTGAGAAGAAACTAGAAGAATCAAACATATACATGGAGAATAAAATTGAAGACACTAAACAAGAAATAAGAGGAGAAGTGATTGGAAGGATCACGGAAATAGAAAATCTACAGATTAACAGAATTAAGGAAATAGAGGAGAAGGAAAAGGATTTCAAAGGAGAAATGCAAAAAGAAGTTAAGGAAATCAAAATGGGATTTCAAGACACCAAAGAACGAATGGGAAATCTAGAAGGAAAATGGGACAGAACTTTAACTGAATTTCAACAAAATGTTGAAGAAGCATGTAAAGAGAAGCAGAAACTAGAGGAGGTGAAAACTGAAAAGTTACAAAATGAAAATATAAATGATGAGAAAATATAAATGATGATACTATAGAACAAAAATTAAGTAATAAACGGGAAATTGATGAAGTGAGAATACAAAGACAAATAAATGAGGAAATGATAGATAGCAATTTGCAGAATCTAGGAAGTGAGGAAGTCATGAAAATTTATGAAAAAGAGATTTATTGGAAAATAACAGACCCAAATGTTAATACATTGAAACGAATAGTGACATATGGTAAGACAAATAATAATAATAGGGGGATACAACTTAATTGGAAGTTAGAGGAAATGAATAAGATATTACAAGAGACCAAGGAAGAAATAGAAGAAACCATAAGACAGAATATAGCAACAATAATTCATGCAGAAAATTTCGAAACGAGATTGAAACTTGGCAGAAAAATAAAGATAATTGATCCAAGAAATTTTAATAGGACAATCAAAAATGAAATGACAGGAAGTAAGAGTATTATGGGAAATGGAATAATAAAAAGAAGAAACAATAGTATGAAGAAATTGGAAACGCAAATTTTGATGAATTTATTGGTAAAAATTGATGAGATAGGGGACAACAAAATTGAAAAAGACACAGTGGAAAATTTTAAGAAACTTAGGAAGCAGATACAAGAGAATCAAACAATAAGAGAAGAGGATAAAACGAAATTTAGGAAAAGAAAATTAAATTGAATAATAAGGCTGTATTATTGGACCGGAATCTAAAAGACGAATAAGGAATTGTAAAAGGTTAAGAAGGGATACAAAAACAACATGTAAATAAAAAGTTTATAATTAACAAATAATGTTAGACAAAAAACATATGTAAATATAATTTTGTATATAGATAGAAATTAGTATATGTAAAGATATAATGATGAGATACAGAAATAATTACATTGACAGATATAATAACAATGAATATTATAACTATAATAAGAACGATAGCAACCAAAACAACTATGACAGAAACTTTAAATATAATAACAACAAAAATAACAATTACAGAGAACAGTATTCAAAGGAGAGAAGAGAGTGACAACATATGAACATCCAAGGCAATACATTAAATTTGGGGAAGATTTGGAATTAAAAGAAATAACGGGATTAATAAAAATTAAAGGAAAATTAAATGGGAAACAAGTTAAAATATTAATAGATACAGGTTCGGAAGCGTCCATAATAAAAAAACAAAATTGATAGAAGAAAATATTAAAAATTATGAAAACAAGCTAGTCAAGATACCGAAAACTACATTAATAGGAGCAAATGGAAAGAAATTGTGTGAAGTTAGCAGATCTATAATACAAAGCATTGAATTAAAGGATGGGAAAGAAGTTGAGATGCAATTATTGCTAGTGGATAATTTAGAAACAGACATAGTTATAGGAATAGATGAATTAACGAAATATAAAGCAAGAATTGATTTTGAAAAGATGGAGATAGAATTAAATGGTAATAAGATTGAATTTGAAAAAGAAAATATGGAAGAATTAGAATTTGAAGAGGATAATAGGCAGTTATGGAATATAGAAAAGAATGGAAATATGGAATTATTGGCAATTGAAGAGGATAATAGGAAGTTATGGAATATAAAAAGGAGTGGAAATATGGACGAATTGGAAATTGGAGAGGATAATAGGCAGTTATGGAATATAGAAAGGAATATAATTATGGAGGAATTGGTATTAGTGTGTGGAAATAAAGAATATGAAGAGAAAGTGAAGAATTTGATTATGAAGTATGAAGGATTGATTGAAAAGGAGATGAGAATGGCAAATAATTATGTACATAAGATAGAAGTTAGAGGAATAGAAAATTTCAGAATAAGAACTTATCCCATACCTTATAAATATAGGAAAGAACTTGATTCAGAAATACAAAATATGTTTAAAGACAGTATTATAGAAAGATGTAACACAAGAAATATAAATCAATAAATTGTACCGAGATAAGCGACTCTGAGAAATGTAGAAGTAATAAGACGCATAACGAACATTAAAGAAATTTCAAAAATGGATTTATAACATGATTTTTTTAACTAATTCCTTTGGATGAAACTTATAAATGAAACTTGAAACTAAAAATAAACTAAGAATTTATAGTATTATAAATAAATAAGAACTAATTGAAGAGGAAACTGCAACACAGGATTCCAGAATCATCATTGTAACAGCGACCTGAAATAAAAAGAAATGTATTATTAGTAAAATTGAAAGACAATGTTTAGAACAAATTATTAGAAGTAAAATTTGCATTCATAAAATTTTTCCTTACATAAAAATTTGATAAACGCAAAATTTAGGGGATGTTAACATAGAGTAAAACAACACCCTGTATACCGAACATAAAATAAAAAAACTACTTATTTCAAGAAATAATTTTTTTTTGAAATTTCATTTTTTTTAAAAGATTATCTAAAAAAGGAGACAATCTGTACCATGTACTATTCAATAGAGAAAGCATCTAACTGTATAATTTAAAATAAGATTTGAAAAAACATTTGTGAAATGAATTAACAAAATCTCTATAAACCTACAAGACGAAATATTAGAACCTTGTTACATATACAAATGGAAATGATAATCCTTTATTTTTATTGTCAAGGTAAATAAATAGTGAGATTCTTTTTAAAATGAATATTAGGGTTTGAAGGACATGTAAATAAGATTTTATAAATATTTAAAAACATTTCGATATAAGAAGTAAACTGAAAAACATTAATTCTATGGAATGTGACATTTATTGAACGGTTTGACATTATGAACACATATTTTGTAAATTTGAAAATGTCATTTTGTAAACTAAATGAAATATAATTTAAGAGACACAATATGAGTTAAAATCATTAAAGAACCTTAAAACAAAGCGTTTTCAAATGATAGATGGACAATTCACTATTTGAAATGAAATCTATAAAGAAAAGTTTTGATAACCAAATCTGATTGGTGGAATGTATTCAACAAACTTTTAATCTGCGACAAGTAGTTGTTAATAATAAAAAAATTGAAGGAGAAAAGTTTGTTGATTATACAGACTTTTCACTAGGTAAATTTCTTTTTGGGTGGTAGAAAATTTGAGAAGCAGCAAAATTTTGGGAATTAAGAAAACTTTTCGAAAAATAAGATATTTGGCATCAAAATTCAGAAAAGAGAGATACATTGTACTTATGATATGGTAGATTATATATTTAAACAAGCAGATGTAGAAACTAAGAAACAATTTGGTAATTATGTTTGAATACTAACCATATAATTGATATATAATACTTGATTAATATTTGTATGGTGGAATGGATATATCCACCATACCTTTTAGAAAGCTTTTGATTATGTAATTGGACTGAAATGTATTGATGTGGACGGAACATAGCATTGATTCCTGATTTTGTGTAAGCTGGACCAGTGATGTGACAATTTCCAGAAGGTAACCTAAAATAAAGTAAAGGATAATTGAAGTGAATTAATATACAGGAATAAGGTATTTAGACTATTTTCATTATACATAAAAAAGGTTGAATAAAACTTACCAATTTAGTGCAAAGATTTGAACTTTGGTATTAAACAAACATTTACAACCATTGTGTTTCGCCATTTTGATATAATAATCGTTTATATAGAAGTTTCAGTATTATAAGATTTGTATTAAATGTTGCCTATTTTAGATTTGTATATAGAGATAATTTTTTCATGTGAGAACGTGATTTTGTTTGAATGAGTGGTCATAATAGATAGTAGGTTTTTTATTAATTTGTGTCTTGTAAAAGAACAATGTATTTGTCTATTCAAAATATTAAATAACGTTCTTTCTAGTTTGAAGAACATTGTAAAATTGTTTTTGATACATTTTATTTCTTTGTGGTGATGGCTCCATCTAGTTTGAACCGTTGGTAGTTTAAACTGACATCTGTGAATAGTAAAAAGGTTCAACTTGAAACACAGGACCGTCTTAAGAATTTATTACGTATTATTAAACAAGCAAGTACATTTTTATTAACAAAATTTTTATGAAGACAGAGATATTTAATCAAATTTAGGCGCTCACACTATAAATTGAATTTTGTTTTTCTATACCTGAACCCTACTCTGAGGTTAAAGAGTTCCTCATGTTTTAAAGTATAACCAATTTAGTAATAAAATTTTAAATTTTTACAATATACCGGGCAAATCAAAACTAAATATAAACTAAACTAATAATAACGATAAATAATTCTTTCTCTCACCGTTCTATCCAGTTTAATATATATATATATATATATATATATATATATATATATATATATTATAATATATTCTATGTGTTTTATATTCTTTAATAATATTTGCCCCACGTTTGGGTGACAAATTATTATATTTCGATGTTTTATCAATTATTTAATAGTTTAATTTATGAATTTATACGATATGAATTTTATTTGTTGATGTCACAATTTATGATTGTAACTACACTCTTGTGAATATGCCTTTACCACTGAATATAACCTATTGAAATTTTTGACAGCACTTGTCAAATTAATATGCCCGGCTCAGATGAATATTAAATTTTATATTGTGAAAGATAAATCAATACACAATCGACTTACTGACTCTTACCTCAGGGAGGGATCAAAGATATCAAATAATAATTCAAATTTATAAATTTTTAAAGATTTTTCCAAGTTACGTATTACGCTATTCCAAATCTAGAGTAACTGTTTGTTCAATATACTACAAGACAATTAAATTATCTCATGACATATATGATTTTACTGTCAGGAAATTAACCAAATGTCACTTATTATATCAAAATTTCTATAGCGTGAAAATTATCAAATACAATGAGAAATGAATATGAAATGAGTACCAAAGAGTGATTGGAATTCAAATTTATATAATATATTATCAAATAACAAATTACAAAAAATTAGAACTTTTCAAAAATATTATAAACGCAGAAACAAAGATAGAATTTTCTATCAACCTTAAAATTAAGACAACCTATAATTATAAATCTACTCGCTAAATAATTTATCAAAGTTCAAAATGTTTGATTATATACTTGATGTATATCAATGTCAAAATACGCAAATTTCCGTTTAAATTGTCTATTCCAAAATTATCTTCGCTTGACGTTGAATTTTATTTGAGTAACGTTACTGTAATTTCAATCGAATTTATTACCATAAGATGCATCTAATTTTGAAATATTTTTAATAAAGGCCTATTAATTCTCGAGAAATAATGTAAATAAACTGGACATGACTCGCCAACTAGGTACTAGTTAACTCGTTCGTATTCTAAACCGTGTTTAGAATTCAGGAACCACTTTCTAAATTAATCATTCAGAAATCGGAAAATCACCCGCACTTTATCGATGCAATTCGTTGCGAATTATACACGCACTGGCTTTACAATGCAGGATTTGATGATCTGATAATATTCATATAAATTACTATGATATTTTTAAATAAATTTGAGGCAACTCTTATTTCGATGTTGCCTCGTGGGGATCTCAAAATCAACTCACTAAACTTTTTATATAAATAATTCTCCTCTCCTTTGGTTACCAAAAAATTCTTTTTTTTTTAAATACAAACACGTTTTCCTATAACAAAGAGAGATTTTAATTCTTTTAGTATAATTGCAATTTTGCTAACAGAGACATCTGTATTCTTATTTTCTAATCGTTATAAAGTATATTCTGCATTAATGTCATTTATTTGTATATTTAAACTTTAAAATTATTGATAATACAGTGTGTATCACTAGTATTACATCCAAATATGCACATTTTTCCTTATTTCAATGTTTTCTTTAGAATTTAGATAGAGCATATGTATTAAATCCCCCTAATAAAATTATAAATCGATTCTTGTATATAATTATAATTTATCTTTCAAATAATTATTAACATATCGCTAAAAAAAATTATCTTCAAACGTATTAAACTATTATTCCTAATTCCCATAAAAACTTATTAAATCTACTATATCTATTAAAATTTCACGTAACATAATATCATTTGTTCCAAGTTATGTATAATATTTATATACCTGTTCTATGTTAAAAACTCCTCTTTCATTCCCGGTAGTGGGGTCTAATAATTGGTAACTATTTTGTGCTCCTTCATTACCTACCACATAAGGTCCCTCAAATGCTAGCAATAATCTTGCGCAACTATTCTCTGATATTTTTGCAACTTGCAATGATCTTACAATCACCAATTCACCTTTTTCAAAAACAGTCTTCTTTTTATTTTTTCGGTTCATCCTTTTAATATATTTTTTAGCTTGCTTCTGAAGTCTTTCATTCACATTATTCAAAACATCTTCCATTTCCAATTTTCGATTAACTACCCAATTTCTTTGGGGTATTTTGCCTGTAAATAAATATTCTGGGCATTCATTTGTAATACCATGAGGTATTTGGTTAAGGAATCTTTCTACGTGATTTAAATTATTTTCCCATTGACAGTGATCCTGATCATAGAATTCGTAAGTACTTGTTTATCTCTTTAATGTATCTTTCAGCTGGATTTGACGATGGTTTCCTAATGCTAATAAAGTTCAACTTAATTTTTTGATTTTGACTAGTTTTTCACTTTCAAAATAAGTGGCATGATCTAAAATTATTGTTTTTGGCGTTCCATATTTTTCAATGTACATTTTTAAAAACTCTATCACAGTTTTTGCATTGGTTCTTTTGCATGGGTAAACTTTAACAAATTTTGTAAAAATATCTGTGATAACAAATATGTGTTTATTCTTTTGTATGCTCGGTATCAAATTGCTATAGCAACAATTTGTAATGGCTTCTGTGCAACTATTGATTTTGCCAAATTTTTATTGTGATATTTTTTTTCTTTTGCTAGTTGACATATCGCACATACTTTACAAATATTTTTGGCAATTGCTAAATCCTTTTTTGTTATATAGTTTTCTCTAAAAAGCATCCATAACTTCCTAGTCCCAACATGTCCATATTATTCATGTAAATTTTTCAAAATTTCCTTTGCATAGTCTTGTGTAATTACGAATACTTCTCTATCTTCCAAGTATTTATACCATATTTCCTCTATATTAATAGCATTATTTTTATAATTTGATTCTAAATTTTGTTGATCTTTCCTAATTTTATCCAATGAATATAATCCTTCCTCTTTTAGCATTCTATTTATACCTATTTTAAACTTCCTCTGTTCAAATGTGGTTTCTGTCTCTCTACTTAAAGCATCTGCAACAATATTCTGTTTTCCAGGAATGTATTTTATTTCGAAATCATATTCTTGTAATAATAAAATCCAGCGATGTATTCTATTATTCGCATATCTATTTTTAAGCATAGCTGTCAACGCTGAATGATCAGTTTCTATAATGAATTTAGCTCCTAATAAAAAGAATCTCAATTTAGTGATACAAAATACCACGCTTGCCATTTCAAGTTCTGTTACTGAATATTTCCTTTCATGTATTTTAGTAACCCTAGATATGAAACTAATAGGTACTTCTCCTTTTTCCTGTTCTTGTATCAGTACTCCAGCAAAACGATCAGCTGATGCATCTGTTCTCAAAATAAATTGTTTATCATACTGTGGGTGATATACCTTGAGATTATTCGTAAAATCTTCTTTTAGTTCTCTAAATGCTTTTTCTCGTTCTTCATTCCACTGCCATTTTACACCTTTTTTCAATAATTCAATTAATGGTATTTCTTTTCTGCTTAGATCTGGTATTAATCGTTAGAAATAATTTAAAATTCCTAGAAACCCTCTCAAAGTTTTCAAATTTGTTGGTTGTTTATATTCTAAAATTGTTTTAATTCGATCAGGATCAATAGAAACTTCTTTAGTATTCAAAACATATCCCAAATAATTTATTTCTTCTTGATAAAATTTACATTTTTCGATGTTTAATTTTAATCCAGCAATTTCTAGTTCTTCAAAAATAATATTTAAATGTTCTTTATGTTTTTCTTCATTTTCCGAATATATAAGTATATCATCTATATAATGAAGTATCAAATTTTCATATTTATTTAAAATGGTATGGAGTGTTCTTACTAAAGCTGCACAAGAGCTCTGTTATCCGAAAGGTACCACACAGAATTGGTATACCACTCCATCTATCATAAATGCAGTATATTTTCGACTTTCTTTTTATTATTCATAGGACTTTCGTATTGTTTCTTTGTGTTGCTATTGATATTTCTTGCGTCTAAACATATTCTTATTTCTCCAGATTTTTTTCGTACACACGTAACTGCATTAATATATGGTGAATTTCATCTTTCTATTATTCCATCTTTTAACATATTTTCTAATTCATGGTATACTTCATCCTTCAATTTATATGAAATTGGATATGTCCTTACTTTGAAATTCGATATATCTTTGTTCATTTCAAGTTTATGTGTATATTTCCTTGCTACTTGTACTTCTTCATTAAATAATCTGTTGTATTGTCTTATCAATTCCATTACTGTTTTCAAATATTTTTGTTTACACAAATTTAAATCTATTTTATGTTCTTCATTGATTTGATTCATGACATAAAATGTATCTTCTTCTAATTTGTTTGTTTCTTGTTTGAGGAAATCAATATCTTCTCCTTTACAATTCACCAACTTTTCTTTATAATTGATAATCATTTTGTGATTGTCTAATTCATCGGATCCTAATACTATATCATAAATTAAATTCTTTACGACCAACATTTGTACTTTAAACGAATTGTTTCCTAATTGTAATTCTTCAATTATCATTTTACTTGTATCATATAGTTTTTTATTATTCGCTCCCACTAGTGATAATTTGTTTGTATTTACCACCATAATGTTATTTTTCTTGCACTTGTCTATAATCCTTTCACTTATCAACGTTACTTCTGATCCTGTATCTATCAGAATTTTACATCCTATATTTTGTATTTTACCTTTAATTAATATTAAACCTAAATTATCATGCATTTCCCCAATTTCCCCAATATCAACAAATTCTCTTGGATGTTCATACTTAGAAAAAATAATATTATGTACGTGAAAGCGGTTTATGTAAAATTTTTGTTTACAGTTTGACTGTGCTCATCATCTCTTTCTTGTTCTTGTATTATGTTTACTTGTCTTCTGTCTTCTATTTCTTGATGTCTTCTATCATAGTTTCTTTCATGGTTTTCTTGGATACCATTTCTTCTATCATCATTTCTTCGATCATGGTAATTATTTGTTCCTATCCATCTATCCTGTCTCCAATTTTCAACTCTGTCTTCATTACCATTTCTTCTGTCCAAATTTCTAGGATCTCTTTTATTTTCAAAGTACTTATTGTCATTGTTTCTATTACCATTCCCATATCTTCGGTCTTCATTTCTGTAATTTCTATTTTCATTTCTAAAATTCCTGTCTGTATATCTATCATTTCTTCGATTATCAAAGTCCCTGTTTCTATAGTTTCTATTTTCATATGTATTATACATATCTCTTCTGTAATGTTCATCTCCATTGCCCCTTATTACATTTGAATTTTTAATTTCATTTCTTTTTTCATTGTGACTTCTTTCAAGTCTGAGTAAATAATTTGATAAACTTTCCATCGTCTTGATATTTTGTATCCCAATAGTTTCAGATACTTGTTGGTCGAAATGTCTGGAAATATATAAAACCATTTCTTCTTCTCGCATGCTTGGCTCCAAATACTGTGCGTTGTTATACATTTTCATTGCATAAGCATTGGAATTTTTGCTCTGATTATAATCAAATTTCCCAAAATATAGTTTTTCTCTGAAACTCGCCTGTTGAATTTCCCCCCAAAAATATTTTAAAAATTGTTTTTCAAATTCTTCGACATCAGGTATTTGTTCCTCTTTATTGCAAAACCACAATAAAGCATGTCCAGATGACATTCCTCTAATATTTTTTTCTTTACAATGTCCCTTATTCCTCTCATCCTACTTTTGATTATTTTAATAAATACTTTTGGGTGAATTACATTTATATTTCCATCAAATTTCACCCCAAAGTCGATATTTCCAGTTTGCATCATTCCACCTCCATTCCGTTTAAGATTATCCTCTATTTCATTTACAGTTTCTTGTAATTTTCTATTCATTTCCTCCAATTCCTTGTTAAATAATTTATCTATATTTTCAGTCCTTTTAATACATGTTCCTGTTTGTTCTTCTATCCTTCCATTCAAGTCTTTAAATTTCTTATTCAAATTCTGTTCATACTGTAATGTTTTTGTTATTTATTTAAACAATAAACGGGTGGGATAAATTTTAAACACTCGGTATTGCTACTTACTAATTTATTTAAACACTAACTCACTAACACTAATTTATATGTACTTAACTAGTCACTTGAATTTAATTTATATGCACACTTACTTATTAATTTATAACACTTTTATATTCACTTAATTACTGGTTAACTCACTATGGCAAATTATAAACTGAACTCATCCGCTGATCGGTCCTGTATTTATATCAAAAACTTTCTTTACTAGAACATTCGGGATGGGACATGCCTTTCGCGATATTTCTTAAAATGCCTTTCGAGAACATGTTTAGAAAGGACAGTCACAATAGATCCCAATAGACCTTCTCAGAATTCGGCGCGCTCGCCTTTTTCTCAACTCCGTTAACATAAGGTTACAGGGCCGTACTTAGTATCTGCTTCGGTGTGCGAGTTCGTAACAATACATTTGCATTACTTCTTCATTTGTTTGTCCTTGTACTTTAATAGCCTGTATCTCTTCAATTATATTCTCATTTTGTTTCTTTACTTCTACTTGAATAACTCCAGATAAATTTTCTTCTATACATCTTCCTATTTCTTGAACTTCCTCTACCACCTGTTTGTTAATATCTTCCCTGATTTTAATGCCAACTTCTTGAATTTCCATGCGTAAATTTTCATTCTGGCCCTTCATATCTTCTTTCACCTTCTCAATCTGCTTCCTAAATTGCTCGTTCTCTTCCCTAACTTTCTTAATCTCATTCAAACTTTCCATTTTCACCTCATCAATTTTCTTTTCCAAATTATTCATGTTCCCCTTTATAGCATTCATGTTCTCATTCATTTTTTCCCACATCTTATTCATATTTTCATTCATACTATTTATATCTTCCCTCATGTTGTTCATATTCTCATCTTGTTTGTCCATTTTTCCATTCATGTTGTTCATATTCTCCTCTTGTTTGTCCATTTTTCCATTCATATCTCCACTCAAATTATTCATATCTCCCCTATTTTCTTCAATTTTGTTATACAAGTCTCCCCTCATATTCTTTTCCATATTATTCATTTTTTTATCATCATTTGAAACATACTCATTATGTCCATTTCCTTTTTTTCTTTTGATTCTTGTTTGTCCTCTTGTTCTGTTTCTTCTGACAATGGTGCATCTTCTTCTGATTCTGTCCTCCCTGCTCTAAGTACTGCACCTGAAAATCACCCATACTATGTCTTCTTTCTTCTCATTGTTCCTCAGATCCACTTTCAACTCCTACCTGCTTACCATCCCTTAATGTCATTCTTCTTTCCATGGTCGTTACTTAATTTTTTATATAGTCAATGAATTTGTTGCGTCAAATTATAATATTTTTCTATACTGGTTATGATAATAATGATAAATATATTTTTGCCCCACTTTGCGGCGCCAATTATAATATATTCTATGTTTTATATTCTTTAATATTTGCCCCACGTTTGGGTGACAAATTATTATATTTCGATGTTTTATTAATTATTTAATAGTTTAATTTATGAATTTATACGATATGAATTTTATTTGTTGATGTCACAATTTATGATTGTAACTACACTCTTGTGAATATGTCTTTACCACTGAATATAACCTATTGAAATTTTTGACAGCAGTTGTCAAATTAATATGCCCGGCTCAGATGAATATTAAATTTTATATTGTGAAAGATAAATCAATACACAATCGACTTACTCACTCTTATCTCAGGGAGGGATCAAAGATTTCAAATAATAATTCAAATTTATAAATTTTTAATGAATTTTCCAAATTACGTATTACGCTATTCCAAATCTAGAGTAACTGTTTGTTCAATATACTACAAGACAATTAAATTATCTTATGACATATATGATTTTACTGTCAGGAAATTCACCAAATGTCACTTATTATATCAAAATTTCTATAGCCTGAAAATTATCAAATACAATGAGAAATGAATATGAAATGAGTACCAAAGAGTGATTGGAATTCAAATTTATATAATATATTATCAAATAACAAAATACAAAAAATTAGAACTTTTCAAAAATATTATAAACGCAGAAACAAAGATAGAATTTTCTATCAACCTTAAAATTAAGACAACCTATAATTATAAATCTACTCGCTAAATAATTTATCAAAGTTCAAAATGTTTGATTATATACTTGACGTATATCAATGTCAAAATACGCAAATTTCCGTTTAAATTGTCTATTCCAAAATTATCTTCGCTTGACGTTGAATTTTATTTGAGTAACGTTACTGTAATTTCAATCGAATTTATTACCATAAGATGCATCTAATTTTGAAATATTTTTAATAAAGGCCTATTAATTCTCGAGAAATAATGTAAATAAACTGGACAGGACTCACCAACTAGGTACTGGTTAACTCGTTCGTATTCTAAACCGTGTTTAGAATTCAGGAACCTCTTTCTAAATTAATAATTTAGAAATCGGAAAATCACCCGCACTTTATCGATGCAATTCGTTGCGAATTATACACGCACTGGCTTTACAATGCAGGATTTTATAATCTGATAATATTCATATAAATTACTATGATATTTTTAAATAAATTTGAGGCAACTCTTATTTCGATGTTGCCTCGTGGGGATCTTAAAATCAACTCACTAAACTTTTTATATAAATAATTCTCCTCTCCTGTGGTTACCAAAAAATTCTTTTTTTTTAAAAAAAATACAAACTTACGTTTTCCTATAACAAAGAGAGATTTTCATTATTTTAGTATAATTGCAATTTTGCTAACAGAGACAACTGTATTCTTATTTTCTAATCGTTATAAAGTATATTCTGCATTAATGTCATCCGAAATTGAAATGTCAAAATTTATTTGTATATTGAAACTTTAAAATTATTGATAATACAGTGTGTATCACTAGTATTACATCCAAATATGCACATTTTTCCTTATTTCAATATTTTCTTTAGAATTTAGATAGAGGATATATATATATATATATATATATATATATATATATATATATATATATATTGTTGTAAATAGAACATATACATAACCTATATAGAATCCTGATAAAGGATATAAAATTAAAATGTGTCAATAAAAATAATTTTTTAAAGATAATGTATCAAAATAATAAAATACCTTGTATAACAATATAACCAAGTACGATCAATGGGTATAATCAAAAAGAAAGTAAATAAATATAAAAAGAAATCATAAACAACCATCAGAAAAACAGTTGTAAAATTAATTCTTCAACTTAATAAAAACAACCTTAGACAGAACCTCACAAGTAAACGCAGATCAAGAAATAATATAACGCTGCATGGAATCTTAGACACCCAGAGCATCTGTTTATATTTTAAAAATAAATAGAATCTCCTAACAAAATCAACAAAAACTATAATGATTAAACAATAAAAAGACATTTAGAAGTAATAAAATATATAGAATAAGATATTTAGTTAATAATTAATCATAAAAGTAGATATAGGAAATATTATAATAAGTAGGAATCTGTAATATAGGCAAGGTCAAATTTATACCAAATGAAACAGTTGAGACAAATTATACCAACATAAATAATTTTGAATATAAAATACAATAATGAAAAAATTATTACCGACATAGTTTATGTGTATAGATGTAATAACATCAAACATAATGAGAAATAAATTGTATACGTGTATAATAGGTAAATATGTAGGTTGTAGAAAACGTAAAATTAATGAAATTGCATTGACCAATCAAAACATCGCAAATAAACAGTAATATGGAAAAAGACAATAATAATAAGGTGTGAGTGAATAAATCAATGACAATAAGTGTATTATGAATAAAAAACAATAGCTTGCAATAAGTTTAAGTTAGAAAACAATAAAAAACAAGAATAAACAAAGTGACAGGTGAATTTTTCAATCGAACTTTCGAGAACAAAATCCACTTCCGGTGACAAACCATAAAAAGGGTTTTGTTCGATGTAAAATGCGGGAAATTGGGAGTTGAGCGTCAGTGATCATATAAGAAACACGAATATAAAGTTATCCAATTTTTTTCAATGTAACAAATTTTATAATTAATCAAGGCAAAGGTATATAAATCCATATAAATTTAATCAGTTATAAATAAATCAAGTGTAACAAAGTTTTGTGAGACTACGAATAGCAGAGGAAACAACTATCACCCAGATAATTACGAGCAAGATATTCATCCATCGAAGGCGGGAAAATGTATTGGAAGCGTCCCCCCGGTGTGGCATCATTTCAAGAAAAAGGAACAGAAGGTCGGTTGTGTGTTAATTAAATATATTTGGTACCAAATAAATAATAACTTTCAAATAAGAACGTATGAATAATAATATGATATAAGAAAATTTAAGAGCTCATATACCTGGTAGTAAAGTTCTTTTATCTTTACATGAATATTATATACCAGAGAAAAGTAATATTAAAACTTACCATTGTAAAGTGTAGATAAATGTATAATTTCTTTCATGTCGAACTTCACCAAAAATATATATAAAAATTTCCACTAGTAACAGACCACAACTAATTCCAGTTTATATCAATACACATTTATTACCATACGGTAAAATAATATTTAAAACGTAAATTTTGAGTCGATAAAAATATCAAATGTGTTTCCAATTTCACGTCCCGAATAAAACTAAAAATTAGCATTTAAAATCATTTCATAATCCTCCTAGTTAGAAAGAAACATTTTAAAAGGTTTTTTTGTTTAAAGTAGAGGCAAATTTAGAAATGCAGGTGCATGTAAATTTCTAAGAATTTCAACGCTCACAAGATTTCGACCAAGTTATGCAAATGAGCCAGAAAAAGTCGTTTTAAAAAGAAAGGTATAATTTTTTGTAATATAAAGAAAGTCATATTCAAAGTGGATATTTAGATATATATATATATATATATATATATATATATATATATATATATATAAATAACTCATTATTTATGTATAACGTAAGAATTGGTAGAACAAAAGGTTAATCATTTATTTTATTAATAAGTAGTTTCATCAGTCTAACTGTGTAATAAGACATAACAAATAGTTTATATATGAATCATTTTTTTTGTTTTTAAAAGTTTTTTCAAAAATTTTTTATCAGTCACATAAATATATGACATTAATAAGTAAGGTTGATTTTATTATAATAATATGCCCAGAACCCTACTGATTTTAAGAGTCGTAAACGAATAAGAGCAGCCGAGGTAAGAAAACATAAGAATTAAATAAACTACATGTTTATAAATAGCATACTAAATAGAAGGAAACATTATTAAAAAAAATATATGTAATTTGGCGAACCCAATAGTATAAGAAGTTTTAAAATTGCAATAAAATATAATATCATTTCATATTCACATATCCATATTCAAATAAACTATCAAAATAATAATAAATATTCAAACTAAACATTAATAATATATTAATACATAATCAAATCATATTTAACTTGTACCAGAACGTAAAAGACATATATAGAAAGTAAATTCACACCAATTTAACTTGCTCCCCAAAGTGGGGCATTATATATAAAATAAAGTAGACACAAACACCCCAATATAATATATATATGTGTGTGATTAGAGAAACGTGCAACATAAAATAAATAATACATGTATCTACAAATTTGGTAGGTGAGTTTTTTACATTTCCTTGTTTATTATTATCATTCAAAATTGTATTATCAGGTGTTTTTATTTAAATTTCACTATTCAAAATTTGGTACCGAATATATTAATTAAACACACCACAGACCTTTTCTTTTCACCAAGCCGACGCCTTCAAAAGTGTCCATCCATGACGCCGCTTTCCCGCTCAGGTGGCAATCTCCCTTCTTAGTATTATCAGGTGATAATTCTACTACGTGGGTTATTTTACACAAATTTTGTCTCCGCACTCAATTCAACTTTTAACTACTTTTGTAACTTCTTATATTTTATATATAACACTTATTACTTTAAATTTTACAAGAAAAACTGCAATACATTCAATTTACTTCCTTCTTCTCTGGTTACCAACGCTAGACTGTCTACCGCGGTTTTTTTTCCGCCAAAACCTCTTTTTTGTTTATAACCGGAAACTCGCAATGTTCTAGAAAAATCTTTGATTATTGTTCATTTGTCACTTTGTTTTTTAATATTTTATTGTTTTTCTTGCTACTTGCTACTAAATGTTATTTTTTATGCACTATAACCTTATCGTCATTGAATTATTCACTAACATAGTATTTATCATTGTTTTTCTTGTTAGGTAATTATTTGAAATCTTCTGATTGGTCAATGCAAATATACAAAGTTTTCACTTCCTACAACCTAAATATTTACTTAATACATATGGATACAGTTCATTTCTTATTTTGTTCTTAATTACTACATCTATATACATAAATTAGGTCGGTAATCATTTATTTTTATTCTTATATCTCATATCAGATTGCATTTTATGTTGGTATACTTGTCGTCAACTGTTATATTTCGTTTTCTTTTGACATTACCTACTAATTACAGTTTTCTACATTTCATTATTATGTTTCCTATTAACGTTTATGATTGAATATTTGATTATATATTTTTCTAATTCTAAATTTCACTTATTTATCAATCATTCGTAGCACTGTTGATTTTTTTATTACTATTCTATTTTATTCTTTAAATATAAACAGATCCTTTAGGTGTCTAATATTCCGTGCGGCATCACGTTATTTTATTGAGCTTCGTTGCTTGTTAAGTTCTGTCTAAGGTTGTTAAAGGTACAGAATTATTTTAAAAAAGGTTTATCAATAATTGTTTATGAATTCTTTTGATTTTCCTATTTATTTTCTCTATGATTATGCACACTGATTCTAATTGATTATATATATATATATATATATATATATATATATATATATATATTATTAATTTGGTACATTATTTACAAATTACGTTTATTGAGAGATATTATAATTTTATACTCTATTGTGATTTTACGAATGTTTATATGCTCGTTCTATCTACAACAATATATATATATATATTATTAATCTATGTGTTTTATTTATTTTAATTTAATTAGATATGAGATAATTTTATTTTTTATTTGATTAATTTGATTTATTTGTGTGGCTAGCTCAGTTATTAATTTTTATATTATAATTATAATTGTATTATATTATTATATTCGTTCGGGAGCATGAGACTTTTTCTACTCTTTGAGTTCAGGCTTTGTTTGGATATACTTAGCTCATTTAAAATAAAAAGAAACACAATACTTTCAATAATTACGCCTATGGAATGGAAATGATATACACCATCTTGTGCGCATTCCCAACTAAAAACGATTGTATTCGAGACGGAACGAACGTTTCTTATCGACGCTCTGCATCTGTGTGATTATAAGATACATAGCATCATTATCGTTATAACAATGTTGATGGATTTGCATAAAAGAATTTACGTTAGAAATTATATACATACACTAAATAAATTGTTCGGAAGAAATAGGTTACAAAATTATATATACAAATGGAAATATTATATGAATGGATTAAGATGCATTTTTCTTATATGATTTGAAAATACGTAAGTACAAGCATTATTATCTTACAGAATAGGCCTTTTTAAATAATATTTAGATTTTGTCTAGTGAATAAACTACATAAAGTCCTTTTTCTTTTTTATATATCGATCATATAGACGCAAGAATTCTTATATATACATGGAAATAGTCACTGAATTTATACTCAAGAGTTATTATTCTTATTATTGGCCAATAATATTTAAAGAAGCACTGACCTGATGTCTGGATTCTGGATCTATCCCGTCTGGAAAAAGGACTACGCCTTCCGAAGTTCTAGCTGCGTACTTTGTTGAGAAATTTGGATATTCTCACTGGAAAACTGGATACAAATACATGTGAGTGTTCTAAGTTTTATATTTGTTAAGAATATATAGCTTTGATCATGAAAATTTGGGAGTTACTTGATATTTCTGGAAAAATTCTTCATCATCTCCTCGCTATTTCGACTCCAAAAACCAACTACCACGCTTCTATTTGATCGTCATTTTTTCTATCAACAACCAATATATTGTTTCTAAGCTCACTAATTATCAATAAAGTTTTTGTTAATTTTAGTTGATCAAAATTTGTTCTGTCATTTTTCCACCAATCACATTGTTTCTGGAGCTGTCGAACTTATATTCACAATTGCTACACTTTATGAAGTTTTTGGAAACATATATAAATGTAAATTTCACTTGAAAAGTATCTGTTTTCTTTTACTATTCAACGAATTTCAATAGAATAGTCTTTTACAGATAGTGAAATTCATTGTTATATGTTGATATGACGTCTAGTTTTGTTTTGACATATATATGACAATTTGAAAATAATATTTATATTTGTGAACATAAATTCTTTTATAATATCTTTTGCTTTGGTTATTTATACTATTTAAATTCTCTAGTAGCAAATATTTCTTTAAATCCATCATCATTTTTTATTCATTGATTCCATAAATTTGATATACATATAAATTATCTTTATGTCATTGATATTTTTATCTTTTAAACTTATCTAATTCTTTATACTAAATATGAAATTTATTTATATTATTACTGTTTCAACTAATACTTATATTAAATTAGATAACTAAAACTCATTTAATTTCAGATGAAACAGCTGATTTCTTCTTGACAACTAAACATCCATATTGGGCAGATTTCATGTTCTCCACTATACTTGTTAAGCATTTTCAAACTTTAGACAATTATTAAGGTAATTTCTTTATATTTATTGTTGCTCTTTTAATTATTGTAAACAAATGATTTAATATATTCTGATTTTTTATGCATTTTTACTTATGATTGTGGTTTTCTTAATGTGTGTTTAACTACATAGTTTCAATCCATTTTAAATACTAAGCAAAATATTCTCAAACAGCTGATACTCTTTAATATATAAGATATATGGTTCAATATGTATATATATATATACATATATATATATATATATATATATATATATATTACTTTCGATTTTGTTTTATGAATGATTTATTCAAGAATATTACACAGGAATTTTATACTTTAATTAGAGATTGCTACTCAATACATGTTTATACATCTGGTATATAGGAGATGCCAACGAACTTGTACTTATCGATTTAATTGTGTTCGCTCCGGAAACTAAGATTTCTTTATTCATATAAAATTGATTGGACTTCGAAGGTCACCCATGTCAGCATAAAACGTCCGGTTACAAATTCATTTTTCTGCAATATAGGCAAACCGCCAGTAGGTAAATCGATGTCAAGAGGGTAAATAATGTAACCATTAGCTAGGTCACGGTCTCATGTTTAGATTCCAGTAAGGAGATCGTCCTTTTTCTTTTAAAAAAATCATTGTCGCTTTTCGCTGATGTAGTGATCTTCGTTGCCCTTACCAGATACTAACTGAGATATATATATATATATATATATATATATATATAAGGGATCCTAGCGATTTCCATTTACCGGTACGAATTTTTATATTGCGCATTCATTGTATACCATAGGTGTCGAAAGTATATCTCAAATAATGTTTTTTTTGTTGTTGTTTTTTTTTGTTATTTACTTAATTGTAATATAGGTATATTTATTTGTTATCTACGTAATCGCCATATGCACAGGTGGACTGGACCCGTAGACGTACGGGGTTCGGACGACACGGCGAACCTCAGAGCTCAGGCTTGGCATATTGTTTAAGCCGAAGAGGGCCTACGGCACCCTTCCGCTCGAGCCAGGAAGCCACCCTCTCTCAAATTTCTAACAGGGGGGGGGGGGGGAAATCCTGCTCCCTCGTGCCATACGGCACTGGTGACAGCAATCGTCCGCAAACGTTCATTACGCCGGTTATTACAATATGCTGGACGCTTTAAAGCCACATTTCCAGATTAGCAGTTATTACAGCTGAAAAATTACATTGTAGAAGTGGACCAAAGAGCTTTTGGCTTAAGAGAAAACAATTTATTAAAATTGTGTTTGACTATGCAGAATATCACAACATTGAACACAGATTTAATTTAGATAAAAAAAGAGCTGTAAGAGAGTTTTGCGAAAGTTTTAGGTAAACATTCAAAATTTATTTAAGAACTTCCGAGTCCACTTCCATTTCACGTCTGATGACAATTAACAAAGAAAATAACGCCAAATTTTTTAACGCACTGAAAAACCGAAGACTTAAGTATAACTACACTTCTAACCAAATCTACGATTGTGACGAGACTGGTATTTCGACAGTCACTGCCAAAAAGTCTTACCCTCAAAGGAAAACGTTGGTTTATTAAAGTATCATCCGCCAAAAAAGTATCAAATGTAACAGCCTTATGTCTCGAAAAGTGGTTATGACTTGTACTGATATTGCAAGAAGTGTAGGATTCTTAAATGATGCAATTCTTCATAATTGTACTTTTACTATAAATATTACAAATAAATAATAAATACCATTCAGGGGCGGATCTAGGATTTAACAAAGGGGGGAGCTTGAATAATTTTTTTTAAGTTTTTTAATTTGACAAAAAAATGTATTATAATATAGTATATACATAAATACAACAACTTATATTAACGATAATCTAAGTAGACCAATTACAAGTTTCAATTCTTCTGGCCTTCATTTGACAAAAAGTTTTAACTATATCATTTATATTAAGTTCTCTAGATTTATTAATGTATGCCAAAGCTAGCCCATTGAGTCTCTCCTGTCCCTTCGTTGATCTCAAATAGGATTTTAGTAGTTTTAGCGATGAAAAACTTCTCTCGCCCGTAGCACTTGTTACAGGGATTGTGGCAAAAATTTTAGTAGTATCACTATATTGGGAAAACATTCTTTGGACATACGTTTTAAGGTTTCTGTTGATGATTTTGGTAGATCAACACTGACAGTGTCACTCCACTTATGTCTCCATATCGCTAATTCCGCCTGTAATTCCAGCATGGATCCTGGCATATCATTTTCATATATTCTTGCAGCCTCAACAATGTTGGCATCAGTATATTTTTTAAGGTGTATTGGAATAATACCTTATATGGGTATTACAGTAGAAAGTTGATTAAATCGGTCTTTCATTTGGATTATATTATGATCCAGGAAAGGTATGAATATCACCCTTCTGTAATATTCTTCTTCGTTATTTGCCTTTATATTACTCCTGTCTATTTGTTTGTTGCAAAGTCTAGGCATAGTAATAGTCGTACCAATTATCTGAAGAGCGTGATGGGCCTCCAAAAAAATTGGTTTAAATTGGAGTTCTTCATTTTGCCTTATATTTTCTAGTTTGCTTGTAATATCGTTTATGTATGAAAAGGCAGTGGAAAGATCAATTTCAACACTCTGTAAATACTTGCTTAAATTTACAGTGTACGACATTAAAAACGAGGCGACTTCTAAAGCTATAACAAAATCACTCTTCTAACGGCGGCATTAAAAGCCATTGCCTTACTTGAAGTCTCTGTATCGTTGTCCTGTTCCAAACTAGCAAGAGCATTGCAAATTGCTTCATATAGTTCTTTAAAAGTTATTACGCTATTATGACGCTCAACCCAGCGCGTAGCACACAGAGGTTTTAACTTATTTTTTTTAGTTTCGGTTATTTCTAAGTCATCAACGGCTTGTTGAAAAACTAACTCTTTTTGCAGAGCAACTAAAAAAAGAACATACCCTACCCAAAATACCCATCATGTTCCTAATTTCAGAAACTTCACAACTTTTGGAAATAGCTAAGTTAAGGCAATGACTTAAACAGTGTAAATACATAGCCAAGGGCTGTTCTTGTCTTATTAAGGCTTGGACTCCATTGAACCTTCCAGCCATATTGCTGCCTCCATCATATCCTTGTCCACGAAGATTATCAATAGAAAGTCCAAGTTGCTTAATTTGATTTTTTATGGCCTCTTTGATGCATTGGCCAGTTGTAGAGTGCAGCTCAATGAAATCCAAAAAAACTTCCTTTATATTATACGTACTATCCAAATACCTCACACAGAATGTCATTTGTTCTTTGATACTTATATCGGTTGTTTCGTCGCAAATTATTGTAAATAATTTTGATTGTTTTATAGCATTAACAATTTCAGTAGTTATAACCTTCCCAATGCAAAATATTATTTCATTTTGGATTGTTTTACTAATCATTGTACAGTTCTTTGGTGCTGTTAGTATATGAATTTTAAGGTTTAAATCTCCAGAATCTATACGAAAAGTTAATAAATTCCTAAAAATGCCATCATTACTTTCTGAAAGATTTTTGTTTGAGCTATCTTTAATATCTATATTACTATCATCTCTATGCGCTCTAAGTGGTAATTTGTTATGGGAACAAAATAGAATTGTTTTAATAATCGGCTCTAACCGCTGTCGATTAGCTTCAATTATTTCTGCTTTTTGTTCATCTAATTGCACAGAAATACTGACAGACTTTTCAGACATTTGTATGTTTAAGAAATCATTTGCTTTTTTAACTGAAAATTTATGGTAGTTGGTGTTTTCATGCTGCGTAAGCATTTCCCGGGCTTTTTTAAACTTAGTAAGCGGTTCCCTTACCAGCATTTTAAGAATCCGAAAAATAATAAGCTTAGGTTACGATATAGTTTAGTTAGTTTCAGTTAGTTTTTTAAAACCTTATTTCATTAAAACAATAGGCTCATTTACCAATTTTTTATATTGTAAATTCTGAAATAACATAATAAATTTAGTAAGTATGCAAAATATCAATTTTTTTTAATGATTTTTAACCACCTAAAAAAATTATTAAAGTTTATAAAATTAATTAAAACTATGACGTCAGACCATCTTTTTTCACCAGGTAATTCGTTGCCACAACGCATTACCTTTGCTTTGCGTCTGTCATCCTGACGGAAAAATATTAACACTTTTTGTGACAAATGTCAGAAAAAGGTAACGACAATGTTTTTCGAAGCAGGTAGCGCAGGTGTCCAAGATCGCAATTTGTATGTGAAACAGATTGTATGACGTCACATTTTAAAATAGCCTTAGATTATTCTAGCTCTAAATTTTTTGGTAATTTTCGTCCCATTGGGCTAATTCTTTTTTTAAAGCTTAAAATAAAAGGTAAACTACAACAATAATCGTATAAAAAGAGTAACTTTGGAAATATGACTAAATGAGCCTATTATATAACTATTTTATTCTTACTTGGCTACCCATTCCCCCGCCATCTGGTGCAAATAGCACACAAAATTTACAAAATCCTCCAGTTTTACTTTCGCTATACGCAAGCCAGTTATACTGTTGTAGCCAATGAACACCGAATCTACGCATTTGCTGTTTCCCTTCTTGTTGCAATGGAAAAACATATTTTGAGTCAGGGATCCAAGTATTGCTTAGAAAATTTATTTTTGCATGGACACTTAAAGATTGTCCGACTGCATTCTTAAAAAAAATGAACAAATTTAATTTCATAGTTGTATTGTAAAGTTTTTTATCTTTATACGATATTTTTGACGTATTGTATTGACGTTACAATATTTAAAAGCAAATTTCTTTGACTTTTGGTTGACTTATACATTATTTAACAAATAAAGCAGGTCATAGGTATTAAATTCAAATAAGTATATTATTTATAATTTTATTTAAATTAAGTTAGAATTATATACCAAATTTGAACTTTACAAATATGACAGAAAAAAAACAGAACGAGTTGTAGGAATTCAATAAAATCCCTTTTTTGCCTATGTAATTAAGATTTTAAACGCAAACGCAAAGACAAAATACCATTACCATCCTATAAAATGCTTAAATAAACCAAAATCAATATAAATTCCTTTTTTTCGCTATAAGAAGCGTGTAACCCAAATCAACACTTAACAGTTTACACATATTTGAAAATAACGGTAAAGTAAAACTAAAATACAAAATGTTAAAATATTTTTTTTAGATCTAACTGTACGTCACATCCTGTAATTCTTTGAACATACAATAAAATATTGTTTATTTTTATCCCTTTTTCCTTTTTAACATTTATTACGAAATATGAAAAGGCATATTATAATTATATACTTACGCTTTGCTGTGAGGGCTCCTCAGGAAAACGGCTAGGTTGACTACTACTACTTGCCTCAAATTCTTGCGAGCCACTGCCAGTACTGCCACTACTTGTTGATGCTACTATAACGATGTTTTCTTCTATAACACTACTACCACAATGTCCCACCTCCACAACCGTATTATTTTTTGGCTTTTTTGTAAAAAAAGATGTTAATGTCGTCGTTTGTGATCGCTTCATTTTACGCAGGTCCAAATGAGGCAAAAAATAACTTGTATTTGCTATGAACGTCAAACGCAATCTGAATAATAAAATAAATTTCTTCTTATCTTCCAGAAATATAGATTTATTATTTAAAGCCATTTCACAGAGAAAAAATGCATAAATACACGTTTTTATTTCAATATTCTGCAAACCATAGACGCGGCCTGCGATTGTCTTTATCTTCAATCGGGAAGCGCCGCGTTTGAGCATTTTGCCGACTACCTAAATTCAGGCGCACTCGGCGCGGCTGGTTTTGTGGACGTAAAATAAATAAAATTAAATGATTATTTTAATAAAATGATATTTATTTTATTATTTATATTCTCAAATAAAGCTTTTGGTAAACATAATATATAATTACTGTATTTATTATGAGTATTTATAGCGATGTTTGACTTTTTATGACATAACAAGTCTTCTTAAAGGGAGGGGCTTGAACCCCCCCCCCCCCCGTGGAGCCCCCCTTGATACCATTGTGGATATCAATAAATAATCAATGTGTATTGTGTAAATGTTCGTCTATTAAATGACTAAATGAGCAATGCTCAAAGCCAATAAATAAAACGAAAAATAAATAAATTCATAGAACTATAATGTGTTTATACGCCTATGAGTATAAGTACTTATACTCCTAGTCAGATAAATGAAACTTAATGTCATTGAGAAACGTCACATAAGTTATCACTTATATGACGTTTGAAGAAAAACCGAATTATTAATAGATTAGATCATTAAGTTGTAATATGTTCTCGATCCTTACGTTCGTCATTTTACCCGCCTTTACCGTACAGTCTGTGCACAGTGTGTTGTACATCAGTTAAAAATCAAAACATTGCATATACGTCATTTAAACAGCTGACAACGATCCAGATTTGTTATTAGATCATTGTTCGTGCTAGACACAAATATTCCGAAAAAAAATGGCACCGCCCGTATCGGTTCGATTTATCATCGTGCGATTATTTTCTCTTGCAAAAACTGAGAACTAGAATAAAAGGGACTTTTCAAGATGTTTTCCCAGTCACATTCAGATACTAGAGAACATCCACAAATATCACTAATCGGTTGATATTATTGGTCTTCAGAGTCGGAAGTTAAACTATTTACCTCTCTAGGTCCGTTATGGTGCCCCCCCCCCCCCTTTAGACTTTTTTTACCAAAATGCTAGCACACATAAAGGGCACCTAGCACAACAATTTTTATAGCTACCACACCAACAGCTCACAATAAAAATGCTTTTGAAATCGGGTGGGGCCAGGTTAACGCTAGCCCCACCTACCCCCCCCCCCCGGTTGGAATTTTGCGCCAAAATGCTAGCACAGATAAAGGACACCTAGCACACCAACAGCTTACAACAAAAATACTTTTGAATTCGGGTGGGGCCAGGTTAACGCTAGCCCCTCTCCCGGTTGGAATTTTTTCGCCAAACTGCTAGCACAGATAAAGGACACCTAGCACAACCTAGCACACCATTTTTTATAGCTAGTACACCAACAGCTTACAACAAAAATACTATTGAATTCGGGTGGGGCCAGGTTAACGCTAGCCCCCTGCGGTTAAAATTTTTTCGCCAAAATGCTAGCACAAATAAAAGAAACCTAGCACAAAATTTTTATAGCTAGTACATCAACAACGCTTTTGAATTCAGGGGGTGGAGGGTGTCTGCAAAATAACGCTATGGTTACACGAATGAATGAAAATGTTGGATGTATTTGTCCCTAAACATCATTTTCCTATAAAAAATGGCCCCTAAACAGCATTATTGTTGTCAGCTGTTGCCGGATTGTGCGTGATATCTATATTTTCCCATCTAGCAGGGTATTTGATTAATTAATAATTAACTATTATTTAATTAATAGTTAATGAAATTAACTGTCTCGACCCTTACTTCGTGGAATCTGCTCATATTAGTGTTTTAAATGAAACTCACAGTTTCTAGTTAATTCCACAATATAATAAAAGTTATTGAAAATTCTAAAAAATTGACAATTGTTTCGATAAATCAATATCATCGTCAGAATGACAGAAGTTACATTTTATTTGATGCCTACCTGATGTTTAGTAGTTATTTTTGGCTAGACCAAGTAGTGACCTAACTTGTGATTGACTTAATATATGTTTATAGGAAAAAGAAGAAGATGTGATATTACAAATATTGAAGGTTAGATGTTATTAGCCCTATGGTGATATCCTGGATATCATTTTTCCAATTAAGATCAGTATAACTGTGCAATGATATAGAAAACCAGGAAAACTATATCTGCTGATCTTTACAATTATCACTTAAGAAGACAGTTTATTAGTGGATAACTCCCTAGATTTAACAGTTCATTGACAACTTCATATTGTGGGTTTCTTAAATGTCTTCTAATTTCCAATTCTTCAAGGAAATCCAGTTCTTGTTTCTTTTCACAAATATGCAGCACTTCTAGTTTTGTGTTAGGTGTCAATGAATGATTGGTGTCAAGTAGATGTTTTGCGTAGTGGGATTTATCTGGTTGTTTTAACCTGTATGCTCGTAAGTGTTCACTGTATCGGATTTCAAAATTCCTAAGGGTCTGACCCAAATAGACAGCATTACATTCTGGACATATGAGTTTATATATACCTGACTTCTTTAATAGTGGTATTTTTGTTTTTACATTTAACAATTTTGTACTAACGTTACTTTCTGTTTTAAAAGAAATTGTTGTATTCGTTGCTGAAGATATTATCTTTGAAATATTATTAGAAATACTTCCTGCATATGGGTGGGTTTTATAACTTTTTATTTCATCAGCTGGTTTAGGAAATATTAGTTGTTATGCCACTTTTTCCTCTTTTTTACTAATTAGCTTATTTATCATATTTAATGGATAACCGTTGGATCTTGCTATTTGTCTAATTGTATTAATCTCTCTATCAAAATTACATTTGTTCATAGGAACTGAAAAAGCTCTATGTATCATTGAACTATATGCCGCCAGTCTGTGTGACATAGGGTGATTGGAATTGAATGGAATTGTCACATCAGTCTGTGTTGGTTTTCGGTAAATTGAATAATCAAGTACATTATTAACTCTTTGAATTTTTAAATGAAGAAAATTGATTGAGCCATTTTCTTCAATTTCTAATGTAAATTTAATTTTTGGGTGTAAATTATTGATGTGGTTGAAAAATACATCTAATTGTCGTTCACTACCCATAAAACAAGCTAATATGTCATCTACATATCTATACCAAAATAAAATATTTTTCGAAATATTACTTTCAAAGATCTTTCTTTCTAAATTGTCCATAAAAATGTTAGCTAAAATAGGTGAAATAGGGCTTCCCATTGGTAAACCTTCATTTTGAATATATATCTTATTGTCAAAAGTGAAATAATTCTGATTAATGCATACATCAAATAAATTAAGTGTATCTGATATTATTCCTGGATTAATATTTTTATCTTCTAGTAATTTTCTTACAAGTATTAGGCATTCTTTAGGAGGAATTTTAGTAAACATATTAGTTACATCGAACGAAATGAGTTTATAGTTATCTAGCGATGTAAAAGTTCTTAAAGCAGACCCAACAAAAAAGTTTTCTAATAATGTAAGGGATATTGTTAATAATTCAAATTATCTTTTAAGTGATTACGAAAAGAGGTCTATCATACATAACAATCCTCATTGTCCACAATTATATGGAACCGTTAAATTACATAAAATAAAGAAACCAATTAGACCTGTAGTTTCTTATGTTAATGCTCCTAATAATATATTGGCAAAGAGGCTCAACAATATACTCAATAGTTACGGATATTAGAAATTCAATAGAACTAATCAAAAAGTTGAAAGCAATCCACTTGCGAGATAACTATAAACTCATTTCGTTCGATGTAACTAATATGTTTACTAAAATTCCTCCTAAAGAATGCCTAATACTTGTAAGAAAATTACTAGAAGATAAAAATATTAATCCAGGAATAATATCAGATACACTTAATTTATTTGATGTATGCATTAATCAGAATTATTTCACTTTTGACAATAAGATATATATTCAAAATAAAGGTTTACCAATGGGAAGCCCTATTTCACCTATTTTAGCTAACATTTTTATGGACAATTTAGAAAGAAAGATCTTTGAAAGTAATATTTCGAAAAATATTTTATTTTGGTATAGATATGTAGCTTGTTTTATGGGTAGTGAACGACAATTAGATGTATTTTTCAACCACATCAATAATTTACACCCAAAAATTAAATTTACATTAGAAATTGAAGAAAATGGCTCAATCAATTTTCTTCATTTAAAAATTCAAAGAGTTAATAATGTACTTGATTATTCAATTTACCGAAAACCAACACAGACTGATGTGACAATTCCATTCAATTCCAATCACCCTATGTCACACAGACTGGCGGCATATAGTTCAATGATACATAGAGCTTTTTCAGTTCCTATGAACAAATGTAATTTTGATAGAGAGATTAATACAATTAGACAAATAGCAAGATCCAACGGTTATCCATTAAATATGATAAATAAGCTAATTAGTAAAAAAGAGGAAAAAGTGGCATTACAACTAATATTTCCTAAACCAGCTGATGAAATAAAAAGTTATAAAACCAACCCATATGCAGGAAGTATTTCTAATAATATTTCAAAGATAATATCTTCAGCAACGAATACAACAATTTCTTTTAAAACAGAAAGTAACGTTAGTACAAAATTGTTAAATGTAAAAACAAAAATACCACTATTAAAGAAGTCAGGTATATATAAACTCATATGTCCAGAATGTAATGCTGTCTATTTGGGTCAGACCCTTAGGAATTTTGAAATCCGATACAGTGAACACTTACGAGCATACAGGTTAAAACAACCAGATAAATCCCACTACGCAAAACATCTACTTGTCACCAATCATTCATTGACACCTAACACAAAACTAGAAGTGCTGCACATTTGTGAAAAGAAACAAGAACTGGATTTCCTTGAAGAATTGGAAATTAGAAGACATTTAAGAAACCCACAATATGAAGTTGTCAATGAACTGTTAAATCTAGGGAGTTATCCACTAATAAACTGTCTTCTTAAGTGATAATTGTAAAGATCAGCAGATATAGTTTTCCTGGTTTTCTATATCATTGCACAGTTATACTGATCTTAATTGGAAAAATGATATCCAGGATATCACCATAGGGCTAATAATATCTAAGCTTCAATATTTGTAATATCACATCTTCTTCTTTTTTCTATAAACATATATTAAGTCAATCACAAGTTAGGTCACTTCTTGGTCTAGCCAAAAATAACTACTAATAAACATCAGGTAGGCATCAAATAAAATGTAACTTCTGTCATTCTGACGATGATAATGATTTATCGAAACAATTGTCAATTTTTTAGAATTTTCAATAACTTTAATTATATTGTTGAATTAACTAGAAACTGTGAGTTTCATTTAAAACACTAATAATTAATAAATATCTATTTATTTTCAATTAATGCTAAAAAACGAAAGAATACAAAAAACCTTCACATTTAAAAATAGTTTTGGTAAAATCATAATAATTGTAATAAAACAAAATAATTAAATTGAACCATTTAGTCACGGAATCAGAAACAATCCGTGCACAAATAAGTTGCAAATTACGTCACACTATAAAAAAGGCAACGACAAACGTTTGCGTACAGACATTGGATAAATAAATGTCCAAAAAAGCGAAGCCGTTGGATATGTCCTTTGGACAAAGTTGTGCAATCTGGGAAGGGGCGGCTGAGATCCCTAAAAACGTTCCAATATATTGAGAATACATGTTTTAGACTGATCGTGGTTCACTGTAGTCCTTATTTAAAAGAAACACTCAAACTTTATATTTAAATTTGCCAGAATATTTATTGCCGAAGTTGATGGTTAGTTAACCATTGTAATGATAACATAAATATTGCATTTTACCATCAGATTTTTTTTAAATTCCCAAGTTTACTTAGAATGTGCAGCTTTCAATTCTTAGAGCCGGTTAATCAGAGCTTCAAATATTTCTGCGGAATATCATAAGATACCAACACTACTATGTATTTTTCAAAGTTTTTAGTATGTAACTGGCAATGTATGTTTGTTCGGTTGCAATCTTGCAACTCAGTTTTAAAGCAGATATCTTCAGCCGATTCAGCTGAAAATCTGTATATACGTCTAGTTTGCATGCCAATCCATGATTAGGTATGTGACGTCATTCTAAATGCAACATGGCGGACTAAAGAAAGTGGACTAATTTTTTATGCTTTCTTACAATATGGGTAATGGAAGGAATTGCTAAGAATACGAATGTGGGCTATAGTCCCTTGCTCCAATCCCTCTACTATTTTGGTGTACTTGGGTTTTTTGAGTCCTTGTTATTTGCCGAGATCGGCGGATTGTTAGACTGGGTCTCAAAGAACTGAAATGACGGAATAAAATTCTTGTGCACTACATTAAATGTAACATCTGTCATTCTGACGATGATATTCAGTTATCGAAACAATTGTCAATTTTTTAGAATTTTCAAACATTTTTCATTATATTGTGGAATTAACTAGAAACATTGAGTTTCATTTAAAACCATAATAGGTATAATCCATCTGAAGTTCTCATCGGACTTTTTAAAAGGGCCATTAAACCAAGTCTATCGTTAAACCTTGAATCGTTTTTATAATGCCGTTTTTATGGGTCTTAAGAGTAAATAAAATTCTTGTAGGTACATCCAAACTGGCCGATTCAGATGTTTGGGTTAAGAAAGGGTTTCCCCGAAGGGCTCATGGTTATAATAATATGTATTCTTTCTAATAAAATTACAAGCAACATAGACTATATAAGTAAAACTAATGATATTTCTCGATTAGACTGTATTAATACGAAATTTATATTATTTAAACAACATTACATGGTATTTAATTACCCTTTTTGGTTCATTTTCAATCACATATTTTTGGATTAAACTTGAAGAATCGTTTTCAAACCGTGACATTTTTATGATGTTTTAAATTAAAATTATGATAACAACAATTGTTACTTAGACGTTACTTAGATACGGACTTAAAAGGTGTCAAAAATATCAAGTGACATTAAAAAATAAATGTAAACTGACAGATATATAATAAACTTCAACTTGACAGTTCAATTTAGAAAACGTTTGTAACATCAATTTTTGAAGATTACTATTAATAAAACTTATTTACGAAACAGCTCGGGTGCTTTATTTTCAACGAACTCATATTTTCTTTAAAAGGGAAAAGATCCTGCTTCATTTGGAATTTTTACCATATGAGTGGAATGTTCCGAATTTTTTTTGTAACTACAGTAAGAAACAAATAAACCAGCCGTTTTACATATATATTCAACCTATTCATTTATCCATTCATTTATTCATCGAGTAAGTATAGCGTTATTTCACTGACCTCCGTCCCACTCCCCAGAATCAAAAGTATAGTTGGTGTGCTAGTTATAAAAAATGGTGTCCTAGATTGTGCTAGGTGTCCTTCATTTGTGCTGGCATTTTAGCGAAAAAATTCCAACCGGGGCGTTAACCTGGCCCCTCCCGAATTAAAAAGCATTTTTATTGTAAGCAGCTGTTGGTGTGCTAGCTATAAAAAATGATGTGCTAGGTGTCCTTTATCTGTGCCAGCATTTTGGTGAAAAACTTACAACCGGGGGGGGGGCTAGCGTTAACCTGGCCCCACCCGAATTCAAAAGCATTTTTATTGTAAGCTGTTGGAGTGCTAGCTATACAAAATGGTGTGCTAGGTTGTGCTAGGTGTCTTTTATTTGTGCTAGCATTTTGGCGAAAAAATTTTAACCGCAGGGGGCTAGCGTTAACCTGGCCCCACCCGAATTCAGAAGCATTTTTATTGTAATCTGTTGATGTGCTAGCTATAAAAAATGGTTTGCTAGGTGTCCTTTATCGGTGCTAGCATTTTGGCGCAAAAATTCCAACTGGGGGGGGGGGGCTACCGTTAACCTGGTCCCACCCGAATTCAAAAGCATTTTTATTGTGAGCTGTTGGTGTGCTAGCTATAAAAATTGTTGTGCTAGGTTGTACTAAGTGCCCTTTATGTGTGCTAGCATTTTGGTAAAAAAAATCTAACCGGGGGGGGGACAGCTTAATGGACCTTGCCTCTCTGAGTTTATCGAAACGCGCGTCAGACAGTTTAATCGTGAGTGATGGTGTAGTAGTAAATAGTGTGTTCAGAATGAACATCACCAACGATTCCCGATACTACAACTTATTTTATAATTGTACTGTTTATTCAAATAAATTAATCAACATTTATACCATGGGTCCGAAATAATAGTCAGGTACTAATTTTTAGCATATAGGTATCTCAAAAGAGGCAAGGGAAGAGAGAAGCAATTCCAGTGGCGGAATTTAAATAAATAATCTGTAATAACTATAATGGAATAGTAATAAGTAAACTTAGAGGAAGATATAGACATACTATTCATAACAATTTCTTTTTACACAATAATTTTATTTAAGGGTAGATTTATCAATATCTATTCAGTATCGAAAACCGTAAAACTTCTTCAGGTAGGTAGGTATTGTTTGCAGTTCTAGGTAAACATGAATATTTTCGGATATATCCATTAATGTTTAGGTAGGTTTTAGGTAATTTAGTCTTACTAACGACAGGAAATTAGTATTAGAGATTTTTAGAATTGTAAAAAACATATTTTTCTGTAAAATGTTTCATATATAACGGACAATTTTTTTAATTATATTTCGTATTTGTTATTTTCTATTATCAAAATATAAAAGGAAACTATGAGTTTCGAAAGATTTAATAACATGAAAGACATATTACAAGCTACTATCACTATTTTCGGAAACAGGAGTGATAATAAGAGGTTGAACTATAATTTCGACGTGAGTATCCAATTCCCACATTTTTGATCTTCTTTTATAACATGTCCAATACACTTCTTCCAGTTGTCTGCTGTCACGCAATTAATAGCTTCGTTTAACAAAAGTTTGTCATTTAATTTAAATGTTGTGTTTTTCTCGCAACTTCACCTTTCATCTGAGCCCATATAAGTTCTATCGGAATTAGCTCACAGTGATATGGTGGTAATCGCAATAGAGTTACCCCATAGTTATTCGCCATTTCTTCGACAACATATTCAATATACCGCTCTTTATGTACACGGACATTGTACTTGTGATAGGGCGCATTGTCTATAACTATTAACGAACCGAGCTTCACGCGCACCAATACTGAAGAAAACCACTTTTCAAAAACTTCAGCGTTCATATATTCATGATAGTCGCCTGTCTTCTTAGATTCGAAAACGTTAAGATCACTATCCAACTACCTATGTGGGTAATAATCAGTCGACGACCTTTACCGGATGGAGATTTTAAACCTGTTGATAACCCGTCAAGAAATGCTTGCCGTGAATTTCTTACATTTAAGTCCTTCCATACTTTTGAGCGCGTGTGTCCCTAACCAAGTCTCGTCATTATAATATATTTCTTTACATTTAAGCCTTTTGTCACGTATTGCTTTTAAAAACTTTCTACGCCAAAACACAATCTCATATTTTGCGATTTCGTTTTAAATACCGAAAGTTTAAATCTCGTAATGTTCGCTTTTAAACTCCGAAGGATATTTTGGGTAAATAATTATCAGCATCTAATTCGGCCTTAAGTTTCTTCAGGGTTGGCATTTCATTTTTGAAAAAAAAACGTGCACTTTCCGACGATTTACATATTTTATATCATATAAAATAACGTTCTTTCTACCTCTTGTTTCCTTTTTTGTTTGTTGTTATCAACTTTAAGTGCTCTGAAAACTGTCCGAGAACACGTTTTTGTTAAACTCCCGCATAATTCTGCTGCGTCCTCCGCACACAAATCGGGATTTCGGGCACGAACACTTTCATATAAAGTTTTTACTTTGCTTGGTCATCCACATTTAAATGTCTTTTCACTTTTTTTGCATGAAGGCCAAGACTTGTCGAAGGTTCTCCCTGTTCCATTATATCACAAATTAAGCTAATTTTATGGAATTGTCGATTTCTACCTTCACTAAATAAAATGCAACAACAAGCAAAGATTTGCGCAAGCGCGACTAATGAACGACGAAAATGCTGGGAATGAAATGAATCTATCCTTCAGTGTTGCAAGCTGCGTGCCGCCGTCGATAAATATCAATACAATTACGGACGTCGAACACTAAATTTCGTCGATTAAAGAATGTGATTCAAATACTCTGACGCTCTATTGCACAGCTCGAAATAAATTTTGCAACGGAGCGCGTTTTGTCGCTAGTTAGAAGCGCCGGGCATTTCGAGAGTATAAATTCGAAATACATATATTTTACTGTAAAATATTGAATATTATTTTGAGCCGCTCTTATAGTACTGTTTCTGAACTACTGACGTCACTGACTATTATTTCCAACTCCTGGTATAGTAATAAACGATTTTCATACCTATGGAAGTCCGCAGGAACCGCAGCTGTGACAAAACTTGTCATGGGCTTCTTTCTTATAGTATTAATCATTCTAGACAATTCGCCACTCTTGGAGATGAGCTCGGATTTTGTACACGTATGTAACTGGTGTTCTATCTCGTGTAAAAGGTGCTCCAACTGTTCCGTTTCCTATAACAAGTGTTGAATTAAATTTATCGAATTAGTGTTCACCTTGTAATAGTTTAAATTATATTTTGGTTATTTATAATTCAATTACTTAATCGATTTTTATCTAATTAAATATATTGTTCAAAGTTTTATATAAAAATACAAACAAATATGTTTAGTAGACAATGCATGTATTCACGGTCACTCGCGAGTGTATCAAAGTGCAGTGGTGTAAATGAACTAGATTAGTGGAGTGGACTGTTATGTGTGTCGTTCACCGCTACACCAAAGGTGTTGTTGTTTTGTTTTACTTCAATTAGGTTTTTGGAAAGAAGGACCAGTCGTAATTTTAAGTAACGTTTAGTTAAAAATACTTAAGTACGACAATATTAATAAACGTAAATCAAATCTTGCAAAAACAGATATTAAGGTAGATACAACAAATAATGATGCGGCGAGTTGATAGTTAGATAATTAGTTACAGTTGTTCGTTTCGCACAAGGGATTTTTCACCATTGCTGTTGTTTGCTCGATAATTCGTCTTTTTATTACAAGACAAAAGACTTAGATTTTAATTTGCGACAGTGATTTACTGAACGACTATTTGTTATTCAGATCCGGGTGCCGATAACTTACTTTTTAGGTATATTAGGGTGGAGACTTGAAATCTCGACGCCGGGTAATTTGCCCATTGACAATAGAGATAAGTTGTCATTGTAATAAAATTAACTGTCTCGACCCTTACTTCGTGGAATCTGCTCATATTAGTGTTTTAATTGACACTCACAGACCCAACAAAAAAGTTTTCTAATAATGTAAGGGATATAGTTAATAATTCAAATTATCTTTTAAGTGATTACGAATAGAGGTCTATCATACATAACAATCCTCATTGTCCACAATTATATGGAACCGTTAAATTACATAAAATAACGAAACCAATTAGACCTGTAGTTTCTTATGTTAAAGCTCCTAATAATATATTGGCAAAGAGGCTCAATAATATACTCAATAGTTACGGATATGAATCTCAGTACTCAATTAGAAATTCAATAGAACTAATCAAAAAGTTGAAAGCAATCCACTTGCAAGATAACTATAAACTCATTTCGTTCGATGTAACTAATATGTTCACTAAAATTGCTCCTAAAGAATGTCTAATACTTGTAAGAAAATTACTAGAAGATAAAAATATTAATCCAGGAATAATATCAGATATACTTAATTTATTTGATGTATGCATTAATCAGAATTATTTCACTTTTGACAGTAAGATATATATTCAAAATGAAGGTTTACCAATGGGAAGCCCTATATCACCTATTTTAGCAAACATTTTTATGGACAATTTAGAAAGAAAGATCTTTGAAAGTAATATTTCGAAAAATATTTTATTTTGGTATAGATATTGTAACGAGTTATCTTTTTTGAAGCATTGTATGATTTTGTTCCGATGGTATTTTAAGTTTAATAAGTGAATATAACTCGTTACTTACTTTCCAACTCTGTTTTCTGGTACCGTTTCAAGCCCTTAATATTAATTTAAGTATTTATTTCATTAATAACTGAAAAGCCGTGATTTATCATTTAAGGAAAAATATAAAATGTAATAGATTCCACTTTTCAAAATTTAAATTATCAAGGACGCCCGGTATATAAACTATTTTATTTAAAATCGGAGTCGTTCCGTACAAATAGAAATACTTCTTGCTGTAATTAAATCGATTTTCCCTCACCACCGATATTGCCAAAATTTAGGTAGGAAGTAAATTATAAATTCAAAAACCGAGCGTTAAAAAGGCATTAGACTATGTGTTGATTGATTATATTAATTATTAAGTGATCGGCGATTAAAATTTCTTGTTTTGATTTTTGAAGTTATCATTCGGGTTTTGATACTCAGTTATTATTTTCGGTTAGCGAAATTAAGTTTTCATTTTCGGTATTACAATAAAGATTTTGTTCAGTTGTTTGGTAAAATTTATTATAGTGAAATATAATTTGGCCGTAGATCGAGTGTCCGACCGTCCAGGTTTTCTTCCAAGTAAGTGGAAATTATTTTATACACCCGATAAAGCATTTCACCGAGTTTCAAAGTTTTATATTTTAATTTCCAAAAACAATTTAGCAGTTTGGTTATCAAGAATATAATTCCGTATTTTGGTAAAGCCGATAGCCGGTAGTTTTTTTTTCGAAGCAATAAAAACAATCCTATTCACGGTTTTTATTATCACGTTCTGTATATTGTTTCTCTGAAATTAGAGTCTGATGGAAATATCATTTTGATTTTAAATTTTAGGAATAGTTCCGTATTTAAAATATTATTCCGTATTTTTATAAGACTGATAAGCCGTTATATTTTTTTTTCGAAACGATAAAAACCCAAAGTTATTTACAGTTTTTCTATCACCACGTTTTGTATATTGTTTCTTTGGAATTCCGGTCTGAGCCTTCAATACATTGAAGTAGCATTTTGATTTTAAATTTTTTTTGGCGATACAGATTGTTATACCTAGTGTCCCATTTAAATACCCAAATACATATTAGATTCAAGTTGCATTCTAAGACATAGTTTTATTTTACTATTATTTGGGAAACCGCTGTTCTACTCTCCGACCAGTATTTTAAAATAGTTTTAGCACGTAATTTAATTTGATTTGAAAAGTTGTTAGTTTCTTTTGTTATAAACGAGTCTTTTCACATTTTTCCATCTTTCCCGATTGACTATCCCTACCGCTAAAATATAAAATTTAAAGTATCAATTTCCCTGTATAAAAAAATTAGATTCTCAATCGAGTACGAGGCCGATGCCACTGATCGCTTGGTAATCTAATTTAGTTTGATTTGAAAATTTAAAGTGTCAATTTCCCTGTATAAAAATTAGATTCTCAATCGAGTACGAGGCCGATGCCACTGATCGCTTGGTAATCTAATTTAAATTTGTTAGTTTTTTTTTTCGATATAAACGAGTCTTTTCACATTTTTCCATCTTTCCCGATTGATTATCCCTACCGCTAAAATATAAAATTTAAAGTATCAATTTCCCTGTATAAAAATTAGATTCTCAATCGAGTACGAGGCCGATGCCACTGATCGCTTGAAAATCTAATTTAGTTTGATTTGAAGGTTTAAAGTGTCAATTTCCCTGTATAAAAATTAGATTCTCAATCGAGTACGAGGCCGATGCCACTGATCGCTTGGTAATCTAATTTAAATTTGTTAGTTTCTTTTGTTATAAACTAGGCTTTTCACATTTTTCCATCTTTCCCGATTGACTATCCCTACCGCTAAAATATAAAAATTTAAAGTGTCAATTTCCCTGTATAAAAATTAGATTCTCAATCGAGTACGAGGCCGATGCCACTGATCGCTTGGTAATCTAATTTAGTTTGATTTGAAAATTTAAAGTGTCAATTTCCCTGTATAAAAATTAGATTCTCAATCGAGTACGAGGCCGATGCCACTGATCGCTTGGTAATCTAATTTAAATTTGTTAGTTTTTTTTTTCGATATAAACGAGTCTTTTCACATTTTTCCATCTTTCCCGATAGATTATCCCTACCGCTAAAATATAAAATTTAAAGTATCAATTTCCCTGTATAAAAATTAGATTCTCAATCGAGTACGAGGCCGATGCCACTGATCGCTTGAAAATCTAATTTAGTTTGATTTGAAAGTTTAAAGTGTCAATTTCCCTGTATAAAAATTAGATTCTCAATCGAGTACGAGGCCGATGCCACTGATCGCTTGGTAATCTAATTTAAATTTGTTAGTTTCTTTTGTTATAAACTAGGCTTTTCACATTTTTTTTTTCTTTCATCTTTCCCGATTGACTATCCCTACCGTGGAAATATAAAGTTTAAAGTGTCAATGTCCCTGTATAAAATTTAGACTCTCAATCAAGTACAAAGCCGATGCCACTGATTGCTTGGTAATCCAATTTAACTTCTTTAGTTTCTTTCGTTATAAACTGGTCTGGTCACATTTTTCCATCTATCCCGATTAACTATCCCTATCGCGAAAATAGTTTTATTCCGTGGACTACCGTGATAGGTAATTATTGTTTTTATTGCTGCTTACCGCATAATTTACCAAAACTGCTTATACCGCTTCCGCTGTTATTAACAAATTGCATTTGCTTGTTTACACCTGTTTTATTGTGTCATTGCTCACATTCCTTAATACCGGCAAATTTCGCATGGTGCATAATAACATAAGGCTTGAACATTTTTGCTTACTGTTGATATATTGAATTGATTCGGTACCGTTTGATCAGAAATTGTTGAATAATAATCTGTATGTGTACATATTAAGTAAGTCTTGTAATATACCAATAAATACGATCAGCGTTTTCTTAATATACCGTAGCATCACCGTCTAAGGTTTATAGGTTCTGTAGGTGTGTTAAATTCAACGAGACCCCTGGAATTTTCCGTAACCTCCATCTGAGGCTACCTGGAACTCTTGACGCCGAGGGTCAAGGGGCCGTGGAGTAAACCACGTAAAATAATCTGGCGCCCGAGTATTTGTTTTGCAAGAGAACTTTGCATCGAGGGTGTCCAAAGTGACGCGTCAGTCGCTAAAAACCTGCGCGAGAGGTGGAGAAGGAGCGAGCGGCAGGAAAGCGCGTCACAAGTGGCGCCCGAGCAGGGACCGTTTTCCGTATTGATTTTTATTGTAGATTTGAGCAGTGACCGTTTTTTTTCCGTTGTGATTTTGATTTTTACTGATCGTAGTTTTGTGCAAGGACCGTTTACCGTTTTGTTTTTGGTTTTTTATTGTAAATTTAAGCAGTGACCGTTTTTCCGTTTTGATTTCATTGGAGATTTGAGCAGTGACCGTTTTTTTTTGTCGATTGTAGTTTTGAGCAGGAATCGTTTTTCCGTTTTTATTTTGGTGTTCACTGGTTGTAGATTTAAGGAGGGATCGATATTCCGTTGTCGATTATTTTTGTTCGTTTGATTGGTTCTCCGTAGTGTTTGTTTAAAGGTGACCGTTTTGCCGGTGTTAGATTTCTCTTTTCTTATCTTTCTTGATTAAGTAAAAGTAAACGAGGATAGCTTGAGTGGAAAGTTGGATGTCAAGGAGAAGCTCTGAAGATCTTGACCTAACCGTTTTGTTCAATCCAAACGAGGCTGAAAAATCCGAATCCGTTCCTCCGGTACCGGCCCAGCTACCGACCGTAAGTTCCGTGGAAGAAGCCGCAGACCAGCGTGTAGGCTGGGTATACCTACTAAAGAACGAAGAATTGAATATCCAGCTAGAGAGGAGAAACTTATCCGTTGCGGGAATCGTTCCGGAGAAACGGAAGAGACTTGTCAACTTTCTAAGGCGTAAGAATATTTTTCCACAACCCGTTTCTGATCGATCCGATAACGTAACCGTTCCGAACATTATGGCCAACCCACCAATAAATGTGTACGATTGGAAGTTGTCTTTTGGAAACAAGGGAGATCCTGTTTCGTTTATAGAGAGAATAGAAGAAATTTGTACAGCGAAGAACATACGGAAAGACAATTTGCTTCCAGTGTTGCCGGAATTACTATCCGGTGAGCCCGCGTTTTGGTACCGTAACAACCGGAGCAGGTACACGACCTGGGATGAGTTCGAAGAAGACTTCCGAATCTTCTTCTATCCCGTTAACTACGAGGTTGACTTAGAAGCCGAGATAGGTCGCCGTCTACAAAGGAGAAATGAGGCTGCCGCCACTTACATCACCGAACTCCAAACTTTAATGCGTAGACATGGAAAGCTAACTCCTGAACAACAGTTAGCATGGCTGTACCGCAACCTGTTGCCAGAATATCGTCTGCAAATTCGAAAAGGGGACTTTCAGGATTTTTCCACGTTTTGTCAGGTGGTCAGGGAATATGAGCTCCTCAGGAAGGAACTCCAGTCGATACCCAACCACAGTGGACCGAACCGTGAACAAAATCCCCGCCCACAGCCAGCAGGTACGCCCAGAAGATATGGACCGTCTCATTACTCGACGCCTGGACCAACTAGAGAGCCCATCGCCGGTCCCAGCCAACCGTCAACGACCGATACTCCTCGCCGTCTGCCGTTTGATACTACTCAGCAACAGTCTGGGTCATCTTCCCGACAACCAATCTGTTACCGCTGTGGTGAATCTGGACATTACAGAAACAATTGTCAAAACCCGCTGAAGATATTTTGTTCTCGTTGCCGAAAGGAAGGAGTATTATCCAGAGACTGTTCCTGCAGGAGGCAGGAAAACTAATCCGAAGCTGTACCGAAGAGAGGCCGACACAGCTTCCGCAAATTTTTGCCTCTCATACCGAAAGATCAGAAGAAATGAACGACCCCCGACCGCACATAGACGTCGCAATTGGAAAACACAAATTCAAAGCCTTGCTGGATACCGGAGCAGCAAAATCATACATTGGTGATCAAGTAGCTAAGACTTTTTCCCAAAAGATGCAAACTACAGCCCGTCAAGCGACGCAGGCCCGTTTAGCTAATAGAAATTTAGTCTCCATCACCGACATTTATGAGCTAAAATGGAAAATCAAAGACGTCACAATGGAGGGTTCGTTAGAGCATTTCCCTGGTCTGATAACGGATATTGTGTTAGGACATGATGTCCTACAAAAGTATGATTTCCGTCTGGAATTAGGAACCGGAAAAATATACGTGAAGGATGAACTAGTAAGGGGTTCACAATTAGCCAGTCCGGTTGAAATGATGGAAGTAGTCAATACGTCCATGAAAGAAGTCGATGTTGTTCCGATCATCTGTGAAGAAGTAATCAACAATCGTCTCACTGAGAACATATGTCTTGGAAATCTAGCTGTATCCGAAGTCTCTGAGTCTCCCCTGGTGTTAGGGGTTGACAAGGAGCAACCTGTTGTTGAAACTTCTGAATTTTCCCCGGTGTTGTTAGGGGTTGATTCAGAAAAATCTGTTTCCGAAGTCTCTGAGTCTATCCTGGTGTTAGGGGTTGACAAGGAGCAACCTGTTGTTGAAACTTCTGAATTTTCCCCGGTGTTTTTAGGGGTTGATTCAGAAAAATCTGTTTCCGAAGTCTCTGAATCTTCCCTGGTGTTAGGGGTTGACAAGGAGCAACCTGTTGTTGAAACTTCTGAATTTTCCCCGGTGTTTTTAGGGGTTGATTCAGAAAAATCTGTTTCCGAAGTCTCTGAGTCTTCCCTGGTGTTAGGGGTTGACAAGGAGCAACCTGTTGTTGAAACTTCTGAATTCTCCCCGGTGTTTTTAGGGGTTGATTCAGAAAAATCTGGTTCCGAAGTCTCTGAGTCTTCCCTGGTGTTAGGGGTTGATAAGGAGCAACCCGTTGCTGAAACTTCTGAATTTTCCCCGGTGTTGTTAGGGGTTGATACAGAAAAATGTGGTTCCGAAGTCTCTGAGTCTTCCCTGGTGTTAGGGGTTGATAAGGAGCAACCCGTTGTTGAAACATCTACGTTGTTCCCGGAAGACTTAGGAGATTTCGACAATTATGGTTATATAGGATGTCCGCTGGAAACCATAACTCCGCAAATAGAAAGAAATTTATCGACAGAACAGACAGACAGACTGAACATCTTCCTTAACCGAGAGTTACCGAAATTTGAGAAAATTCAAGGACCAACTACGCTAGTTGAGCACGAAATCCGCTTGCTGCAGCCGCGTCCGATCAAACAGAGATACCGTCCTCAGAATCCGAAAATGCAAGAAATTTGCAATACAGAAATAGATGCCATGTTGAAGGAAGGAGTGATAGAACCCTCAACAAGTCCGTGGAGTTCTCCGATTGTGATTGTGAAGAAAAAGGATGGGAAGAACCGCTTCTGCATTGACTTCCGTAAAGTCAATGAAGTAACCATGAAGGACGCCTACCCTCTTCCATTTATAAACGCTATACTGGATAAACTGCGAAAAGCCAAGTTTATTTCCAGTTTAGATTTGAAGAGTGGATACTGGCAGGTTCCGTTAACACCAGAAAGCAAACCCATTACCGCATTTACGGCACCGGGACGTGGATTGTTCCAATTCACGGTTCTTCCATTTGGCTTACACTCCGCACCGGCCACATTCCAGAGGCTAGTTGATCAGTTGATCGGTCCAGATCTAGACCCCTATGCCTTTGCTTATCTGGATGACATAATCGTTCTGGGGGAAACGTTCGATCAACATTTAGAAAATCTGTCCGAAGTGTTCCGCCGATTACGACGAGCACGACTGAAATTCAACCCGGAGAAATGTCACTTTTGTCTACCGTCTATGAGATACTTAGGCCATGTAATAACTGGAGATGGAATCCGTACCGATCCCGAAAAGGTTGAGAGTATAATTAAATTCGCAGCCCCGAGAAATATCAGAGAACTAAGAAGATTTTTGGGAGTTGCATCCTGGTATAGAAGGTTCGTGCCATCGTTTTCTCAGAAGGTGGCTCCGCTAACGAAATTACTACGCAAGTCTCAACGATGGAAGTGGGCTGAGGAACAAGAAGCTGCTTTCAATAAGATTAAAACCTGTCTATCAGAAGCACCCGTTTTAAGCTGTCCTGATTTTACCGTACCGTTCACTCTTCAGACTGATGCCTCAGAATATGGGTTGGGAATAGCCCTTACCCAACAGAAGGATGGGCATGAGCATGTGGTAGCATATGCAAGTCGCACCCTGAGTCCTGCCGAAAAGAATTACTCCGTGACTGAGAAAGAATGTCTTGCTATTGTATGGGGGATTGAAAAGATGCGTCCTTATCTAGAGGGCTACCATTTCACGGTTGTTACCGATCATCAATCTCTTAGATGGCTGCATTCCATATCTAGTCCGTCCGGACGTTTAGCCAGGTGGAGTATTTTCTTACAGCAGTATGATTTCGAGATACAATACCGTAAAGGTGCGCTAAACCGTGTAGCCGATGCGTTGTCTAGAAATCCGCTACCAATGACCGTCGAGAACAACCCGCCGTCTACTCTATGTTTGACCGAGGTAATCGCAGAATGTTCATGGTACCGGAATAAGAAGGAAGAGGTTCTGAAGGACCCAGATAAATTTCCGGACTATTGCATTCGGGAAGACCGCCTGTACCGTCACTTCTGGGACATAAACGATTTCCGAGAACCTGAGGTGAGTGATCCCTGGAAGTTATGTGTAGCTAAGCCTGACCGAGACCGGATACTTCAAGAAAACCATGATGCTCCGAACGCTGGTCATCTGGGAATCGCTAAAACTATCACCCGTATTGCACGACTGTACTATTGGCCAGGAATGTTTAGGGACATCACCAGATATGTGAGGAGGTGTCTACAATGTCAAAAGTACAAGCCGTCGCAACAAAAACCCCCAGGGAAAATGCAACCATCTTCGAATAGACAGCCTTGGCAAACCGTTAGCTCCGATATTATTGGACCATTACCAAGAAGTAAAAAAGGAAATTGCTACATCATAATATTCCAAGACCGATTCACTAAATGGGTACAGTGTAAACCGATTAGGAATGCTACTGCTAGTAGCATAAGTACCGCCTTTTATGAAGAAATATTGACGATATTCGGATGCCCCCGTACCGTGCTGACCGACAATGGAAGTCAGTATGACAGTAAGCTCTTCAAAGGAATGCTGAGTGGATTAGGGATCCGACACCGTTTTACTCCGCCGTATACACCGCAAGCAAATCCCGTCGAACGAGCCAATCGTACACTGAAGACAATGATTGCGCAATATTGCGAAGAAGACCACCGAGACTGGGATACAAGGTTGCCGGACTTGAAATTCGCGATGAATAACTCAAGACATGACTCGACTGGATTTTCACCGGCCTTCCTAAATTTCGGAAGAGATCCCGAAGTACCGAAATCCTTTCGAAGAGAAGTTGAAGAAGCTGCCGAGGAAAACCGAGAAGAAGATACTGGAGAAGACGACCTTACCGAAGAGGATCCGAAACCGCATCTCTTGCGAGTAGAGAAACTGCAAGAGTGCTTCGACCTAGTCCGTCTGAACCTGTCTAGAGCGTTTACCAGTCAGAGTCGTAACTACAACCTACGTCGACGAGACTGGAAATGCGCCATAGGAGACAAAGTGATGAAGAAGGAACATACCTTATCATCTGCCGCTGATCATGTAGCTGCGAAGCTAGCCCCGAAATTTTCCGGTCCGTATAGAGTCGTGCGAGTTATCTCACCGGTGGTGTACGATTTGAAGGATAACAAGGGTAAACGGTATAAGCACGTACATATAAAGGATTTAAAACCCGCCAATGAGTAACAATTTTGTTTAATGCTTATTTTTAATCTTCAGGATGGAGTCACTCCATGCTACGCCACCGCCGTCCCGTCCGCCACCACAACCGACCGAAGACGATTGGGAGGTAATAGACCTAACTGAGGAAATTACCCCTCCCGCCTCTCCAGGACCAGACACCGACACGATGCCGTCCTCGCCATTCCCCGACAGCGACGACCTCTTCCTCGAAGAAGAGTGGTCCAATTTCGACTGGGAGATGTCTTCAGCACAATTTGAAGCCGAATTCGATGAACAATTCGGGCTGGTCCATTACAGTCCGGGCAACACTCCGCCGAGGTCACCCACTCCACCTACTCCGGGAGTGTATACGGAGAAGGTTCTGGTATGCACCCTCTATGAACGGACCACCGTCGTTCCGGGGGAAAAGGGGGAAACTCCAGGCCAGATCGAGATCCAAGAAATGGTGTCGCGATACGACACCGGGGTATGCAGCTCCTTTACGCCGCTCCAGCACGATCCGCCACAACCGTCCCCGCAAGTACCCCGGGAAATGCTGGAGCCACTAACAACCGCCGCCATCTCACTGGAAACCGACCCCGACATCCGCACTACAAGTCCCCAAGAGCGAGAAGTAGCGCCCCCGTCATGGGAAATATGGGAGTTTGCCCAGCAACTGCCCCATACGCAGGAATGGCCGAAAGCCTGGGCCGAAAGAGCGCAGTTTCTGCGCCCGAAAACCGCGGACCCGACCCAGTGGTTTAAGGCACGGGTATTCGACCGACAAGGAAGGAGACATAACCTCCGAATCCCGCCCCGGCCGTGAATAACCTCCCCGCCGGTACAACCACTCTCCGGTCCTATTTCAGATGACACTAACTAAAGACTTTCTACCCCCGTTTCGACATTTTCACTGCCTGATCACCTAGTTACGTTCCACCGGAGTCGAGGATCTTGTTGCGTTCTATCAATAAAGATATTAACTATCAGTTTATTTTATTGCTTTATTATCCTTAGCATTCTTGCATCCGCTTAAAAGAGCCCTTATAAGTATTACCAGGGTTACTAACAAGTGCTTGTTTGTTTAGAAGTAACATCGATTGGCTACCATGAGCTCCGCTGTTCCCATGGACGTACTCCATCTGTCCGATACTGATAGCCTTCCCGAGGACCGAGACGAGATGAATCCGTCAGCGCTGTCCGAGTATCAGGAGGACCAGACGAATCAGAGTGGCCGGGACCCCCTCAGGATGAGTATCCCCGCGATGATCCGGTATGCGTCCGAAGTCTGGTACCGTCGTCCGGATGAAACCCCAGCCAACCACCTTCGCCCGGGGGTCCATTGTGACCGGAACCATGGAAAGACGCGCACCTTCATCCCCATAACGCCGGATCTGTGTTGGAAATGCGGCACTTCAGGTCACCGTCGAGAGAGTTGTAGAAGACCATCGATTCTGTTCTGTTCCCGATGTGGACTCATCGGTCAGATGTCCCGAGATTGTCCGTGTGAAGGACCCAACCCCCGTACTCGATCAGTAGCCGTCCAGACCCACTTCGCAACTGGCTTCCGCCAACCTCGGGAGACGCGAGATGCCGGAATTCAGTGCAACCTAGGCACGGAACACCCCAGGCCCATCCGAAGAGTCGTGGAACTGCCCTGCCGATTATATCGCCGACAGGCATCCCAAGGAAGAGGACCTCTACCCGTAACTCAATCTACTACCACCCGACGCAGGATTTCCGGAGTCTAAAACGAACAAGTGACGTTCCCATAGAAAGTAATTGCTAAGTATTTTGTATTTTATTTAATAGTAAGATTTGTATCTAAAAAAAATTTTTGAACGAAATCTGCGCTTTCGTTCATTAATTTTTTTTTACCGAAGTAAAGGGGGTGTGTAACGAGTTATCTTTTTTGAAGCATTGTATGATTTTGTTCCGATGGTATTTTAAGTTTAATAAGTGAATATAACTCGTTACTTACTTTCCAACTCTGTTTTCTGGTACCGTTTCAAGCCCTTAATATTAATTTAAGTATTTATTTCATTAATAACTGAAAAGCCGTGATTTATCATTTAAGGAAAAATATAAAATGTAATAGATTCCACTTTTCAAAATTTAAATTATCAAGGACGCCCGGTATATAAACTATTTTATTTAAAATCGGAGTCGTTCCGTACAAATAGAAATACTTCTTGCTGTAATTAAATCGATTTTCCCTCACCACCGATATTGCCAAAATTTAGGTAGGAAGTAAATTATAAATTCAAAAACCGAGCGTTAAAAAGGCATTAGACTATGTGTTGATTGATTATATTAATTATTAAGTGATCGGCGATTAAAATTTCTTGTTTTGATTTTTGAAGTTATCATTCGGGTTTTGATACTCAGTTATTATTTTCGGTTAGCGAAATTAAGTTTTCATTTTCGGTATTACAATAAAGATTTTGTTCAGTTGTTTGGTAAAATTTATTATAGTGAAATATAATTTGGCCGTAGATCGAGTGTCCAGGTTTTCTTCCAAGTAAGTGGAAATTATTTTATACACCCGATAAAGCATTTCACCGAGTTTCAAAGTTTCATATTTTAATTTCCAAAAACAATTTAGCAGTTTGGTTATCAAGAATATAATTCTGTATTTTGGTAAAGCCGATAGCCGGTAGTTTTTTTTTCGAAGCAATAAAAACAATCCTATTCACGGTTTTTATTATCACGTTCTGTATATTGTTTCTCTGAAATTAGAGTCTGATGGAAATATCATTTTGATTTTAAATTTTAGGAATAGTTCCGTATTTAAAATATTATTCCGTATTTTTATAAGACTGATAAGCCGTTATATTTTTTTTTCGAAACGATAAAAACCCAAAGTTATTTACAGTTTTTCTATCACCACGTTTTGTATATTGTTTCTTTGGAATTCCGGTCTGAGCCTTCAATACATTGAAGTAGCATTTTGATTTTAAATTTTTTTTGGCGATACAGATTGTTATACCTAGTGTCCCATTTAAATACCCAAATACATATTAGATTCAAGTTGCATTCTAAGACATAGTTTTATTTTACTATTATTTGGGAAACCGCTGTTCTACTCTCCGACCAGTATTTTAAAATAGTTTTAGCACGTAATTTAATTTGATTTGAAAAGTTGTTAGTTTCTTTTGTTATAAACGAGTCTTTTCACATTTTTCCATCTTTCCCGATTGACTATCCCTACCGCTAAAATATAAAATTTAAAGTATCAATTTCCCTGTATAAAAAAATTAGATTCTCAATCGAGTACGAGGCCGATGCCACTGATCGCTTGGTAATCTAATTTAGTTTGATTTGAAAATTTAAAGTGTCAATTTCCCTGTATAAAAATTAGATTCTCAATCGAGTACGAGGCCGATGCCACTGATCGCTTGGTAATCTAATTTAAATTTGTTAGTTTTTTTTTTGATATAAACGAGTCTTTTCACATTTTTCCATCTTTCCCGATTGATTATCCCTACCGCTAAAATATAAAATTTAAAGTATCAATTTCCCTGTATAAAAATTAGATTCTCAATCGTGTACGAGGCCGATGCCACTGATCGCTTGAAAATCTAATTTAGTTTGATTTGAAGGTTTAAAGTGTCAATTTCCCTGTATAAAAATTAGATTCTCAATCGAGTACGAGGCCGATGCCACTGATCGCTTGGTAATCTAATTTAAATTTGTTAGTTTCTTTTGTTATAAACTAGGCTTTTCACATTTTTCCATCTTTCCCGATTGACTATCCCTACCGCTAAAATATAAAAATTTAAAGTGTCAATTTCCCTGTATAAAAATTAGATTCTCAATCGAATACGAGGCCGATGCCACTGATCGCTTGGTAATCTAATTTAGTTTGATTTGAAAATTTAAAGTGTCAATTTCCCTGTATAAAAATTAGATTCTCAATCGAGTACGAGGCCGATGCCACTGATCGCTTGGTAATCTAATTTAAATTTGTTAGTTTTTTTTTTCGATATAAACGAGTCTTTTCACATTTTTCCATCTTTCCCGATAGATTATCCCTACCGCTAAAATATAAAATTTAAAGTATCAATTTCCCTGTATAAAAATTAGATTCTCAATCGAGTACGAGGCCGATGCCACTGATCGCTTGAAAATCTAATTTAGTTTGATTTGAAAGTTTAAAGTGTCAATTTCCCTGTATAAAAATTAGATTCTCAATCGAGTACGAGGCCGATGCCACTGATCGCTTGGTAATCTAATTTAAATTTGTTAGTTTCTTTTGTTATAAACTAGGCTTTTCACATTTTTTTTTCTTTCATCTTTCCCGATTGACTATCCCTACCGTGGAAATATAAAGTTTAAAGTGTCAATGTCCCTGTATAAAATTTAGACTCTCAATCAAGTACAAAGCCGATGCCACTGATTGCTTGGTAATCCAATTTAACTTCTTTAGTTTCTTTCGTTATAAACTGGTCTGGTCACATTTTTCCATCTATCCCGATTAACTATCCCTATCGCGAAAATAGTTTTATTCCGTGGACTACCGTGATAGGTAATTATTGTTTTTATTGCTGCTTACCGCATAATTTACCAAAACTGCTTATACCGCTTCCGCTGTTATTAACAAATTGCATTTGCTTGTTTACACCTGTTTTATTGTGTCATTGCTCACATTCCTTAATACCGGCAAATTTCGCATGGTGCATAATAACATAAGGCTTGAACATTTTTGCTTACTGTTGATATATTGAATTGATTCGGTACCGTTTGATCAGAAATTGTTGAATAATAATCTGTATGTGTACATATTAAGTAAGTCTTGTAATATACCAATAAATACGATCAGCGTTTTCTTAATATACCGTAGCATCACCGTCTAAGGTTTATAGGTTCTGTAGGTGTGTTAAATTCAACGAGACCCCTGGAATTTTCCGTAACCTCCATCTGAGGCTACCTGGAACTCTTGACGCCGAGGGTCAAGGGGCCGTGGAGTAAACCACGTAAAATAATCTGGCGCCCGAGTATTTGTTTTGCAAGAGAACTTTGCATCGAGGGTGTCCAAAGTGACGCGTCAGTCGCTAAAAACCTGCGCGAGAGGTGGAGAAGGAGCGAGCGGCAGGAAAGCGCGTCACAATATGTAGATGAGATATTAGCTTGTTTTATGGGTAGTGAACGACAATTAGATGTATTTTTCAGCCACATCAATAATTTACACCCAAAAATTAAATTTACATTATAAATTGAAGAAAATATCTCAACCAATTTTCTTGATTTAAAAACTCAAAGAGTTAATAATGTACTTGGTTATTGAATTTATCGAAAACCAACACAGACTGATGTGACAATTCCATTCAATTCCAATCACCCTATGTCACACAGACTAGCGGCATATAATTCAATGATACATAGAGCTTTTTCAGTTCCTATGAACAAATGTAATTTTGATAGAGAGATTAATACAATTAGACAAATAGCAACATCCAACGGTTATCCATTAGATATGATAAATAAGCTAATTAGTAAAAAAGAGGAAAAACTGGCATTACAACTAATATTTCTTAAATAAGCTGATGAAATAAAAACTTATAAAACCATCACATATGCAGGAAATATTTCTAATAATATTTCAAAGATAATATCTTCAGCAACGAATACAACAATTTCTTTTAAAACAGAAAGTAACGTTAGTACAAAATTGTTAAATGTAAAAACAAAAATACCACTATTAAAGAAGTCAGGTATATATAAACTCAAATGTCCAGAATGTAATGCTGTCTATTTGGGTCAGACCCTTAGGAATTTTGAAATCCGATACAGTGAACACTTACGAGCATACATATTAAAACAACCAGATAAATCCCACTACGCAAAACATCTACTTGACACCAATCATTCATTGACACCTAACACAAAACTAAAAGTGATGCATATTTGTGAAAAGAAACAAGAACTGGATTTCCTTGAAGAATTGGAAATTAGAAGACATTTAAGAAACCCACAATATGAAGTTGTCAACGAACAGTTACATCTAGGGAGTTCTCCACTAATAAACTGTCTTCTTAAGTGATAATTGTAAAGATCAGCAGATATAGTTTTCCTGGTTTTCTATATCATTGCACAGTTATACTGATCTTAATTGGAAAAATGATATCCAGGATATCACCATAGGGCTAATAATATCTAAGCTTCAATATTTGTAATATCACATCTTCTTCTTTTTTCTATAAACATATATTAAGTCAATCACAAGTTAGGTCACTTCTTGGTCTAGCCAAATATAACTACTAAACATCAGGTAGGCATCAAATGAAATGTAACTTCTGTCATTCTGACGATGATATTGATTTATCGAAACAATTGTCAATTTTTTAATATTTTCAATAACTTTTATTATATTGTGGAATTAACTAGAAACCGTGAGTTTCAATTAAAACACTAATTGTCATTGTAACATAATAGGGGATGAAACCTTACCCATGATTGAAGGTTCTATTTATGGTCCCAAAGCCGTTTATATAATTTAGACTTGGGGTGAGATAAATTATTTACATCAACCATTGTGGAACAGCATCAATTATTTGAGTTGTTTTGTTATATTATTTCAAATGTTTAGGAAGTTCCATAATTATTTCTTATGAAAGCATTTTTGGAACTACTTAAAATTTTAAGTGCTAGGCTCCTGTAGAGAGGATTTCTTTTTTGGTGCCATACACTTCTTATAGAATTCACAGATTGAGGGAGAAAATTTTCGTTAATTTGTTTTCGTGATATATACACTGCTCGCCAAATCGCAACAGGCAGTCACCATTTTTATGTACTATAATATATATTTGATCAACATACTCATGAGTGGAGAACTATATCTAACAACAGATTAACATGTAGTTACCTCATTTAGTATAATAGATTTAGTTAAGGTTTCTAGTGTAAATAGTTAGTGAATAAATTAAGTGAAAATCGAATGGCTCTGAAAGACTGAACCTTTTACCTTTATTCCAAGACGACCCGTTACATATGTCTCAAACTGTTCACCTTGGGTATCTGAAGAAGATAACTTGGTTATAGAAACCAGCGTCAGACAGTGTGAGTGTAGTGGTGGTAAAAATGTGCGCAATACCTAATAGCAGTAATAGAAAAAATAGGAATGTTGAAATTTACCTGTGTAAGTGAATCCTTTTGTCCCATCAAAGTCAACAATTTGCTTTTCAGTTGCGAATCTAATCTGGATATCATCAATTCAACGGCATTTCTAATTTCTCTAACTCTCTCATCTTTCGCCGATCGAACGGAGTCTACATTTCTTTCTACTTCTTGAACTATACTTATAAGTTCCATTAACCTTACAAATAATAAAAATATCGCATTTTGAGAAAACGAAAGAAACTTGTAAGTTGTAATTTTACATATATTGTATGAAAAAAAACTAGTGCCGTTAGAAAATAAACGGTTTTAAAGATCAAAACTAACTTTTCCGCATCTGTGAGATGCCCGGAACAATATTCTATCATAAAATTGACACTTGTATACACTTAGGGGGATGTATCGTGCTAACAAACCGAAATTTCTCCAAAAATAATCAAGAACGTAGTATATCTGAATTTATAGGACCCGCTGTACTCTAGTCCGCTGAAAATCAATATGGTACATCTGTGTGATACCTTCAGAAATATCCAATCATAAAATTGGTCACTTGTATACACTCTGGAGGATGTATCGTGCTAACAAACTGAAAATTCTCCAAAAATGACAAAAAATTGGTACTTCAAGTACCATAGCTCCCGTTGTACTGGCTTTAGTGAGCTGAACATCGATAGGGTTCATCTTTGAGACACTCTGAATATTATCCAATCATAAAATTGGTCACTTGTATATACTCCGGAGGCTGTATCGTGCTAACAAACTAAAATTTCTCCAAAAATGACAAAAATGTCGTTCTTAAAGTACTATAGCACCTGTTGCACTGCCTTTGGTGAGCTGAAAATCAATAGGGTGCATCTGTAAGATGTCCTAAATAATATTCAATCATAAAATTAGTGACTTGTTGAACTCCGGAGGCAGTATCGTGCTAACAAACTGAAATTTCTCAAAAAATGACAAAAATGTCGTACTGTAAGTACCATATCACCCGTTGTACTGGCTCTGGTGGGCTGAAAATCAATAGGGCTCATCTGTGACACGCTCTTAACAATACTCAATCATAAAATTGGTGACTTGTTGCACTCCGTAGGCTGTATCGTGCTAACAAGACATGTAACGAAAAGTGGCCGACGACGACGACATACACACGGGATTTTTTCTCTAAAAACCGTTTTTTCGTGTTGTTGTTGATGAAAAACGTGAAAATATCTCAAAAAAAGTTTTTTGTGGGTAAACCAATACTTTTCTCGCATATTAGATAGGTTGGGCGGAAAAGTAATAACTGTCAATCTAGCGCAGCGCAGATTATACGTAACATTTGCATATCTCTTATTTAATAACCGATAAACTGTTTGTTATTATGCATATACAGATACTCAAAGGAATATGAAGAAAGTGATTTCAACGCTGCCCGCATAGTAACGTCGCGACGAAAGCGCAAACGTGTTGTTTTGTTCTCCCACACATTAAATTTTTAACAAAACATTCTTCATTAGAAGTATGGTATGTTATGCAACGCAACAACGACGTTAAAACAAATCCGGAATCTTTATAGAGTTTCACCTTCATTTCCTTACTTTCAAAAGTCAGATATCGTTGCTGATTGATTTAACATGTGGGTATAGGCGTATACGACAAATGAGTGCAGAAAATTGGACGTAGCTATCGCGCTCTATGCGATGTACCTAATTACCTTTCCTCTTTGCTCGATACCCTATAAATATATCTCACCTTCTTCTTAGTTGCACTACTTCGTCTTTTATCTGGGATACGTGTTGATCGTAAACCTCATTCAAAGGTTTAAAAGTGTGTCCGGAATGAGTGCCTCCCCAAAGAGCGCATTGGTGGCAGATGCAACAACGACATGTCCAACAATAAACTGATAATTTTTCTAAATGCGTAGTACACTTGTCTCTTTCAATGTCCGTCGGTTTCGACATACCAGTAACTGATTGCAAGCAGTCAAGTTGTTGGGTTACCTCTTCTACCCATCGACAATTTACTAGCTCGTGAAGATGGAGAGATGCTCTGAAAATAAAATAAAAATCAAGTAACTTTGTGTAGTAATTAACTGCACATTTTTCTTGTTCATGATGAGAAAAAAAATGTGCCAAAAAATGATATTGGAGCTACTCCAATATGGAAGATACAATTACTTTTTGTCCATATTTTGTTATTAACATGTTTAAAAAAGGAAAATAATTGGTACTGCAACGTTTTTATTGTATTGTATTGATTTGTTTGAATAATCGCCAATTAAAAGTAACTTGAAACCGAACTTGTTTTAATCAACAAATTAATTACGTTATAATAATTTATTTATTTCATGGTAAAGTTGTGAAACATTTTTTTATTGCGAAAATAAATTTATTACATTTTTCAAGGGTAAAAACACAAGAGCTTTTTTTATCGGATAAATTTCTCTTTGTATCGAAACATTTTGCCGATCAGTAATTTTATCATATGTCAGTTTTTAGAGTAAAATTACTGATGGAAAAATGTTGAGATAAAAAGACAAATTTATCCGATAAAAAAAGTTCGCGTGTTTTTTGTTAAGATAAATTAACGACAGAACATTAGAATAAAAAACAAAAAACTTTATTTTTATTGAACAATTATTTAATAATTAACAGAACCAATTAATTGAAAGAACAGTTATTGAAAACACAATTATTATAAATTCTTCGCATTGGTCTACTTCATTGGTTCCCAACGGGGGCGATACCGCCCCCCTGTGGGCGCTGCTGCCTTTTAGGGGGGCGGTAGCGGATTCAGAAGCAAATAATAAGCAGTCAAGAGGAATGGTGAAATAAAAATGATTTAATAAGGGTTAATAAGCAGTTTCAAATTAGCATTAATAATAATACTAATAATTATAATAATTTCTTTTAGTTCAGAATAGAAGTATATGACTTGTCCTCGCACGTTGATAAGCCAACGCGCGATGTTTATACAAAATAACATGTTTCGACATGTTCGCACACAGACAAGTTGAATCATGCACGAAATGAAACGTATAAAAGCAACAGCTCTACGAATTTTTTGCTAGTTAGTTGTATGTGCTTGGCCGCGGTATATAGTTGTGAATCATAAGCTCTGTCGTAGTAAATAATCGTGAGTGGTGTGTAATTTTATAAACATTACTAAAGCTTGGAAAATATGCAAAATGCATGTTAAGTGCATATGTGCATATTTCGCCATTTTTTGAATAATGCATATGCAAAATAAAATAATGCATATTTTACCGTATTTTTGCAAAAATTTAATTTTTTAGTGCATTTTTAGAACAAGGCACAGTGCGACGGCTTGTCAGGTAGCCGCAATTCATCTTTGTATCGGGATTAGGACCCACTAATTACTATTTTACTGCCGTTCTTGTATTAAACGACAGATGGTCTCATAAAATGGGATTATTTTTACATTTCTTTCAAATACTAATTCTTCACGTCCGGCTTAAATATTTCGGTGGTTGTAAAAACCATGGGTCGTAATAAAATAACCTTGCTAGCTCGTAAATGATATTCTTCATTCATTCCCGCTACCAGTTTTCAAACTATTAAATATGCTTTTGGGGAAGGGATTTCTTTTCCTTTGCTTGTCTTTAGAAAACATTAGTTAAAATTGATTTGGTAGTCCTTCTGTCAACAAGAGAATAATTTTGTGAATTGTGGAGTTTAAAGTTTTATCAAAGTTGCCAAAATGCCAAAACAACCAACCGAAAAAAATATTCTGCTAAAAAAGTGGATCAACAATAGAAAGGATTTAAAGATAGTGGATTCAACATCCGTTTTCTGCACAATTTGCGCTAAAACGGTAAGCTTAACAACTATATTATTGAAGTTTAATAATATAAATAAATAAGTATAGTGTTTTTTCACTCTGTTTTTTGTTTACCTTAAAAATGATGTTTAGGTAATATCTATATAAAGGAGAAAAGTGCATATTTAAGAGCACAAGTGCATATTTAACTGCAGATTTTGACCTATTTTTAGAGCATATTTGCATGCATATTTTGGTATTTTTTAGTGCATATTTTCCAAGCCTTAAACATTACTATCTATAAATCTATTGAGAATTTAATTTTTGTATGAAAATGGCTGAATCTACTTCTAAATTAAAAAAGAAATGCCGGCAATACAGTATTGAATATTTAAAATATGGATTTGCGGAATATTCTACAAACAAATCATTACTTATGTGTTTAATTTGCCGAAAAGTTTTTTCAAATGAAGCTATGAAACCTTCTAGGCTACAAGAGCGTTTACATAAAATGCATCCTGATAAGAAGAACAAAGATATATTCTATTTTCAAGAACTCGAAAAACAATATTTAAAACAGCCAACTATATCAAACCTTTTTGCATCGTCTCCTAAACGAGACGATGATGGGCTACGAGCCTCATATAACGTTTCATTGTTAATCGCAAAGTCAGGAAAACCACACACCATTGGCGAGGAATTAATTTTGCCGGCAGTCGAAGAGATATTAAAAACTGTTCTCTATCATAAGACACCATTTGATATCATTAAAAAATTCCTCTCAGTAATAATTCAGTGCAAAGAAGAATAGATGAAATGGCAAACGACGTTGAAATATCATTATGCGATTACCTAAAGACTTGCAAATTTTCCATTCAACTCGATAAATCAACTCTACCAAGTAACGAAGCTCTACTCTTATCATACGTACGATTTATAAAAGAAGAAAAAAATCATCAAGAGTTATTATTTGCTGAGAATATGGAATCTGATACAAAGGGACATTCTATATTTAATATCATGCAAGAATTTTTTAATAGAAAGAAATTCCTATTAGCAATATTTTGTCTGCTGCTACTGATGGTGCTCCAGCAATGACCGGGCGTCATAAGGGTTTTATAGTACATTTGAGAAAAGCAGTGCCAAATGTACTCGCTGTACATTGTATTATTCACCGTCAGCATTTAGTTGCAAAAAAATTATATGAACGTCTGCATGCGTCCCTCAATAACGTTATTAAAGCAATCAATATCATTAGAAGCAATTCATTGAATGACCGTTTGTTTCATAAGCTTTGCAATGAAAATGATGAAGACTACAATCGCTTGCTGCTGCACACAGAAGTATGTTGGCTCTCTAAAGGTGTTTGTCTGAATCATGTTTTCAATCTATTTGACTCAGTGTTGGAATTTCTTGAAGAAAACGAACAATTGCGCGAAAACCTGATTACGTCAAAAAATGACATCGCTTATTTGACGGACCTGTTTAAAGTATTTAATCAAGTTAATCTACAATTGCAAGGTGATGATTTAAATTTAATTAAAACTAAAAACGTCATAGCTGCTTTTGCAGGAAAACTTCTTATATTCAAAAGAAATCTTGGTAGAGGTGAGTACAACCATTTTCTCACATTATCAACAGTGTCTGCAAAACCGTATGATTTACTTACTTACTGCCACCACTTGGAAGTTCTTCATGTTGATTTTACAGAGCGTTTCTAAGATATTTTAAACATGGAAATACCATGTTGGGTTATAGATCCTTTCGCAAACAGATACTGAAGGCTCATCAAATTTGGAAGAGGAGCTATTAGAACTCAGAACTAACGAAGAACTGAAAGTAAAATTCAAACGTGGATATCAAGAGTTCTGGCTTCAAAAACCAATACCAGTTATCTATCCTGGTTTGTGGACTATAGTACAGAAGTTGTTAATTGCATTTCCTTCGTCCTATATGGCTGAGCGTGCATTCAGTGCACTAACTGCTTTGCTGTCAAAGAAGAGGAACAGACTACACATCACTGAACGTGGCGATCTACGATTGATGTTAACGAAATTGGAACCCGATATTAACAAACTGGTAACACTCCACCAGCCTCAACCGTCTCATTGATTTTTTCTTTATTATTAATTTTGTATTTCTTATTGTATTGCATTTCTTATTTCTATTGTGATTGTATTTCTTATTGATTCTGTGTTTATATTTAAAAGTTTAATAAACATTTGGTAGTCGTTTAATAAATTTCTACTTCATCATTCCTCTAAAATAAAATTTAGACATTAACTGAAATAAAAGCTAAATACAGATCAATTGGGACGGTACAGATGATATTCAAATAAAAATAACTACTTTGGACTAACCAGCGACTGGGGGGGGGGCGGTGAAATTTTTGTTCTCTTCTATAGGGGGCGGTGGTCCAGAAAAGGTTGGGAACCACTGGTCTACTTATTTCAATATTTTCTCGTTGGGTTTGTATATATGTCGCATTTTCAACTGACGGGTCTCTTAAATAACTAACAAGATTTGAGTGATGTTCAGGATCTATTTGGAGGTATGGTTTAATTGATTGTGAAGATGAGTGCCCTGTTATTATTATTAGTTGTTGATCGCTTACTCCTGCTTTGGCTAACTGGGAAACTGTACTAGCACGGTGAGAATGATTTATAATTTTATTATCTATTATGTCTAGACCAATTTTTGCGGCCGAATTTTTGGTCCAAGATGATATTGTATTAATTCCCAGAGAAACGTTTTTATACCAACCTTTTGAATGATTAGTTTCAAAAAAAGGATTTGGAGTTAAAAATAAACTATCTGTAGTTGTATTTTCATTTATTTTTTTAAGAAATAAATTAAATAATTTTACTGGACATATACTTTCATCAGTGTCATTTTTTGTTAACCATTTGCTGTCTGTTAATTTTTTTGAACCACCCTGTGCCGTTTTTGAAAATATGGCATTGTACTCGATTCTCCCGGTTGGAGTACCATCTTGGTCTTTTTCTTCATTAAAATAATAAATTTTACAATTAACAACTCCCCCTCCCCTCCAAGCCAATTCGTAGAAAGCTATGTGAAAGAATCTTATTTGCAATCCTTCAGGCTGGTCTATATTCCATAATTTTGCCATTTTTGTTATATTTTTTCTGTCTAATGCTACAGAATATAGCTTTCTTTTTTCAGGAATTCTTTTCTTTGACTATTTCTAGCCTCACCAGTTTCCTTATATAGTATGTCCGCAAAAGCAAATTTAATATTGTATTCTTTAAAATATTTTTCTTGCATTATCTTTGCAGTTGAATTCCATATCGTTTTAACAGCGTATTCTTTGTAATCTTCCCCATTTTTTTCATATTGAAAGCCCAATGTTTTAATATATTCGATAATTGTTGTAATGGAGTATTTTCTGATAGTTCATATTGTCAAACATGACAAAATTCCATGAATTGTCTCCATATTGATGATTTCGTGTTTTTTGTTGATTGGGGTATTAAGTTTTCAATGTTTTTTGTAATTTGGTTTAAAATAAAAGCACTATGTTTAAAATTCAAAAATCTGATAGACTATTTATTGACATTTTTTGCAGTTTGCCAACACTTAATTGCTGTGAAATTATAGGTAACCAAACCTTATACTTGCGATCAGAGATAAAATGGTAAGTTTCAACATTAGATCTAATTGTTGAAACAGACCATTTTATTTTTGTTCGCAAGAATAAAGTCGTTCGAATTTGAATTATTCGAACCGCTACCATGCACTACGTCATGAAGACTGCATATTATCATAAAGGATATACATAAGAGTGGGACACAATGCATAGTTTTATGATTTAAGATTTACGTCCATCACTATCTATCACACTGATTGTCATTGTATAAAAGTGACGTCCGCTTACTAGATATTGAGGAAGAGAAGTTTTTAACCGATAAAAATGGATGCATCTTTTTTATCGATGTCAAAGTGACAAAAAAAAATCCAGTTATATGACATGTTAACATTGGAGTTAATTTATCGATTAAAATTGGTAGTTAGGTTGATAAAAGCAGACTCCATGAATTTACCGAAAGTTTTGACATGGTTGTATTTTTTGTTTTCGAAAGGGCAGTTTTCAAGTGTAGAAAAAATGAAAGGGACTAAACTACTACGGTATTTCATTCAGCAGCTTCTACACATAGCACGTATTTCAGGTGAATAAGGTAATGTAGAAGGTTATCGTACAACTATTGTATATCATAATTATATATCCCGCACACATCATAAATGGAAATATCATTCTTCTCAAAGATTAAATATTTCTTTAAACACGCAAAAATCCATTTCTACGTCCCTTTTATATAAGAAACACAGATAATGATTGCCTTACAATTTTTTCCACTTAATATTTCAAAGCAACCGATATCAGTTTGAACCTTACCGCTTCATAAAAACAATCGTCTAAACTCCCTTATCTGCAACAAATAAACTTTTTTCATGCAAGAAAAACCGACCCCAGCGTGCATATTTCACTAGCTGTTTTTAACCGTTACATTTTAAACTCTCGTCTCCCATTGGTATGTCAGATGACTTCCCACTTCGTTCCCAATACATAAATATGAATAAGACCCAATTTTTCAATACTTCCCAGTCATCCTTCATACAAAATGTTACTCTAGTTACGAGAGAATACCGGCATTTTTGTACCGTTATCTTATGCTACATTCATTCATTAATCACCTAAAGTGAACAAATAATACATCTTACCGTCAACAGTTCGTGATAGTCTTAGCTGTGCCGCAAAATGAACAAAATAACAAAACACTCTTCACGCATAAATCATTCTCAAACCAACACTTACACTCGAATAAACGATTCACTTTCTTACTCAACGCTCTTTAAGTGCAGGATAGCACTCACTCATTACTTAAACTCTTTCTCGTCAAGTAAACCAAACATTTAGTCGTCTGGAAGAGGACAGTGAAACTTATATACTTGGACACTCAAAAAAAACTTAAAAAGCTTTGACTTGGACATTGAAAAACAAATACTTAAACACTTAAAATCCTGGACGATTAAAAAACTTTGACATAAAAAAATACTTAAATGTGAATACCTGTATACAGGTATTGAGAAAAAAATACTTGGACGTGAATACCTGGATAAAGGTATTGAAAAAAAATACTTGGATGTGAATACCTGGATAAAGGTATTGGAAAATTACTTGTATGTGAATACCTGGATAAAGGTATTGGAAAATTACTTGGATGTGAATACCTGGATAAAGGTATTGATTACTTCATGCTAACTCACACTTACACAATTACTTGCACTCGCATACAATTGCACCTTACTCACAATTATACTCGTACTTACATTTGCATTTACATTTATTCGCAAACTAATATATCTTACCCTCCTTTTTCTTGACGAGAACAGAAACTTGGTCGAAGAAGATGAAAATACTTGGATGAAGAAGAAGAAAACTTGGATGAAAAAGAAACTTGGATGAAGAAGATACTTGGATGAAGAAGAAGTTATTACGTTGAAGAAAAAAAAATACTGGGCTGAAGAAAAATATACTTGAATGAAGAAGAAGAAACGTGAAAGACACTTGGATGATGTTTTAGATGAAAACGTCACCCCCCTACTCATATGTTACTTAAAAAGTTACATTGACGACACTTTGAATTTAAAAAGACTTGACAAATACAAAAATACTAAAACTAATACATCTTACCCTCCTTTTTCTTGACGAGAACAGAAAATAACTTTACTTTACTTTAATTAAAACATTTTAAAACTCATTCTTGCCCGCAAAAGAGCCGGGCCCCTTTAAGAAAAACGTCCATAATCATAAAAACGTATACAAAAACAATCTCGAAAGAGTTAGAAAAAACTCTCTCATCATACTTACTAATGAAGATTATTTTTAAATAGTTACGCTACAGCACATATTATTGGGACAGAAATATATCTCCAGATGATGTAAGCATGTTGCTGCACTATTTCTATGGTTGAAGAGATCTGAGGTACATAATACTACGTCCATCACATGTTATTTGAAGAAATCGCAATTATCTATATATGCTTCTTATCGAAAATCCTTTATAAAAATCAAATAAATAGGTCGCTTACAGTTCCTCTCAATTAATCAGTTCTATATTTTTTATTAACAGAATTCATCAAACGTATGTTGTATACTTCTTCTCTTCTCCTTCTATATTTTAAGGCGTCGGGCGAGTATTCCGGCTCCTCTTCTTCGTAATGCTTCCACTGATTCCTGTGTCTTGCCAATCTTTTAATTTCATCTAGGGTTTTCCATTCTTATCACCTACCTCCCTTATTTTGTCTTTTCAATTTCTTCTTGGTCTACCTCTTCTTCTGTGGATAGTTCTCCTCGTCACTTACAGTTCCTC